>JAJSOF020000033.1:35881545-36464786 GCA_025594305.2 Periplaneta americana | reverse complement strand
ATTTGTGGCAGTGAGAATTGAGCTTCGAACAGATCGAGGAAAAGAATAATTGAATCTGCAGAGGTGAGATTTTGAAAACGAATTAGGGGTTAAAGATTACAATAAAATGATCATATCCGTAACGACGACATTATAAATGAATTTAATATTTGAAATCTGTAACAAAAAGTAAATAATTAATTTAATGTTTAATAAAATGTTTATCAAAACTTTCATCATATTTGAAGACTACAGGGGAAAAACATGATTAGTCACATTTTAATGTTTTTACAGGAGAGCAAGTTGAAAGTTTCAAGACCGATTATAATTTATTGTTTTTAGGTTATCCTACTTGAAATTTCTTTGGACCAGTCAAGTTGTTATTCTGTACAGTTAAACTACACAAATCACCACTACTTGAGCTATTACACGAATTCAAAAAGAGAAAATCGATAATTTTGAACTTATCACATTTTTCCCCTGTGCTCTTCATTTGTTGTGCAAGAAATTTAAGGCAATCTCCGTGAGCAACGGGCATAATATGGTGAGAATTCGGTATAATTTGGAACAAAGAATATTCAGTTACGTAAATTACGTGAAAAGAACGTTTCTACAAATCATTCAAGAGGGAATGTTGTAATTATCCAAGGATACAGTCGACCTGGTTGGCGAGTTGGTATAGCGCTGGCCTTCTATGCCCAAGGTTGCAGGTTCGATCCCGTTCCAGGCCGATGGCATTTAAGTGTGCTTAAATGCGACAGGCTCATGTCAGTAGATTTACTGGCATGTAAAAGAACTCCTGCGGGACAAAATTCCGGCACATCCGGCGACGCTGATATAACCTCTGCAGTTACGAGCGTCTTTAAATAAAACATAACTTTAAATTTTTTTCCAGGGATACACGTTTCTTTGTCACAAACTGTTTTTAATTCAGTGAAATAAGAATGAAAACGTGGTATTCTTATAGACCAAAAGTATTAAAGGTTAAAGCCCAATTCTGTTTTAAAAGAGGAAAAATTTGACGATATTGGATACCGATTATAAAATGTATTTCACACTGTTTTCTCCAATCTTCTAACCAAAATTAATGCGTGTTTTATAAGAGCAGAGGTTGAAGACTTTTATCATAAGATTTAATGGTGAGTACATGTCATTTGATTGTTTCCAGTAAATAATTAAAGTCACTTATTACAACAATAACTAACAACAGAGCTGCGCAGTGCTTTGCGGACGGCATAACTTTGCAGGATCTATATGATTGGTGGACACTTATTATCCTATGGATTTTATACGAAACCTTCATTAATTTTTCACTGTTTAAATATAAATTATACTTAATTCTAGTTACATTATTGTTATTGAGACAAGTTTACTTATTTCTGCGCCAATGAATTAAATATGAAGTTTTGTATTCTTTCGCTTGTGTACCATACAACTTCGTCGAGAGTTTATCATAACTGCTGATTGTAATAACCTGCTAGAGGGTTGTGGTTCTCTTTAACTCTTCCAGCACGTAATTAAAGCACAGAACATTATTACAAGTCACATCAAAAAGTTGTTGAAACTTGTCGTCAGTGTCTCTAAGCTCTCGACACGAATTTAATAAAACATAGGAATAGATAACTTGGGATCGCTGCTTCTCTTCGCATTGGATCGTAGAAATATAAATAACATACTAAAAATGACTGTATCACAATGATTATATATACTACATATTAGACACAAGTTTAATGAAAGATATAGGCCGATAGGATTTTCACAATTAGGCCTACTGTAAAAAATTAAGGTTAATAATATGTTGTTTAGTCAACTGTCCAAAGACAGGTCTGGACTTCACAAGTGATACCAAGAAGCCACCACTTATGAGGCAACTAGGCCAGGAGATAATGGGGTAGGGTGACCAGTTTCTTTTCCCCTCCATTGCATACATCGCCGACTAGCTACATATACACTATCTACCAAAAAGTAATTGGGCACTGTTTTTGCCCATTTAGAACCTCATGGTACCACCTCTTGTTGCTATAACAGCAGCCACCCTGTCAGGCATGATCTCCACTAGTTTGTGTAGGATATCCACTGGAATGCGTCCCCATTCCTCTTGCAACATGATACTCAGTTGGAAAATGGAAGTTGGCCCCATGTTTCGGCGGCTACTATGCAATGGTATGCAGACAATAATGTTCACCGGTTGGACTGGCCTGCACAGAGTTCTGATCTCAATTCCATTGAGCACCTTTGGGACGAATTGGGCCCCCCGATTGAGGTCTCGGGATATGCGGCCATCTTCCATTGTCCAACTGAGTGCCATGTTGCAAGAGGAATGACGACGTATTCCAGTGGATATCCTACACAAGCTAGTGGAGAGCATGCCTGACAGGGTGGCTGCTGTTATAGCAACAAGAGGTTGTACCACTAGGTTCTAAAGGGGCAAAAACAGTGCCCAATTACTTTTTGGTAGATAGTGTATACTAGTCAGACTTCAGATGCATATAAAAAATTGTTCTTCCTCTGACACATATCGTCAAGTGAAATGCACTGCCTGATAATAGATGTACATATCAGCCAGAACCTCAATCAGAGGACGAAAGTTAATCCCTTCAGACCTGGTGTACATTATAGTGTACATTGTTTCTTTTTTTCTTTTTTGGAATGTTTTCGATACTTTTAAATATTTTGAAAAATTCAATGTGATAGAAATGGATAATATTATTTTTGAAACATTTCTATAGTTGAATTAAAAATAAAACAAAAATTTTAGTGCCCCAGGGCTGAAAAATGTTCCCAAATTTTGATCCTCTGTGAAGACTTGATTTGGGAATTTTGGATTCCCAGAATGATTATGTGACCAGTTTTTTTTTTTTTTTTTCAATTTCGTTTAATATAAATTCAGGTCTGAAGGGGTTAATATATAAAGCAATTATTTAATTAATTAAAGTTATTTATTTTGTCATTAATTAATTTCTAGCCAGACGCGATAACCGTTACTCCATAGGTGTGGACTTCCACGTGTTATATAAAAGTAGGTACACATTGACTTTCCTCTATATCGACGGAGCAGTGTAGTAGCAATAATAATGGAACCAGTAGTACTTACTTACTTACTGGCTTTTAAGGAACCCGGAGGTTCATTGCCGCCCTCACATAAGCCCGCCATTGATCCCTACCTGAGCAAGATTAATCCAGTCTCTATCATCATATCCCACCTCCCACAAATCCATTTTAATATTATCTTCCCATCTACGTCTCGGCCTCCCCAAAGGTCTTTTTCCCTCCGGCCTCCCAACTAACACCCTATATGCATTTCTGGATTCACCTATACGTGCTACATGTCCTGCCCATCTCAAACGTCTGGATTTAATGTTCCTAATTACGTCAGGTGAAGAATACAATGCGTGCAGCTCTACGTTGTGTAACTTTCTCCATTCTCCTGTAACTTCATCCCTCTTAGCCCCAAATATTTTCCTAAGAACCTTATTCTCAAACACCCTTAATCTCTGTTCCTCTCTCAAAGTGAGAGTCCAAGTTTCACAAACATACAGAATAACCGGTAATATAACTTTCAAATTTTTTATAGAAGTCTAGATGACAAAAGCTTCTCAACCGAATAATAACACGCATTTCCCATATTTATTCTGCATTTAATTTCGTCCCGAGTGTCATTTATATTTGTTACTGTTGCTCCAAGATATTTCAATTTTTCCACCTCTTCGAAGGATAAATCTCCAATTTTTATAGTTCCATTTCGTACAATATTCTGGTCACAAGACATAATCATATACATAGTCTTTTCGGGATTTCCTTCCAACCCTATCGCTTTACTTGCTTCAAGTAGAATTTCCGTGTTTTCCCTAATGTAGTAGTATATTAAATTAATCTTTCATCTGAAGAAATTACTTATTGTCGAAATCAAAAGTGGATATTAATTCCATACATATATATGTTTATTTTAAACTTTCTTCTATTTCTTGTTTATTTGAATTGGAGTTACTGTATGGTGTATTAATATATTTAGCTTGAGATGGATTTTTAGCTAAGTTTTTCCTGTAAGCCTCATTAAAAGAGCAAGATTCTTTTATGTGTCGTAAATTCCCACACCTTAACAGAAAACCATTCGTCCTGACATCTATCGTCCTCGGACCAGTATGACTCGGTGATTCTCGCTTGGAATATCCTGCATGGTAACGAAGAGCCTAGTGACGGGAGCAGCATTCCACGTGTTGAGTGTCGTCACGTCAACAACCACAGACTACTGGAGTGCGGGTCAAATCGCTAAATGTTGTGTGCTCAGGGTCAGGGCAAAACGAAAATAGGATCCACCAGTCCCCTAGTTTGACATTAATGCTGTAAGACCAGCCGTCAAAATTGAAAGGCATATCGCCTAAACATTTGTGCTGTGGAGTGACGTTACTACCCCTCCCAAGAACGCTCCTACTTGAAGGTTGACGTAAACATGAACCAGTATCGGAAGGTGTGTTGTAAGAGATGGATAAGTTAATTATATACTCCCTCTGTTCCAAAATATGGTATAGAAAGATGTAATTAATTCTGTTCCAAAATATGGTATACATTTGTTAAAGTTCTCAGTAATATAATGTAACTTTAAACATCCTCTAGATACTTATTTGATAGATAAATTAACATAAGAAAAACATAATAATTAGCTACATTTCATTCTGTGTGAAGTCGAATTTATAAAAGAAAAAAAACAAACATTGTTTTGAGAGAGGCAAATTAACATAAAAACTGCAATATGTTATAACCCATTTTTGTACGACCGTTGAGCTTTTGAAGTTCTATTCAAAATTGACTGGGTTGGTGTTACATTTTCTGCAACAGGAACATGACAGGTACCCATTTGATTTCTGTTCATATTGAATTACTTAAATATTAGAGTTTCATGCACTACAGAAGATTACAAACATTCACAACTGCACTATCTGATAGTTCCTTCACTACTGAACAGAATACCACACCGCGAAACATTTCGTGTGCGCATTCCCAATAATCAAACTTATTTTGTTTGTTACTACACCATATTTTGGAACGGAGGGAGTACAATGCAATGCCTTTCGTTCATTTTGTCTGTGAAGAGTGCGAAATGTACGCGTTTTATGCACGAGGAGTGAAGAAAATATTTAAGGCTAAGAGAGATGAAGTTACAAGAGAATTTAGAAAGTTACACAACGCAGAACTGCACGCATTGTATTCTTCATCTAATATAATTCGGAACGTTAAATTCAGAAGTTTGAGGTGGACAGACCATGTAGCACGAAACGTCCGAGTAGACCAGACTTGCAGAACTGTAGCGCTTCAGAGCGACTGCTTTACTCCCCTTCTTACCCCACCCACCCTTTCTACCAGTGCGGTCATGGCATTCTAGTTACTCTCGGCTGCATCAACATTCATTCTCGCGGCGGCAGGTATACAAAACGCTATCAAGAATTACAAATGAACAGATAATAAAATCCTTAGGAACATACCGTTGAGAAGTAAGAGAAAAACGAATGAGGGAAATAAATAAGTTAAAAGACATGTAAAATAAATTTTAAAATATATGTGTGCATATAATGTAAGAAGGTCTACTTCTGTATATATCGTCCTATTACTAGTAAAGCCGATTACACTTTTTGTGTAAAATAAGTTAAGTACAGCCCTCAACTTGTCTTTTCGTGCTCTGGAGTCTATTAAAATGAAATAAGTCCGAAATGTTGCATGCAGGCAACAAACCAATTACTTCATTTGAAGAATTTATTTTGATTTTTCATGCATTAATAAAGTTTCAATTCCTGTTTTTACAAAACTTGCATTACTGGTAATAACTGGTTTTACTAGTAACAGGACGATAAATAAACTGTACGCTGACAGACAGACAGACAGACAGACAACCAGATAGATAGATAGATAGATAGATAGATAGATAGATAGACAGACAGACAGACAGACAGACAGACAGACAGACAGACAGACAGACAGACAGACAGACAGACAGACAGACAGACAGACAGACAGACAGACAGACAGACAGACAGACAGACAGACAGACAGACAGACAGACAGATAGATAGATAGATAGATAGATAGATAGATAGATAGATAGATAGATAGATAGATAGATAGATAGATAGATAGATAGATAGATAGATAGATAGATAGATAGATAGATAGATAGATAGATAGATAGAATATGTATATATAAATACACAATCCGCGTACTGCAATTTAAAGAGAACTGGAACGTGGCAAAATCTAAACCCATGAAGAAGTACTACTTCCGAGGGAAATGGGAATATGATTATTTTGTTGTTGAAGACGAAAGAATTGCTTGTTTACTGTGTCCCATCCAATTTACTTAATTCATTACTTAAATGCTATAAATTTATGTTTCCGTAGGTGATGATAGAAGGAAAGTGTTCGAAAATCTAAAACAGGTTAGGTGCAAAGAAATCTCAAAGAAACTACCGACAGGAAATTTAGCATAATTGTAAACCTTGAAACGAGATAGCCGTTATAAATATAATGAATTTATTACAATCCTTTTTGAAAATTACTTGCCGCCACTGATGGACCTTTGCACGGGCAGAGAATGTAAACAACTCTACGAGGAAGTTGATGATCACCAATAGAAGTGGAGTGAGGCTGACGTCATATTTCCCCTACTTACGGGTTCTACAAGCCTGCCTTAAGCTCTATATCATGAGACAAGCTTCCTGAAATTCACAGCTCCAGTCAGGTGCAACAAGCTCGCAATAACAAATAACATATAATTACGTAAAGATTAATTTTTGGTCCTAATAACCGACATGTAATTATTGAGTCTACGTGGATTACAAAGCGGTAAATCAAATTCTACACACAAGAAAGTATGGCCTGAATATGTGTCAACTCTTTCCTTACTTATGCCACTGTTCCAGGGAGCTGAATGTTGTGGCTTACTGGTGTTTGTGCCCTGAAGGTTGAGTGCGCTGGTGTATAGCATGGAGTGACCTTTTTAAGCCCTCCATGCTGACCATCCGAGAGGGTAGGTGGGCGTGTTGGAGATCAGCCCGGCAACATTAGTTAAGGGACTTTGTTAGCTGGATGAGCACTGCACGTACATGTCTGCGATGGGATGCAAATCCGGGCTCCAAGGAAGTCTGCGAGGGAATAAACTTGTCGATCGCAGTAATGAATCTGGCACCGCCTTGTTTTTACAGGTGGATAAAACACAAACCACCGCCCTCTACAAACGACTGCGGACTGATATCCGTGCCCCGCTGCAGCACCGAAATAATCGCTGAGAAATAAAAGTAGGTCAGTTTGCGCAACCAAACCCTAAATTTTCCTCATTGTCCTTTTAGTCTGTCTGAAATAAATGATAATTTCTCATTAAATATCGTGCAGCACCATTAGTATGCTGGACTCTCGCTTTCCACGATTTGTGATCATAAAGATTCAACTGGCAGTCAATGCTTCCGTAATTTTTAATGTTAATTTAAAGAGTTGAGTTGAGAAAGATGAGTAGATACGTTGTAAGTTGGTTAAAATGTATGGAGATATTCGGCTTTTACTTTTTTTTTTAATTGTATATTATCTTTAGTTTTTTATTTAGTTCCAATAGATCCTTCCCTCCAGTTACTTTCATGGGTGCGTCTGAAGGAACGAAGAACAATACATTCACTGTCTCTTCTTTTCAGAATCATGCATACTTCTACTCCGAATTATCTGTTATCGCGCTTTCAATTTCTTACAACTCTTCGAAACGGACACCAAGCACTTCTTTCTATCCCTCACCATAGAACGTCTTTATACTCATCTTCCTATACTGTACAAATACCTCGCCTCTGGAATTCGTTATCTAATGACGCCAGGGACTGCCGGACTTTACCACAATTCAAAATTAAATTGGAAAATTTTGTCTTAGTTAACTTTTTTAGCTATTGCTAGAAGTATTGATTTGTGTTTTTTTTCTCTTTCTTTTTTAATCTAGATTAAAATTCCAAGTTTCTTGTTTATGTTAGTTAATTAGTCAGGATACAGTTAATTATGGTACTTAATCACTCAGTTAAAGTTTGTGTGACTGCAACCTGTATATATTTTTATGTGGCTTTACTTTGTTTATAGTGTTTTTTTCTCTCTCTCTTTATTTCTTGTGTAGCTTTATTTTGTATATAGTGTATTTTTTCTGTTTATTTCTATTATTGTATTTGTATTCCTGGTGTTGTGGAAGAGAAGGCCTGATGGCCTTAACTACACCAGAATAAATAAATAAATAAATAAATAAATAAATAAATAAATAAATAAATAAATTTTTGTTGGTAGTTTATTTAATGGGTTTTATTGTTGCTTATTTATTTGCTTTTAAATTATTTCATATATAAGTTTTTGCGTTGTTTAATTATGTTTGTCTTAATGATTATTTAATTTATTGTTCATTCGTAGTAATAAGTTTTGTAAATTTATGATAATTTTATTTGGTAATTTTGATCTATTATTGGTAAAATTTGTGCCAGCATCCGCGGTTATACAATGAATATGAGTGAATCTTTTTGGTTAAAGTAATTAAAAGTTTTTTTGAGATTATTTTATTGTTTTTGGGTGAAATCTTAATATTTATTATGACTTTATTGTGTTTGAGGCTATAAAATCTTTTGTTTTAAACTAGGATTAGATACCCTATTATTTTAGATATGGAGAGTCCACTGCAAGAATGATGGATGTCACTTCCTTGTCGAAAATGAACCAAGACTGTCAATGCATAGCTTAAGACATAACTTATAGACTTTACATAGAGAGTTACATGGCATTAACACTGATAGTCATTGTTAAGCTTTGAGCGCTAAGCATTTCAATCTTTCAATTGCTTCTCCTGAAAAATGTATTCCAAATGACATCCATCATTCTTGCAGTGGACTCTTCATATATTGTTATTTTTAATCTAAGTAGTATTAGTTAAGGTCTTGAAACTTAAAGAATTTGGCGGCATTTTAGTCTTTTTAGAGGAATCTGTCCCTTAATCGATAGTCCGCGTTGAACCTTGCCAACATTATATGTATACCGCCGTTATAATGAAAATCTTTTTAGGGTTTAAAAATTGTCTTAATTTAATTTTGATAAATATCCCCAGTTCTTGGGAAGTATTGAGTGTAAAAGCAACTAAATGGCAAACATCGTTTGAGGATTTCATTGTTTCATAGGCATTTTATTGATCAATTATTCTAAGACATGCATAATCAAATCTAACATATTAATACACTCGTTGTTTTCTAAAGGGCTGGTTGAGTGAACACAGCGCCCTATGACCTTAAAAATAAAATAAATAAATAAATAAATAAATAAATAAATAAATAAATAAATAAATAAATAAATAAATAAATAAATAAATAAATAAATAAATAAATAAATAAATAAATCTATACTAATAATAAATCTGTAGCCGAAATTTTTCTGGAATTTTCGATTTTCCAAAAATAATTGGTCCTAACATATAAAATTAATCGCTCCGAAACCGAAAATTGCTTTTTTGAAATTTTTGTTTTTATGTCTGTCTGTCTGGATGTTTCTTACCTTTTCACGCGATAATGGCTGAACGGATTTCGATGAAAATTAGAATACAAATTAAATTCGTTGTAACTTATATTTTAGGCTATATCGAATTCAAAATACATTATTTAAAAGGGGGGGGGTTATGAGGGGGCCTGAATTAAATAAATCGAAATATCTCGCTTATTATTGATTTTTGTGAAAAATGATACGTAACAAACGTTTCTTTAAAAATCATTTCCGATAAGTTTTATTCTTTGAAACATTTTGATAGGACTGATATTTAATGAGATAAATGAGCTTTAAAATTAAAATAACTGCCAACTAAGGCGGTGTAATGAAACAAAAGACAAATGACTTCGTCTATAAGGGGCCTTGGACAACAACAATCGAAAGCTATGAAACATAGCCTACAGAGAATGTTTCTGAGTTTGTATGAAGTAATATCGGAAGCTAAATTAACCGATTTGTATAATTAATTATTATTTCATCATTTGAAAGTGTAGTTTCTCTAGATGGATGTAATGCTATAATGTTATTACAGTAACTTCTGAGCGAATTGAGGACAGGTCAGATTAAAACAGCTTCTTATGCGCAGAAAACTTGATAGGCTATTCTGTATATTCGTTTCCTGTATTTCTTAAAATAATGTTTATGTAAGTTACATCCGTTATTAACACACATTTTATATAATATAATATAATATAATATAATATAATATAATATAATATAATATAATATAATATAATATAATGTAATATAATATAATACAATACAATACAATACACAATACAATACAATACAATATAATATAATATAATATAATATAATATAATATAATATAATATAATATAATATATGTAATGTAATATTATATAATATAATTTAAGTTATTTAAGTTATTTGAAGGATTCAGAACCATAGTGTGCCAAGCGCCATTTACTGAATACGTAGAAAACAAGGGTTAAAATTAAGTTATTACCATAATTCAATGGAAACATATAGCAAGTAAAATAAAGTATACACATTAAATCTAAATAATGTCAATGTTCATTAAACTATGGTTGCATGTAATAAAAATTAAGAAACATGTTAAAGGAATTGTCATTGCACCAAATGAGTGGTCTCTGGACCAAAATTATCGCATATTAATTATTTAAATACAATTTAAATTAAGTAACATATTAAACGATTTATCCTTCTATCAAACACGAATGTTCCCTGGATCAAATGTCCTATTTTAATTATGTAATTACTTGATATTTATTTCTAACGGGCACAGCGTAGTGCACGGGTAAGGCTAATAAATAAATAAATAAATAAATAAATAAATAAATAAATAAATAAATAAATAAATAATAAGTAAATATGTAAATAAATAAATAAGACTTAAATAAATAAACAAATATCCAGGGTAAATTAAAGCATTTAAAATTTCAGTGGTAAAGGAATATATTTTTTAACCACACCACAAATTATCATTTAAAATTAAAATTTCAAAGAATTTACGAAAGCTTAATAACTTTTAATTACATTTTCTCGGAACTAATTAAAATGCATATAAACCCCTTTGCTTCTTACCGCCTCAATTGATGATTTTGATGATGTTTATGATTATGATGATGACGACGTTTATGGTGGTGATGATGGAGTTATGATAATATACAATGTGGCAGAGAAGTCCCTGTTCCCCTGGTATTCATTTAATAGTGCCAATGAATGTTGTTTTTTCAATGGGAAGTTGGCTGGCAATAGCACTAATTTTGCCTCTTAGCTTAGGTATGCAGGCAGCACTGCAGGGTATATTTATTTTAGTAAGATTTCCGTGTATCATGCCATGGCAGACGTAAGTTGTCATAGTTACAGTATTGAAGAGTTGTTCATGCCCAGTGTGTGGGTTCATGAACAACACGCAGGCCAGGTAACGAGGCAAATAATACATGCATTCCAGGAACGGTTTAATAGGCATGAGACCGGTCTCATCTCTTAAGGCAACAATACTTGACAACATTTGCTTTAGAGTTTGGTGAAGGTATTTTCGCGCGATGTTTGTCACTGAATTATTGAATAGTGACTTGAAAGGGCACTTTGTGCCGTACCTTCTTTGTTAACACAATTTCCGAATGCAGTGTCCAGAGCAAAGGTGCTGTTTTATAATGAATATGGGATTTATTGCAGTTCACGCGCCAGAAATGTTGTCTTCTGGACTGAAGCGGATCCTCATTATAAGCGTGAGTTGTAAAGGAACGCAGAATACATCATGTTACGGGGAAGGAGGACACCATGGCATTTATTTCAGCGATATTTTTATAGACCAGTGAATGGTGAAAATGACTTATTGAACCAGATCCATTGGATACTTAATTTTTAAGTAAATATAGTACTATTATCAATAATTATTAAATAAATATAAGAGGTGATTTCTCGGTCATTCTTCAAAATAATAAAATTCAATAAATGAAGTATTCCAGTAAATAATCTTATTACTTAAATACAGGGTGTTAAAAAAGTATCCAATATTCTAGGAGGTGATAGTATGCATCAAAACAAGATAATAATGCCTAATAAACATGGGTCCTACAACACATACTTTCTGAGACCTCAACACTTGTTCTTAGAAGGTGCTCAATGTGATGTCCATTCATGGCAATGCATTCCTCTGTCCTTCGGCGTAAGGAATTATGCATTCTTTGAAATTTGTTTTGATACGTTAATAGGAAAGTCCTGATAACGATCCCCAGTTAAACTCTGTGGTAGCACGTATGACCCTATTAATCTATCACCAAGAACGTCTGCCCATAACTTGATTGAGAATCGGTGCTGATACCTTGTTTCTTCAACTGCATGGGGATTTTCATCAGCCCACACATGCTGATCACGAAAATGTACATCATCTCATATTAGTAACCAGACTTTTGTTTTCAGTATTCCTTGCGACGTATCATTATTCCATGCAAAGGGTGTCAACGGTATCATTATCTAGTAGTCTGCTGCTTTCTAGGGCAGAGAAGTACATTGGCATGAATGGACGTCACATTGAGCACCTCCTATGAGTGTTCAGATCTCAGAATGTATATGTTATAGGACCCATGTTTATTAGACACTGTTTTCTTGTTTTGATGCATACTATCACCTCCGAAAATATTGGATACTTTTTTTAACACCCTGTATATCGAGTAGTCTATAAAAAGCAGATGCACAATTTATATAGCAACAATGAAACAAATTAATGTGATGAGTTTATAGAATAGTGATACATTACACTCCACCTCTGTGGAATAACGATTATTATGACTGACAGCAAAACCAGCGGGACCGGGTTTAAATCCCAGTTGGAACAAGTAGTTTCATCTCATATTAATTTTACTATTTGTATGTAGTCACTAGACTTAATATAGTTAATTACTCGATACCATCATTTCATTCTTGGTCTAGCTTATATTTTTACTTTAAACACATTATTTAAACTTTATATGTCATTACTGTCATATAAAATAATTTTATTATAACTGTTTTAGTTTATTATATTTTATATATAGTGATTTTTGCCTTGAACAAGATATTGAAATCTGTGGATTACAAATTGGTTATGAGATATCAAATTTAATTATCTTATGTGTTTATAGGGCGCCAATGGGAGATTATAAGAAATTTACAACTAACTTAGATTCATTATTGAAAAGACTTTATAAACCACATACCGAATTTGTAATCTGTGGTGACATAAACATAGATTATCTATCAGAAAGCTCACGTAAAAGAAAATTAAACTCACTTCTTGAAACTTATAATCTTAGTCACACAGTAAGTTTTCCAACCAGAACACAAGCTGGAAGTAGTACTGCCATTGATAATATATTTATAGATAAAAGTAGATTGAATTCCTATTCAACAGTACCATTAGTCAATGGCCTGTCTGATCACGATGCACAAATTCTAAGTGTTTTCAATATAAGTGAAAAATTCCAAAGTGTTAATCTAAAAATAAAAAAAAGGATTATAAATGCTGAATCTCTTCATCATTTAAATACATGTCTACAAAATGAATCTTGGGAAAATGTATATAGTACCGATACCATTGATATTAATACTAAATTTAATGCATTTTCACTACATTTACGAATTATTTCAATGAATGTTTTCCAGTCAAGTTGGTGAAAAAATGTAAAAGTAAAAACATGTGGATAACTCAGGGAATTAAAATATCATGTGCTAGAAAAAGGAATCTATATTTAATGAGTAGGAATAGTGATGATCCTCATGTTCTTAATTACTACAAGAATTACTGTAAAACGTTGACAAAAGTTATAAAAGATGCAAAGAAAATGTATCTGAATGAAAAAATACAAAATTCAGATAATAAGATTAAAACTATTTGGGATATTATTAAAAATGAAACTAATCGATATTCAAAGAGTGAAAATATTACTTGCATTAAAATCAATGATAGTAAAATAGATAACCCAAAATCAATTGCAAATCATTTTAACGACTTCTATATAAATATTATTCAGAACTTAAACATTCAAGATTGTGCAGAAGATGCTGCACTTGGTTACCTAACTGATGCATTTAACACTGAGTTTTTAGGTCTCAAATTTATTCCCACTACCGCAGCAGAAATCATTCATGTGATAAAACAACTAAAAACAAAATATTCCTCTGGGTATGATGAAATTCCAAGTAAAGTTCTGAAAGCTTGTTCTGAAATATTATCCCCTCCGTTAAGCTATCTATGCAATCTGTCAATGCAATGTGGTATTTTTCCAGAAAGACTCAAATATTCAATAGTAAAACCAATATACAAAAAGGGAGATAAATGTACTATTGCTAATTACAGACCCATATCATTATTAATAACATTTTCAAAAGTGTTTGAGAAAGTTATGTATAATAGATTATATCATTACCTGGAGTCCAACAATATATTAGTTTTAGAACAGTTTGGATTTAGAAAACAAAAATCGACAGAGAATGCTGCTTTTAGTTTGGTGGATGAAATACTAAATTCATTAAATTCGAAACTACATGTAGGAGGGATTTTTTGTGACTTAGCTAAAGCATTTGATTGTGTAGACCATAGTATATTAGTAAAAAAATTGAAGTTTTATGGTATTAAAGATGAGATGTTGGGTTGGTTTACATCGTACTTATCAAATAGAAAACAAAAAGTAGAAATAAATGTACCAAATAGTCATAAAGTTACTTATTCAGAATTTAAAAATATTAAACATGGTGTTCCGCAGGGGTCAATTTTAGGTCCATTGTTGTTTCTAGTTTATATTAATGATTTAGCCTTGACCATAAACAATTCATCCCATGTAATTTTATTTGCAGATGATGCAAGTGTAATTATTTCAAGCAAACAATACGATCATTTTATAAACACTTCTAATACAGTGCTGAATCTAATGCATGAATGGTTCCATGCAAATAAACTAGCACTTAATGTTGATAAAACCAGTGCAGTCAAATTTAGTACACACAATAGTGCTCAGGTTTCCTACAGTATTCGATTAAATGGAACTCATCTCAAAGAATCTATAAGCACAAAGTTTCTTGGTTTAGAATTGGATAATCACTTGAACTGGAAAACGCATATAGAATGTATTACTCGTAAATTGAGCTCTGCCTGTTATGCATTAAGATCCTTATCTACTATTGGTGATATAAACTTACTTAAAATGTCATACTTTGCATATTTTCACTCTGTAATGAAATATGGATTAATATTTTGGGTAACTCGTCTGAAGCTAAACACGTTTTGTTTTACAAAAAGAAAGCTATAAGAATAATGGCCGGTGTGCATAAAAGGACCTCATGTAAAAATATTTTCCGAAACTTAGAAATCTTGACTTTACCTTGTGAATACATTCTTTCCTAATGATGCTGTATATTAAGAACCAAGATAAATTCAGTACTAATCAAGACATTCATCATATTAATACAAGACATAAATCAGATATTCATCTACCCTCTGTTAGTCTAAGCTGTTTTAAAAAAGGAGTTCGCTATTCATGTATAACAGTCTTCAATGCACTGCCTAATTATCTTAAAGATTTGAAGAACAACGAGAAAAGGTTCAGAAAAGAATTAACCAAATTTCTACATACTCATACCTTCTACACAATTTATGAATTGTTTATGCTTGTGAATTGAATTATTCTACTTAAATGACATGTACAATTTTATATAGTTCAACTAAAATATGTTTATATTGACTTAATCTGTTTACTATGTATTGTATTTTTGTTTAGCATAACTGATGAATTGTATGTACTGTAAATTGAATAGTATACTGTATAGGTCAACTGATGAATTGTTTAAGCTTATAAATTGAATTAATCTACTTCATATGAATTGTATAGCTTAACGAAAATAAGTTTGTAAATTGAACTAATTTGATTGTATATGTTTGTATAGTTTGGCTGATGAATTGTATATGTTCTTAAAATGATTACTAGTCTGTGTAGCTCTACTGATGAATTGTATATAGACCTACTGTAAATTGAATGGTAATATGTATAGCTCAACTGATGAATTGTTTATGATTATAAATTGAATTAATCTACTTGATATTAATTGCACAAATTTGTATAGCTTAATGAAATCATGCTACTTTGTATTGTATATATTTGTATAGTTTTGGCCGATGAATTGTATATGCTTTAAATTGAATAGTAATCTATATAGATCTACTGATAAATTGTTTGTGTTTGTAATTTGAAGTAGTTTGCATGATATGTATTATCAATTTCTGTATATCACAACTGGTTGAATTGTTTATGCCTTAAATTTAATTAAATTGTTTTGTATTATAATATAGCTCAACTTATGAATGATCGTTTGCGTTTGTAAATTTAATAATCTGATTGGCTATGTATTGTATACTTTTAGTAGAGCCATCGATGTAGCTCAGTCGACAGACTCGCTGGGCTGCTGATCCGGAGCTGCGTTCGGGCTTGGGTTGGATCCCCTTTGGACTTTGGTTTCTTCGGAGGTTTTCCCCAGCCGTGGGACTGAAGCCGGATGGTCTATGGCGAGTCCTGGGCATCAACCCTTTGATTTGATTACCCCCTTTGATTTGATTACCTGGTTGGGTTTTCCGAGGTTTCCCCACCGAAAAGGCAAATGCCGGGTAATATTTTGGCGAATCCTCGGACCTCATCTCATCTCACTACATCTCGCCAAAATGTAAAAATATGTAAAAAATGTAAAAAAAATTGTACAAAATTGTAAAAATTGTAGAAAATTACTAAATTGTAAAACTATAAAAATTTGTAAAAATTGTAATTGTAATATTGTAAAATGTTGACATGTTCCACATCTTAAAGCTTCATTGCTCATGTAAGATCTATGGAATAAAATAAATGAATGAATGAATTGCTTGCAGTAGTTACTTCTGGTTAAGAGAAAGAGAAGGCCTGAAGGCTTTAAGTAAACATGACGAATGAATGAATAATTAATATTAATGAAGCAATTAATTAATTAATTAATCATTGTGTGAGTAAGTGAATGCATAAATAAATAAGTACATGAATAAATAAATAAACAAAAAAATATGGTCTCCAAGTCGACAATAGAAATATTTTAACGCCTGCTATAACGGCAACATTACTCAACAGGATTAAATCTATGTCAAGGGGTTAAATTCCCCAGTAAGAGAAGCACGTTCTTAAGAATTTATTGGAATTCTTACAGAGTTCTCTTCCCAAGGGCAGATTTTTCATTGCAAATCCAATATTTCCTATTTTCTGTCTTCCGCATTCCATCCATATAATTATCCTAAAGTCGTCTATCATCTGATATATTCTTCTGCCCCGAACTCTTCTCCCGTTCACCATTCCTTTTAGTGCATCCGTCAGTAGACAATTTCTTCTCAGCCAATGACCAACTAATTTCTTTTTATCTTCCTTATCAGTTTCAGCATTATTCTTTATTCACCCATTCTTTCCAACATAGCTTCATTTTTTATTCCGTCTGTCCATTTCACACGCTCCATCCTTCTCCATATCCAAATTTTAAATGCTTCTAGTCGTTTCTCTTCACTTCGTTGTAATGTCCATGTTTCTGCTCCATACAATTCCAGACGCCACACAGAGCACTTTGCTAGTCTCCGCCTTAGATATTTTTCCAGAGGTCCGCAGAAAATGTTTTTTTCTATTAAAAGCTTCCTTTGCCAATACTATCCTCCTTTTGACTTCCTGGCAGCAACTCATGCTACTGTTTATAGTACACCGCAAGTATTTGAATCTGTCAACTTTCTCTAGTGATTCATTTAGAATTCGCATGTTTATCTTAATTATTTTCTTCCTATGACCATGGTCTTCGTCTTGTTTGCATTTAGCACCATCCCACATACTGCTGACAGCTGTCATTTAGCTCCAGTTGCATATCTCTCAGTATTGTCTCCTCTTTTGCTAACAACGATCAGCAAATCTTATGCACTTTTAATCTTCTTCATCCTATCAAGCCTCCCATGTTCTGAAAACAGTTTATAAAATAATATACCTGATTTTTAGTACTTAGAAAATGTGATGATGATAATGATGATTATGATCCTGATCATCATCATCATCATCATTAGCTATACGAATTGGACCTTCGAGGTTCATTCCGTTCATTCAGGAATCAAACTCACCTTCTCATCGTCTCCTTAATCGACAAATATCTCATCAACTGGATTTGTAAGTCGCAGTCGTAGTTGGTCACGTTGTCTTTAATTGATCTGTTCTTAAATTAGGATTCTTTTGATTATTCTTCCTTTCTAATATATAATTAGAAAAATAATCAAGCATGTGGAATAGACAATATAAATACAGAGTTGCTAAAGACGCCCCGAGAAATTTTCAAGAAAGACTATTAAAATTCTATAACAAATGTTGGAAACAAAATACAATACCAGAAGAATGGAAAATTGTAAAAATAATATCAATATTCAAAATAGAAGACAAAACAAAGCCAGAAAACTATAGAGGAATAAGTTTTCTATGTGCAACATACAAAATATATGCAAAAATGATAAGTCAAAGATTAACAACCATAGTAAACGCAATAATACCAGAAGAGCAGACAGGTTTTAGGAAAGGAAGAAGCTGCACTGATAATGTATTCACTTTAAAACAAATAATAGAGAACCGAAGAGAATCCAACCTAGAAACACATATCCTCTTTATAGATTATAAGAAGGCTTTTGACAAAGTGTCTAGACCAAAATTATGGAACATATTAAATGAAAAATGAATTCCACTTCATTTGATAATAGTAATTAAAGAAATGTACGAAAAAACAAAAATAAAAGTAAATCAAAGGGAACCAATAAAAATAACAGGAGGAGTCAGACAAGGTTGTCCACTATCAACCACACTTTTTAATATATATCTTGACGAGATAATAAGACCATGGAAACAAATAACAACTGGGGGAATTAACTTAGGAAGTTTAATAATAAAAACATTAGCCTTTGCAGATATCCAGATTTTAATAGCAAAAACAGAAGACAAATTAAACGAAATAAAAAAATATAATATGGAAATATTAGCAGAAAAATAAAAAATAATGGCTTTCAAGGGTTCTCATCCAGTTAGGACAAAGATAATATTAGAAAACAAACCAATAGAACAAGTGACAAAATATAAATTTGTAGGTTGCGAAATATCATACACAACGGAAACAGATATAGATAATAAACTAAATAAGTTTAACTATATAACAGGAACACTAAAAAGAACTTTGAGAAACAAAGCCAGAAAAGACTCTATAATGAAACTATACAAGACGATGGCAGTTCCTCCTATAACTTACGGATCCGAAACATGGACAATAACAGCACAACACTCTGCTAGAATACAAGCTGCTGAAATGAAATTCCTCAGACTAATAGCAGGATATCAAAGAACAGATAAAAAACATTTTACAGAAATAAGACAGCAAATAAAGTAAAGGAATTGAATACAATAGTGAAATACAAAACGAATTGGAAACAACACTTAACAAGGATGACTGAAAATAGAATATCAAAAGCAGCATATAGTAGAACATCTAATATCCGTGGTAATGAACGGGACGGAGTGAACAGTTGATCGAAAAATCGGATAATCCGTACCATAAAGATTTTTTAATTTCCTCCATGGTCTTGTATTTAACTCGCTAGGTATTGGATCAAAAGTTCACGGGCTTTTAAGGGGCAAGGAAGCCCTTTGTAATGAACTAATGACTGTCTCAGGAAAGATAGGAATAAAGGAGGTCTCAGGTTATAGATTTACATACTTCTTTACACTTTATCCCTGTTTTTTTTATTAAATCGCGCAGTTGTAACTCCAATCTGGTATGCGAAATGAGCTACAGTTTCTCTTTCTCAAACCATTGAATTATTTACATTTTTTTCGATACTTAGCACAACACGTTTTCTGTTAACACCTGTGGAAGACATTTTATATACACGTTGTATTATAGAACGGCAATTCGAACAGTAGGCAATGTTGTGTAACGATAAAGGCTTGTAATAACACTCTCTAGCAAAAACATATGTAGAACCTACTAATATGACGTACAAAACAGTACTTCATATCTATATCTATATCTATATCTATATATATATATATATATATATATATATATATATATATATATATATATATATAATTTGAACTGGTAATGGAAATTACGGGAAAACGGCTGAACGGATTTTAATGAGTGACCCCTCATTTTCATGCCTGGCATCCAAAGTTCTTCGGATAAATAGTAGTTTTCAGTGAAATGTCAATTTTCCTACATAATTTTCTTATTTTCCAAAATCCATCTGTTGTCAGTTTTAATAATAAGAGAAGGAGCATTAAAGTTTGACACACTGTACTGTTTATATTTTGTCTTTGATGTGCTCACAAAAGAGTATGAAATGAAATGTAAACCTGATGAAGGTGATCCTTTTAGTTTCGAGGGACCTGAGATCTACAAGTGCAAAGGTTGTATAAGTGATTGGAAAAAAGGAAAGAATGTTGTCAGTTTTGAGAACTAATTTTATTGAATCCCGGCCGACTTGATTGAATTTCAGAACAAAACACACACTACAATAAACAATAGGCTATTACACGAAGGCCATGACCTGCAGGATTGCCGACATATTTAGAGCTCAATTCAATTTGTTATTAAAAACTGATTCTCAGTGCATAATTTTCTGAGTACAGCTGTGTATTGGATATTCAAATCTACGAAACTTGAGGTGGTTTGATGACATTAGAAATTAAATATTATTATAGTTAATATCATGATGCATCTATTTTTCATTAATTGTACATAATATTGGTGCTATATTGATGACATGAAAGTGAAACGTTTTGAGATTATGTAAGTAAATGTAGAGAATATCTTAATTTAGATCTTCATTTCTATAATTTACTGAGTGGCTGCTATATATAATTATAAAACTTAAGTAAGATAATAATATTGTTATTAAAAATCAAATATGTTTATACTTATTAACCCAGTGGGGTTGGGTCTTTTTCATATACTTAATGGCGGTGTAGTGTAGATATTGATATGTGTCATTGTCTTCAGTATTGGCTCGAGAGAGCGCAAATTCACAGTTCCTAAGGAAAGATCAAAAGGTATTACTTTCTGATAAAATAAGAGGCCTAGAAAATTTTGTAGTCTCCAGATCATTTCAGCAAGATCTCTTAGTAGGATGAAATGATTTTACGCTCTACATTTCAAGTTCTACATGCAGCAGCCATACGAAAATGCTATTGTTCGAAAGCTTAGCAAACCTGATATTTTTTTTTTTTTTTACTTTTGCCTACAATCCACAACGACCTGAAATAGCTACTGCTATCGTCCTGACATTGATACTTGCGTTTTCGCGTTGAAAGTCAAAAACTGAAGTTGGATAGGTTCAAGAAAAAGTATTTGGCCTAAAAATTCCATTAGAGGGAGTATGTTTCATTATCATGAAGCAAATAACTATCAAAAAGACAAGTATTCTTCATTGAAAATAAATCTGAAAAATTTTTATTTGAACGTCTAACGAACTAAGTTTGCAGCAACATTTGCTGCACAAGCCACTAGTAAGTTATTTATTTCTGAAGAAAAAAAGGGCGAGAAATAGATAGTCGGATAATCCACCAATCGGTTAATAGGGTGACGGATAATCGGGGTTCTGCTGTATAACTATTCACCACGAGGAAGAAGAAACTTGGGAAGACCTAATAAAAGATGGAAGCAGCAGGAATTAGGAGCCGAAACAGGGCAATAAAAAGGTCTAAACCGTGATGAAGAAGAAGAAGAATTTTTTATTATGATTATATTTATAATTGTAAAAGGCAATGTGTTTGACATTTGAATAACAACCTGTGCTTCTCTATTAAATATGTCTACTTTGGTATATGATCAAGTTGATGTAGTATTCATAAATATGTCAAAAATGAAACATAATAAATCTAAGTGATGAATTTGTACAATGTTGCCACATTGCACGCACAGTGGAGCTGGCGTGAGAGACGCGAATCGGATTCTGTTTTCCTTCGGTGCCATTTTGAAGTTGATCATGGCGGTACACGGAGCGAGGGAATAAGTTGAAGCTGCCCGGAATAAATCTCCGGATTTGGAAGCTGGTGCTGTGTTTAATCCAACGGAGCATCAGCCCTGCCTGGAGGAGTTAAGCTCTCGGAACCTCCAGTTTGGTGACGCTCCACCACCCCTTTTAACCCCCCCCCACCCTCGCGCACAGCTCCATCCTCTTTCCTTTCCAGTCATTTCTCTATCTTTCCGTTACTCTTTTCATCGCTCTATTTCACTTCCGCATTCTCTTCTTTCTGGTTCACTAGTTTTCGTCCCCTTCCTTTCTCTCACTCTCTTGCGAGCGACGCATCTGTCCCTCTATCTCCTTCCTCCACTGCTGTGCCTTGAGCTCTTCCTAAAATAAAAAAGCCCGGTTTCCACTCCATTAAGCACCGAGTTCTCGAACCGCAGGCGATCCGTCTCTCACAAATATAATAAGACTAGACAAACCAAAACAACGGGGCTGACTTTTTGTCGGAGGAGACTCGAGTTGTGTTATATTGTAAATTAAACATTTTCTGAAACTTTAATTTCTTCCCGCCAGTGTTTCTCTTTTCCTTCCGTATATTTTCTACGCCTTGCCACCTAAGAGTGTGTAAAATTAAATAAACTATAAGTACCTACGCATTTAGCAACCTATTACCCATATTCTTTAACCAGTAAGGATTAGGCCTTTTATTCTCTTTCGATTCCAAGAAAATTAGTCTTTTCACCAGTGATGACGTCAGACTATTTTCCGTGGAGAGTGTAGAATGAAATAAAGAAGGGAAGGCTGAATGAGATTAAAGCCCATAGTAATTTATTTGTTACGGAAGCTAAAATATTTCATCACTAAGGAATACCTTAGGAAAGCATTTTCTGCTGTTTTAATATAATTCTGTGTTACGGGGTGCACATTTGGGGTAATTCCTTTGATATCTATAAAGTATTGGTGTTACAAAAAGAAAGAAAACAGCGATGCCTACTTATTTAGAATAATTGTTCCTATTAGGATGCTCGCTGTGGGAAGTTTTCTATAATTACATAGGCCTATATAAAGAAAAAATAGGTCTAAATTAATCAGTGGATCATGTTGAGAAATTAGCAAGCTTTGACACTTTGTAAAGCAAGAAAAATGAGGCTTTGACTAAGAAACATAAATATTACATAATTTAAAAATATTATTTTGTGTCATATTAGGAAATGTTTATTCTTCATTTGTGCCAAGTAATATTGTAATAAAAGTGGTTATGTTGCTAGTGTCCACACCTGTGGAGTAACGGTCAGCGCGTCTGGCCGCGAAACCAGGTGGCCCGGGTTCGATTCCCGGTAGGGGCAAGTTACCTGGTTGAGGTTTTTTCCGGGGTTTTCCCTCAACCCAATATAAGCAAATGCTGGGTAACTTTCGGTGTTGGACCCCGGACTCATTTCGCCGGCATTATCACCTTCATCTCATTCAGACGCTAAATAACCTAGATGTTGATAAAGCGTCGTAAAATAACCTACTAAAAAAAAATGTTGCTAGTAAAAGTGTTCGTGAAATTTAAATCTTGTGAAAATACGTATGATATGGAAACGCCGCAAACCTGCATTTGCCGATTTTCATTTTCTATTGCATATTACTGTCCGGGTTACTAAACACTTTTTGCAGATGAAAAAACGACGCAATTCTACATTTATTCTATTTTCATTATTTGCCAATAAAATTCAAGTACGTGTTGCTAATGGGCCTACCTATTCTTATTGAAAAATCCTCAAAACCAGTTGAAACACACTTTCCTGTGTCAAACTTCACACATAAAAATCGTGAGCACGTGTTACACTAGTAAAATTTTGCGCTCAGGGATAGCGCCAAATATATTTTAAAATAATTCATTACTAGAGGTAATATCAGAGACATTTTTTTTTCGGATCATACAAATGTCAGAGGAAAAATAAAAAAGCCCTCCTGAAATGTTTGTTTCTTAAATTTGGGCTCTTTACGTACTCGTAATATTTGATGATTCAATTGAAGGGTGTGATTCCAAAACGCGTTCAGTCCATTTTTTTAAAATGTTGGGATTTTTTATACACAGGTCTACGGATTGAGCGAGTTTCAAATCACATGCACAATAACACAGTTTTTTGTAAACTACTTTTTCTTTAGTTTTAAGGGTAAAAGAATATTAAAAATAGAGAATGAACTATTCAGAAGTATCATTTATTTAATTGGCCAGTATACTGAAACTAAAAATGTGTTGTTAATTCCATAGTCGCTTCGTGCAGATATTTTTTTTTAAATTTTAACTACAAAATTATATTTTTCTCACGCACTTATCACAACAATTGTTACAAATCACATCACTCTTCTAAACTCTTTAAGACTGTACATTAGGACGCAAAATTGAACTGTAAAGAATCAAGTTGCTAGAAGTCGTGTGATTTGTAACAGCTGTTGTGATAAGTGCTTAAGAATAATGAAATTTTTATTTAAAAATTGAAAAAAAAATCTCTATTTGTGATATTCTTTTACTCTTGAAACTGAAGCAAAGGTATATTTTACAAACAACTTCAAATTAGTGTAGGCCTAACTCTCAAATTATTGAGAATAGGGCCCATATTTATATGAACTTTATATTATATATACATATGTTTACAGGGTGATTCACGAGGATTTACCGTCACTCCCGGAGTTTATTTCCGAAGACATTCTGAGCAAAAAATGTAATATAAACATGTGTCCTAATCTCAATATTTTCAGAGTTAGCCTATACTAATTTGAAGTTGTTAGTAAAATACCTTTTTTCTTCAGTTTTAAGTGTAAAAGAATATTACGAATAGAGAATGAACTATTCAGAAGTATTCACTAGTATTCTGAAGCTAAAAATGTGTTGTTAATTTACTTTGTACAGGTTTTGTTTTTCAATTTTTAACTAAAAATTACATCATTCTTACGTACTTATCACATTTGTTATAAATCAAGGGACTTTAGGAACTTGATTCTTTGCAGTTTAATTATGCATCCTAATATACACTCTTAAAAAATTTACAAGAGTGGCGTGATTTGCAACAATTGTTGTGATAAATACGTAAGGAAAATTTAATTTTGTAGTTAAAAATCGAAAAAAAAAAAATCTGTTCGAAGTAACTATGGAATTCACAATACATTTTAGCTTCAAAATACTAGCTAATTAAAGAAATGATACTCCTAAATAGTTAATTCCTTATCTGTAATATTCTTTTGTCCTTAAAACGAAAGAATAATGGTATTTTGCAAATAATTTCAAATTAGTGTAACTCTTGAAACTATTGAGATTAGGACACATGTTTATACGACTCTTTTACTGAGAATATCTTCGGAAAAAAGCTCTATAAGTGGAGGTGAATCGTGAATTACCCTGTATATATATATATATATATATATATATATAATAAATCATTAAAATGGTCAAATGGACTGAGCGAGTTTTGGGAGGAAGATAATAAATAATCTTACACTGAATATGCATGTTTGAGAGCGGTTCGCTTGTAAGTTTGCGTCAATAGCTTGCAATGGTCAAGAACAGTTGCGGGAACTATAGAAGGAACGGTCTTGCAGGTTTTGTTCGCCACTGATAATTTAATGTCAATATGAATATACTGGGCAAGTGTTTGCGAACAGTCTGTGGAGAGGACGTTGCTGTCAGACATACTAATGTAACCACAAACGCACTTGACCGAGCTGCAATATAAGTGCAATTATATGGCACTAGGAGAGTAACTCAGGAGCATGCTACAGTATTAAGTACGATCGTTAAACATAGTACATCGCGCATGCGCCCTTGTTGCTACATGGCATGGAAAGCAGTGTCACTAATTACTAATAGATTTCATTAGGAATTAAATTTCATACCTGAGTGATTGGCCATTATTCATATTAGCATGAGACAGGCAGAACCCATAACCGTAATTGTAGTATTAGTAGACGAAGAACAGATCTGACAAGTGAAGCGAATGTATTAGGATTCAACTATTGTACTAGAGGGGTTTCCATAAAATAACGGATTTCACTCTCAATAATATTAAACCATTTTTATTATTCATAAAAATCATCATCATCATTAAAATAACCATCATCACGATCTTTTACTTATTGTCCTTCACACATTAAGTTTATGCTCTGATGTACGCAGAATTTTGTCAAGGGGAAATATTAAAATTATTTAAAATTTACATTATCAGTATTTTAAATGTTGTGTATTATTATTATTAATATTATTTTACTGGAATTTTACTGGAAGCAAGTAAAGAGATAGGTTTGGAAGTAAATCCCGAAAAGACAAGGGTATATGATTATGTCTCGTGACGAGAATATTGTACGAAATGGAAATATAAAAATTGGAAATTTATCTTTTGAAGATGTGGAGAAGTTAAAATATCTTGGAGCAACAGTAACAAATATAAATGATACTCGGGAGGATATTGAACACAGAATAAATATAAGAAATGCCTGTTATTATTCGGGTGAGAAGCTTTTATCATCCAGTCCGCTGTCAAAAAATCTGAAAGTTAGACTTTATAAAACAGTTATATTATCGGTTGTTTTTTATGGCTGTGAAACTTGGACTCTCACTTTGAGAGAGGAACATAGGTTAAGGATGATTGAGAATAAGGTGCTTAGGAAAATATTTGAGGCTGAAATGGATGAAGTTACAGGAGAATGGAGAAAGTTAAACAACACAGAACTGCACGCATTGTATTCTTCACCTGACATAATTAGGAACATTAAATCCAGACGTTTGAGATGGGCAGGGCATGTAGCACGTATGGGCGAATCCAGAAATGAATATAGAGTGTTAGTTGGGAGGCCGAAGGGAAAAATACCTTTGGGGAGGCCGAGACGTAAATGGGAGGATAATATTAAAATGTATTTGAGGGAGGTGAGATATGATGGTAGGGATTGAATTAATCTTGCCCAGGATAGTGACTGTTGGCGGGCTTATGTGAAGGCAGCAATGAACCTCCGGGTTCCTTAAAAGCCAGTAAATAAGTAAGTAAGTAAGTGAGTAAGTAAGTGAGTAAGTATGTAAGTTAGTAAGTAAGTAAGTATTATTATTATTATTATTATTATTATTATTATTATTATTATTATTATTATGTTACCGGTTACGGTATATTTATTAATATTATAGTAGCCTATGTTCTAACAGAACATATTCATGAATATCATTATAAAATGTTTCACAGCTATCCAATTTTTAACGAATTTTAACTTCTGTTTAATTTTGTATAATAAAAGATGTTTATGTCATTATTACAATTAGACAAGAAGTTTATATTACAAATATGAACTGTCAACTGCACAAAACGTTAAACAAACGTCTCAAAATAAAGTCAAAACTCAAACTAACAAACGGATGAATACCGCTCTTAAAATGAGTTTAAAATCGACAATACGCAATATTTAACAACATCTGCACTGCAGAACTGTCAAAACAACCTTTCCAATATATTTAACAACAAGATAAATTTCATATTGTGTCGGCTTTATTTTATTACAAGTTCGATACTAGGTGATAGACCCCTGTGATAAAGATAGAATTGTTATAATTCGAACTTGCCGCAAAACCAAGTACAGGAAATGTATTGAAGGAGGGGTAGGAGGACTATATCTTTTGTCGATGTAGATTTTGTTATTCTGACAGTGAAAAATTAGAGAAGGAAAACGATTACGGATAAAAAGAATACTCAGATCTAAACACGTCATTTTTTATGTTCAAGAGGGGTCAAACCCTGTAACCTCCTTGAGTACGCACCTGAGTTTATGCTTAATATTAATACAGTTTCCAATAGATTTTAATAACGAGAATTTTTTCTCGAGGAGGCCAGCTTCACTGGTTCGTTGTACTTCAGATTTATAATGAATTGAATTCTTACTTTCTCACTATACGATGTTATGGAGATCATATTGTGATGCTGCGCAAGATTTTGGAAGATTTTCAAGTAAATGCACATTTTCAGCATAAAACATACTGAAAGAGTTATTTATGTTACTAGTCATAAAGTAGTAATCTTAACGTTGACATAAAATGTAACTCGCGCTTAAAATTAACGTCATTAAGGGGAGAGGATGGTATTTTTTGGTGAAAAATGAGTAAATTTAAAAAAAATTGTCTTTAAAATATTCTGTGATATGTGTGGAATGTATAGCATAATATTTTGTGGGTATTTGTGCCCTTGTCGGATATTGAGACGCTATTTTTAAACTTCCTGCGTTACGGATTTTTAAATCACTCACCCCCTTGTATTGTTGTTTCCAATAAAATAAATTTTCAAAAAAAAAGTTCTTTAAAATACTCTTTGATATGTGTGGAATGCATTGCATAACATTTCGTGGATATTTGTGCCCTTATTGGATGTTAAGACGCCATTTTTAAACTTCCTGCGCTATGGATTTTTAAATCACTCGCCCCCTTTTATCAGCTTATGGTAACTTAATTTTTTTGCTACATTGCCAGACAAAAATGGATATAATTTCTGAACTATTAAAGATGCATGCATGAAATTTAGAACACACATTCTTTAGACTATTAGGAAACTTTTCTCTGTAACAGAATGTTGTTAATTGGTTTCATTTCAAAACTACGTCCGTTTGTTTGCAAGAAAGGAAATCAGGAAAGTGTTATTAAATTTTAATTGTTTATTTTACAAACGTAGGGACTAATATCAAACTTCTGTTATAGACAATGTGTAGAGCATGCTTTTGTAAGTACATTGCAAGAAACTGGATGAATCTATCTTTAAAAATGGTTTGGATATATCGGTTTTAGTACAATCCTGCATTGGGTATATTTTTTTCAAATCTGGGCCCCCAAGTAATTTTTTTCAAAATATTTATTTTTGGTTGAGTTGCTACAGCTATGAGCTCTCTACATACAAAAAATTAATATTTTGCACCAAATAGGAAAAAAGTTTTAAAAATACCATCCTCTTCCCTTACATGTCAATAACTCAGAACCTGTAAAATAAAGACAATACAAAAATCTATAAGTAAAGAGGAAATCGAAACTTTCTATCTAGCCTATAAATTAATTTTATTTCATAATGATTGTTTACTGTTCAGGAAGAGAAAAAGGAATTGAATTGGTTACTGGTTGAGAAGAAATTGTCTTCTGAAAGTTACACTGGAAGGAACGGTAAACGGGAGAAGAGTTCGGGGCAGAAGAATATATCAGATGATAGACGACATTAAGATATAGGCCTATGGATCTTATGCGGAGGAAAGCAGAAAATAGGAAATACTGGAGAATGCTGGCTTTGCAGTGAAAGACCTGCCCTTGGGCAGAACACTATGAATGAATGAAATGATTATTTTACACATTGTTACAGAATTACAGACAACATGCAATTTCGCTCACTTCCCATCTTCAACCGCTTGCCACCCCCAGAGTACAAGAGCTTAATCTACATAATATATTGAGAGTGGAATACTTACCAGATTTTATCTAGCTTCCATGCTTTATGAGCCTTTGTACAAGATTTGTTGTGGTCTACCGCCGTGGAGTAATGGTTAACATGCCTGACAGTGTTCATTCTTAAGTTTTACCAATAACTTGAAAAAAGTATACATGATCTGTTATAAATGTTAGAATCCTTGTTCACATAAATAGCCTACTGTATGTTTTCCTATGGCGCCTAAGGGTTCAGAACTACTAACGCAGTGCATATGACCACTCTCTTGTTTTATTACTTCGCTCGCATACGTAATGTAAATACTCCGTCTACTACTTACAAATATTTTCATAACAGTACATCATATTGATATGGATATTTAAAATTTTGAGAATGAAATTTTTATGGTTCAGTTTGTTTTGAATGATACACTTCAACAGAATATTATGCCAAGACTAAGACCATAATATTTCCTTCGTTGGCCTCGAGTCGCATTTAAACTGTTCCATCATACAAGTTTGTTAAGAAAACACATTGATACAACTGTATGAATTTGCCTTTGGTAAGCTTTGCTTTTGTTTTCTAACATAACACAATATACAAGTAATGAATTGGTTGAGAAGAAACTTTCTCCTGGAGGATGCACTGGAAGGAATGGTGAACGGGAGAAGAGTTCGGGGTAGAAGAAGATATTAAGATTTATGGATCATATGAGGAGACAAAAAGGAAGACAGAAAATAGGAAAGATTAGAGAAAGCTGGGTTTGCAGTGAAAGACCTGACCTTGGGCAGAACACTAAATGAATGAATGAAATAAACTTGAGTTTCAGATATTTTTAGAAAAGGTTAAGAATACTCTAACAAACACTGTAAGTGGATCACGAAGTAAAATATGTAGCGACAATAAAACGAAACTTCAACGTGCTCATAATTTGTGTGTACGTTTTGTAAGCAATGTTCGTAAATATGATAATATTACCCCATCTCTGGAAGCAATAGGTTGGCTTAAACTAGAAAAGAAAAGAAATTTACATTGACTTCTCTTTCTCTTCGAAATCTTGAACTCTTCTATTCCTTCGTACCTGTCGTCTCGCTTCACTTACCTTTCTTCCCACCATAATCTGAACACAAGCTCTCGTCATGAAACAATACTAACAATACCATCTCATCGCACCTCCTCATACTCATCCTCTTTCACAATAGCCCTGCCAAGACTCTGGAATTCGCTACCTCTAGCATCAGGGACTATCGAAATAAAATTGAATTCAAACGCAAACTTATTAGGCACTTGCTCAGTAATTGAAACTCGTTTAGACATGATTTCTTGTAAATAGTTTCCTTAATATATCACAAAATATTTCAATATCCGGTAATTTCATCACTATAGAATTTCGTTATTCTAGGTTTAATTTGTAATTCAGTAAATATAAAATATTATTTGTTTTTCTATGACTATTACACTCTTACTACGTCATACTACTTTTGACCAATAAAACGGTACGAAAGGACGTATTTCAACCAATCATGGCTGCTTATCGCACAATTTTGTCGCGTCCCTAGCATTTGTTTAATTTTATCGCGTCCCTAGCATTTGTTTCTTTGTTTGCCAACATTTGAAACTGCGCTGGTCTGGACGTCAAAAATATATATATATATAAAATTACAAATCACTCCAGTCGATGCACAGCAGTTTCAAATATGACTCGCATTGGCATTCAAGAACAAGAATTAATAAAAAACACTGATCATACCTATGCATCTTCTGAAATCCGATTTACAAATAAATGAAGAGCACCATTCGGAAATCCTGAATAAGTTGAATACACCATGTAGGCCTAAATCAACGAGTTCCACTCCTATTAGCAACACGTCCCATATACAGTAACATCAACTGAACCACCAACCACATTCAAATTTGAAAATTGTACATTCAATAATTATTCCTTTTAAAATTATTCATTCGGAAATCCTGAATAAGTTGAATACACCATGTAGGCCTAAATCAACGAGTTCCACTTCTATTACGCACACGTCCAATATAACATCAATTGAACCACCAACCACATTCAAATTTGGAAATTGTACATTCAATAATTATTCCTTTTAAAATTATTCATGTTTATTTTTTATGTCATCGTCGTTAATTAAAACTTTTCTAACACTTGTGTATATTAGTTAGGTTATGTTATAGCTTCTGCTATATGATATTATGGATAGTCACGTATCAGAGATTGTTTAATATTAAGATTTATTGAAAATCATCTATCAAGTGATGTTGATTACTGGGATTCGGATAATTGAAGTGGAATGTTGCATTTTAATAAAAATGAAACTGAATCAACAACGCCTTCTTGACTAGTAACAGTCCACAGAGTTCAATGATGATTCCATAGTTGGCACAACTGATACCGGTAACAAGAAAACATAATCATAAAGCACTACTGCCATCTAGCGTAATGTTGAGATGGTACAATAATAATAATAATAATAATAATAATAATAATAATAATAATAATAATAATAATAATAATAATACTTATTTGTCAGAAACCAGTGTACAAGGCCTGGATATGACATCGTCAGGTTCGATAGTTAATACATTTGAAGACAGTTGTATTTTCATAAGGCAATTAATATTTTATTGTATTGGAGTACTTTGTTACTTCTAATCTTTATATACTTTCTTCTAATCGTGTAATAGTCAATTAAATCCCACTCGAGTTTTGATTTTCTCTAGATATATCAAAACCTCTAGTGAGATTACTGTTGATAAATTATCTAGCTTCCATTAGTCATGTAATCTTTTCGTACTTTGATTTTATTGTAATTGTAACTGTATATTTAATACTAATTGTAATTTTATTCTTCATACTTATTATAGTTGTAATCCCCTGGTAGAGGGGCAGAGAAGGCCTAACGGCCTTATCTCTACCAGGTTAAATAAAAAAATACTACTATTATATACTACTAAATTAGAATTTTGTGGAACTATTCAAACTTTAAAAATCATTTTTCTCAAAAACAACTTTCCTAGAGTTAACACTTTTCCCACCCGCCGCCAATGTTCTCTTTGAGAACATGAAAGTAACGCAAAATATTTGTTTTATATTTATAAAATAAAAACCACAAATTTGCAAAGTAATATTTTCCGTCAACATAAATACAATTTCCAGAAAACGTGGCAAAATTTAAGCATAGAATATGATTTTTTAAAATTCCGCTACATTTCAGGATGTTTTCGAGTATCGCCGCTACGTCTCCCCAACATTCAAAATCCGCTATATGTAGCGAAATTCCGCTACAGTTTGGCACACTAGTCGCCAGTGTATAAGTGTAAAAAAATCGACTAAATACGGATGCAGAGTGACCACAGTGTAACGTTACTTGAGTCGTAGCGCGACTTCAATGATCAATCCACAGTAAGTTGTTTCTTGTGGCCGGTTAGATCGGCTACACACTACCCAATCTGCAAAGTCCGATTTACAGAGACCCTGCCGATCGGACGGTTTGCACGCTTGCTGGGATAACAAAACTCCTGTCGGTGGTTGGTTCTGCTCGATCTCCAGACTCCCCCCACTCCATCTCTGCAAGCTGGGTTGTGTGTAGCATGATCCAACAGTTGCAGCTTGCAGCTTAGGAATAGGTAAATTGAGAGGAGTGAAAATGGTATCAAAGAAGACGGAGAAGGAGAAATTAATATGAACGATATATTTGAACCAAACAAAGATATACCGTACCTATTTTGTCTATGGGCTATTTCGAACTCTAATTATCTCATCTTGCTCTGGGATTTAAAAATCTTGAAGTAAATACAATAAAATCTGGGTTGAGCATTTCCGTAGCCCGTGACACTGAAACTTCCCACTTGCATTTTTCTAAGTTCTACGGTGACAGTTGAGGTAAGATTCGTTAAGTTCAGGCTTTCCGTATGCCTTGCACACTATCAGTCAATTAGTCCACTGCGAAATGTCTAGGCCTACTGCAAAAATGAATACCTATTTGTTAAAAGGGCCAAAGTCATTTTTTTTTTCGAAAATCATTTTCTTAGCTTATAATGTTCTTTGAACATAGAGACATTGTTTAATGTTAGAAGGACCGACAAATATCCACCGCTAAGTGGCAACTAGATATCATTCAGTATAGCGATTTTTGTTAAAAGAACATGTGAAGGACGTGCCTACACCGATCAATTCTTTGCAATTATTAGCTATTTTCTAATATGAAGAGTTCGCGGGAAAAACGATGAATGTCACAGTTTTCTTCAGGTTGATGTCATTATCTAATTCAATGGATCACTGCAAAATTTAATGTTGTTCTTATGAAAAATGGTAAAAAGGAGAATTATCACCACGAATACAATAATCCTTTCCTTTATTTTCTATAGAAACAGTACTACATCTTGGAGTTACAGACTCAATTAGATCATTATCTAATCCTTAACAAAAATGTGACATTCATCGTTTTTCCCGCGAACTCTTCATATGTTTTTAAGTCAACTGGTTTCTTGTAGGCTATGTATAAATTCTTCACATTCCGAACTACCTTCCCTCTGAAAATTAGACCATTTTTCCCATCTTTTTCCTTTAGTGTGCTGGGTTCTACGTAACTGAACTCAACTCGTAATTACCCATAAGTAAGGTTCGAATATGAGATAATTTTCATGTGACAGGGAATCAGTTTTCAAACGAGCAGATATAGTCCTGTATTTGTATAATATTTATTTAGTTTCTTCGTATACTATCACATTTTGCAAATCAACTTCTGACACCATTAATTACAATTCTCTTTAGAGTGAAAGAAGACCCGATATCTATCAAATTCAGTACATATCTACTTAATGAATTGCTTCAGTTGAATATATATTGTAATTTACAAGCAGCTTCATTTTTGTTTTCATTGGGGAATTTCATTGAAGTGAATTTATTATGGCTGGCAGAGTAACTATCTCATGCCCCCATGTTTTATATTGCTACCAATGCACTTCATTAGAACCAGGTACCCAGCTTCGAAGCCGTTAGCCCTGTGAACTTACAGTATATTTATTTTCCCCTATTATCATATTATAGGATTATCTAAGAAATTAGCAAGTTCTTTGTGATAGTAGAAGAGAAAGAGTGGGGGAAGGGAACATATCAAAATCAATTTCATTTATATGTGAATCGTTTATCTTAAAAACACCACAAGCGACATTTTTTTACAAAATGCGTTTTTTTGTGGATTTTGATTGCCAGCATGAATGCTCATCTTTTTATATAAAAACTTTACATCTAGCATGACTGTAACATGTAAAAATTGGACAAGAAATATGCATTTATTGTACAAACCCCAAAACTAACATCAAATATGATGTTTTTAAAATAAATTAGTCTGCCACACTAGCTGACAGCAGCACTTTAGCACCCAACAGTTGATTTCGGTCACAGCCGGACTAATGTTTTGTTCTGTCTATTGTTGATTAAGTGTTGCCCTTACTATTATTATCTGTTTTGTGTATTTTGTTACAAGATGGTTAGTTCAAGTGATGAAAATGTTGCTAATGAGGATTACTGAGAACTTGTCTAAGTTCAAGGTAAAACGAGTCACAGCTAATGATGTGGTTAACTTCAAAGTTTGGTGGCGAAATTTTATAAGCTATCTAGCATATCTGATTCATTTTATGGCCATTGTGTACCAAAGGATAAAAATATACATTTTAAAATTTCTAAGGTGAATGAGTTTTTCACTGTAATGAACAAAAAGGTAAAGTTCTTTGTAAAGAGTTCATTGACAGCATTATACCGGCAGAAGTATTAATTTCGAATTCCTGAGAAAAGTGCTTGTGCTGAAAATTTACCGTTTGAACTGCCAACAGACCTGCTCATAACAGCTCGAGGCTACCAATCAATGTTAAAAAAATGGAGGACCTTAAGAAGATTTTGCAGTACATACCGGATGAAGTGAAAGGATTCTACACAGAACTGTACACATGGTATATCACCAACAAAGATAGTAATACCAGTGGAAGCGAAGACTAGAAAAATAATAAGTCCTGATAAGAAAAATGTCTGTTTTAATGGGAAAATCTTCCATTTTTTGTGATTTTATACTGTAGTTTTTAAATAGATTATAAAGTTTGTTCCTGCTTTCTTTCATTCACTCTGTTACTAGGAAAAGGGCAATGCTTTGCTTAGTTTCAGTCTGTTTGTTGGAAAAACCCCATAACATCCTAATTAATTTAATTTTTTGGAGGGACTTTATATAGCCTATATTTTAAAACACAACTAAAGGTAAATAAATCTCATATTTAACAACTAATATCACTTATTAAATATATTTTGACAATAAAAATAAAAGTAATGAAACAAAACAGTTTTTATTGGTTTCCCAAAAGTTTTGTTTTTGTTACTTGTGAGGTTACAGAAATAAACGATTCATGCATAAGAACAACAAATAATAAATCCTTTCCAATATTTTTTTAGAAAAAATTTACGGATGTAATATTTGTCTAATCATTACACTGTAGCTAAAATCAAAGAGTTTTATTAATTTTATTTCTGACTAAATTATAAAATATATTGAAACTTCCATATCCTTCACACTATACACGGGGTTGATGTCTGATTTGCGTTAGGATATTCCAAGATGAATAAAAGTGAAAGACGGAATAGATTTACAAATATACACACGGCACATGCAAAGTATTAATTATTCCATAAGGTCCCAGTACACAATTTTATTACATACTTACATATGGGTCTATTTTTCTTGTATTTCTTAAAATAATACTCATGTTAATTTTTATTTATATTAAATAATTATTCACAATGGGGCCAACACATAGCAATATTTTCGTACACAATCCAGTCTGCATTCTCATAGGTTTGGTGTGATTTTATTAAAGAATTTATTGAAGACTAATTTAGAAACATGTTAAATAAATTATCCTTGCACCAAAAGCAAATATTCCCTGGACCAAATTATCAGACTTTATTGAATATAGTAAATAGCAGTTAAGAACATATTAAAGGAAATGTATTCTTTTTGACTAAATGATCGTATTTCAATTATTTAAGTACAATTACAGTTAAGCAACACGATTAACGAATTATCCTTGCATCAAACGCAGATGCTCCCTGAACCAAATGATGTGATTATTTCATAGTTTAAATTGTTATTTCATGAAGTTTTTATGTTGGAGATAGCTACTGTTAATTGTTTTTATTTGTAACAGTAGGCCACGATTGATCAATGTGTGTAAGGATTCGCACTTAGAGGGATGGAGTTTGGGGTTAGGGATAAAATGTTGCTATGTCAATTATTCAGTATGAAGTGTTATGTATTAGGGCCTATATGGCACTGTTACCTATTAAGTAAATAACTTTCGCAGTGATCACATCGTATTCCTAGAGTGCTGTGTTAAAATTTTGAGGTTATTCTTTAAGATTTAAATACGTTTTTTCTCCCATGTGTGATGTGGAAAGACAACGAAGTTTCACCCAAAATATTAACTAAATTAATATAGAGTATATGATAAACTCACCAGCTTCATCTTCATTTTGGGCTTCATATCTTTAATTTCTTCTAGTTATTTTCACTCGCACTCACCATTGCACGAATCAGTTAGTCACAACTACTTTCATTTGTTCTAGTTTAAAAATTGTACGATAGATAGCAAAATGATACGAGTCAGGTTGAGCATTGTTGAAGGTCAACTTCCCTAACTAGAGAAGCATTTGAGCTAAGGAAACTAGTTCTGTTTGTCAGAAAGTGTATTGCCAGCCTTGCTGCATTTTTTATAACGTTGTTCAGTCCGCGGTCGTGTCTCATCGAAGTAGCGCGTTCGTAACTACTGTTTATTATCAAGCTTGTGTGTGAAATTATACAATATGAAAACTGTTGTGCGTGTGTAAAGAGAAGATTATGTGTTTGTGTGACATAAGTTATACTGTTCTGTATCAGTATTTTAAAGCTGAAGTAAAGACGTTTCCAGCATCTTGGAAGGTAAGTGTTTTAATCCAGTATGGCGTTCTATAGCCATATTAGTTTAAGGATCAAATTCATAGTCAACATTTATCGTAACAAAACCCTTAAGCAATTTCTTATAATCATTTTCAATTCATAAATCTGAAGTGAACGCTTATTCAAATAAGGTAGCTTATCAGCTTACTGAAGTGTTTCCTCATATGCATTGTAATCAGCTGATTCAAAATACAATGAATGATGATTATGATTTTGATGAATTATTGAGTTCTGAAATGAAAATAAAAATGTGTTTGGTTAAACGAGCGTTGAAGGACTTCCGCCGATTTTGGAATAGACACCGACCCACTTAGGTTAATTTCAATTAAGAAACACGCCAAGGGAATTATCTTTGGACCAAAAACGGATGCTCCCTGGACCAAAATATCGTATTTTATAATTATTTGAGTGCAACAGAAGTCACAAGTCGGCGGAAATCCCTCAACGCTCCTTTCACCATGTGTTTCGGCAAAAGAAAAAATACAGAATTATTTCAGGGAGGTTTAAGTGGTATTTGTTCGAAAAGTATTCACTTCCCAACAGAGTGTCATTTGCATTTTCGTTTGTTTTCTGTCCAAGGAATAAGCTGTTAAAATTTGCGTAATTTTACCACTTCCTCTCGGTTTATCATAAAAATAACTGAAAAATAAATTTAAATGATTTGGTAATTTGCGAGGAGACGTCGTTGCATATAGACCACGGTTAAACGAAGTATTTTCCCTGGACCAAAAATACAAGATGCGTTGCTCGTTTCACCTTATTATGAATAAGTGTCGGGGAAAGTGTCTTATTTTAGGTTATAATTCATAACTTGTTCAATATTTAATAAGATGTTTAGGATTAGTGTAAAACTGGCCTATGTGTAACGACGTCTCCTCGCAAATTATCAATGATTTACTTGCAGGAATATTTCCGGACTTTGCATTAAACTCAACTGCAATTTTGTCCCATGCCAATTTTTTCTTTTGGAGAGAACAATTATAAGATTTTTTACTTTCGACGATATTTCTATATTTCATAAAAAGTTCTCTTAGCTCACTTCTTTCGTCTTCTGTAAAATGCTTTCTATATTTTTGTGTATGATAATAATGCCGATTTAACAATTTGAAGGTGCTGGAATACAATTGAATGTACGAAAGAGCTCTAGCCATATTGTCATATTTCTTTCGATGTCAAGGGAATGCTCAGTGCATGTGAAAGAGTAGCATCTCTGCAATACGATCTAAAATAAGTGCTAAGGAAACATTCATTACTTAAGTGTTTTCCTCATTTTATAAGTGAAAACTATGAATTCGACCCTAAGTTACAATTATGTATGAGGTAGTAATGAAAGAATAATATTTTTAATTGTTATCTATCGCTAAGCATGCAATGAGGATGAACATTGTCAAATAATTAATTAAACCAAAATAAGAGGCCGTCTCACTTTCGGCTCGGTTAATGATAACAGAAGATGCCTTAAAATTACACTCAAGGAGACAAAATAATGTTTCTTTGCTTCACTAACTTCTATGAGATGTATATAGGATGAACCATAGTAATGTCATTAAATTCAGGGAGTTATTCTTCGAGATATTTGAAAGAAAAATGTTCCATACAATTTTGCTTCCTTCCGAGATAAAAACTGTTTTATATTAAACATTTCATAACGTGTTTTGCCAAAGCCATTTATTTAATTTAAAAAATTTCTCACTCTGTTTAAGTAGGCAGTATATTATAGACCTAATAGTAAATGATTGAAATAATTTTACTTTCGTCCTTTAAATGTGAAGAAATTTGATCAGAACAAACGTAACTTTTCGTTCTGCAAAGGAATTTTAAAATGTTACATTAGTTGATATCAAATTTCTGCACATTTAGAGGATAAAACTAAAATTCTTCCTATTATTTGTTTTCATAATACACCGCTTTCTTAAATTGACTGAGCATTCATTCATTCATAGTGTTCTGTCTATGAGCAGGTTTTTCACTGCAAACCCAGCACTCTCATCTTTCCTATTTTCTGCCCTCCTCTTAGTTTGCGCATATGATCCATGTATCTTAATGCCGTCTATTATATATATTCTTCTGCTCCGAACTCTTCTCCCGTTCACCATTCCTTCCAGTGCATCCTTAAGTATGTAATTTCTTCTCAGCCAGTGACCCAGCCAATTCCTTTTTCTCTTTCTGATCAGTTTCAGCATTATTCTCTCTTCACCCATTCTTTTCAACACAGCTTCGTTTCTTATTCTGTCTGCCCCTTTCACATACTTTTCGATTGCAGCGAAATTATACTACTTAATTAACTTATTATTCCCAGAACATGAATTTTACCAGCAATCGAAAAGTACTGGGAATAAATTTGAATAAGGAAAAAAAAAAAGTTCCCTTCCCAGGCAGGATTCGAACCACGAAAATCTTAGTTACCAGTCTATCGTGCTCTGGAGTGAACAAGGCTCTCAAATCAGCTACAAGGGTCGGTCCGGGTTTTTTTTTTTGCCACTACTGTACATTATGGTTGTATTAATTTTGATTTTTTTTTTAAATTATATAATCTCAGAACTGATAAGACTACAGAAATTAAATAAAGCTGATAACTACTCTATTTACACTGTTGGTCCACACCTGTGGAGTAACGGTCAGCGCGTCTGGCCGCGAAACCAGGTGGCCCAGGTTCGAATCCCGGTCGGGGAAAGTTACCTGGTTGAGGTTTTTTCCGGGGTTTTCCCTCAACCCAATACGAGCAAATGCTGGATAACTTTCGGTACTGGACCCTGGACTCATTTCACTGGCATTATCACCTTCATTTCATTCAGACGCAAAATAACATAGATGTTGATACAGCGTCGTAAAATAAACCAATAAAATAAAAAAAACACTGTTGTCACATAACTATATCAAAATACGATATTAAATACCAGCATGCTACAGAATTATGCGCGCAGAACGAAAAAGAAAACAGCGTCTGTTCTTCGTGACGTCACGCGCACTACCCAAAACTATGGTCAGCCCTTCTCTCGATGGTCACTGTATGGTGCGTAGTGAGATCGAAGACTTCATATATTTTTACGTAATGGAACAGATATTGAAGTACTTATGTTAGTCGTAATATGAATAGGTGCAATCCATTATTAAGCATGCTGCAAAAATACTGGTTTTCTCAATTTAGGTTATGTTGGGTTATATAAGGTTGGAGCTATATCTATTACACAGTGACCTTTCATTTAATCCTTATACACTTTGCATGAACACAAATGTTTTCATAGCTACATTTCATTATCCCGCGTCACTCAGTCTGCGGCCCATAGTTATGTATAATGTAGTGCTGGAATATAATTATGTAAGTACGATGGAAAACCGTTACATTAATTAATAATAATAATAATAATAGAGGAGAAGGTGCAAATATGGGCTACCATTTTGTTTTCCTTATAATAAAGGAAAATGGTGTGGCACATTGCTTGCAAATCTTTATTGACATACAGAGTAATTATTCATATACAATTTTTCCAGTCTTAAAGGTCAATATTTGTAATACAGATATTTGTATATAATTAATTTTTGAAAGAAATACGAACTGGTCGTCTATAGGTAGTGGGGTTCAAATATTGGCTACCACAAAAATTTGAAAATAATTTGAAAAAAAAAAAAAAAAAACATAAGTAGGAAAAATGTGTCACATCAGTGGCAATATTCTGTAACAAATAACGCAAATCACTATAGTGAAAATACACGACGTTTTAACGTGCTGGTAATATGGGCTACCTATCCCATATTTGACCCACAGCGGTAGCCCGTATTAGCATCATCGACTCATGAAGGTTTCTAAGATTATGTATGGCAATTGTTGTTCTAAATAAATATTACTCTTATGCCATGTGATAGAGCTATTCTTAGTCAGTCGCAACACATTAAGCGTGATTTCTAAACAGGAAATATATTTCTTTCAATAAAATTGAGACTATATACCTGCAAAAACTTTGAAATTGATGAAAAACACAAAGAACACACCACATCCGCACCACAAAGGCAACTGATTTGTCTCTTTGTGCACGCAGATTGATGGCTACGAAATGTACTTTTAGGGCTTTTTTCGCTAGGTAACAACACAGTTAAGAACGAGGTAGCCCATATTACCACTCCTAGCCCATATTTCCACCTTCCCCTCTAATAATATGACATTTAAGTACAGAGCATACAATAAACACTATTTTTATTAGGTACACACACCAAAGGAAAATTTTGATAATAAATAGTTCGAAGTCTCACATGATAGACATTATAGGGAAAAATTATGAAAAAGAAATTTAGTAAGATAAATAAGCAATAGGCCTATGCAGTAGATAGCAATATTTTTAGAAAATAAAACAAACTCACAGAAATGCTAAATTGCACTCTTATCCAGTAGATCTATTAAAATTTACAATTCAAAGAACGAAAAAAATTTATTTTATCAAACATCTGAACAATAACAATTACCTATGTTTAATTTAAAAGATAATTCTCGAAAAAGCTACACAAAAAGAGGCAATTTTTTTTCTTCACTGGCTTCTGTGTGAATGATAAACGCGTGCTCTTGGTTAACAACCACAGTTACTTTCACAGTAAAAATCGTTTAATAATTAGCTGTACATTCTAATGTGTTGTGTATTGCTTGTTACCAATAAAGCACTCGAAAGTCCAGGATACAAGTCTAGTAACGATGTGAACCGCAGCGGTCAGTTGTTTAATTTAATACAACAATCCACAATGATTTTCGTAGTCTGATTAGTGGAATACGTTTATTATTCAGTGATGTGTGAAAAGGAGTGGGAAAGGATCTGACCACTATATCCCATTATCTCTTGGCCTAATTGAGTGATGCCTTATTAGTGTCACTCATGAGGTTCAATCTGTTTTCGAACAGTTGACTAAACAATGATTTTCATAAACGTTAACATGATTGAATGAAAGCAGAATCTTGCATACTCCTTTTTCCGGTATCGTCTGCGATTGTTTGCAGTCATTTGTTTACGGATATTTTGTGATGATATGGTAACATCAAGTTTTCATTGTAAATTATGACTCAACTGTTTACTGTTACTGTGTTTATGTCCTCGCGTTCATGTTAAAGTTTTCAATGCAAATGAGCCTTTACACCCGTCCCATTAGCATTTTATAAATTCTATCCGCCTCTGTGAGATTGGAATTCAAAACTTGATTTCCAGGGGCGAGGACAAATCAGTCATTGATACAAAATTCGACAGTTTTGAAATAGTGCAAGTTTTAACTGGCGCGAGAATCGTGCTATGTTTCTTTTTGGAGTAAGTCAGGACCGAAGAAAGGGGTACTGGTGGTACCACTGGTTACGTGATGATTTTTGTGAACACATCTGAGAAAATCTTCGGTGAGATATATGAAGTGGAAGTGCAGATTTTAACGTCTTATTCCTTAGACAGAACATAAAAAAATATAATCCCACATTAGTCGCAAATGAATACTTTTTAAAATTAAACGTGGACTTGATTACAAAATGCAAATCTTTTTAACTTATTTTAAGGGGCCACTCCACTAAAAAAAATGACAACTTTTTTCCTACTTATTTTTTCAGACAAATTTTACAGCATGTTTGCTTTATAAAAGACTAACAAAATCCACATTTTGAACTCTCAAATGCTTTTGAAATTAAATTTTTTATTTTTATTTTTTTCACTCTTCAGGCAAATTCTAAAACCAAAGTTTATAGTAGATTATGTTCATTTTTAAGCTTTTTTTTGTTACATTCACAAGACAGAGACATTTTCTATGCATTCAGTTTTTGAAATTTCTCATTTATTCACTTTCAAAATATATTTCTTACAAAATAAATGCAGAGAAACATGCAGCTACCTCATAAATACTTGTAGCAAAAATTTCACCCAAATTGATTAATATTTGGCATAAAAAAGTTGGTGTTGAAGCAAGAAAAATAAACTTACGGAAAAATGGATTTGAAAGAAAAATGAATATATTGTAACACATACCTATTAAAATTCTTCACCACTACTTTCATCTAGTAATTTCAGGGAGCCAACTTTATAACAAAGAGTTACTAGATTTGTAATCAGAAATTTGTAAAAAATTAGTCTTTGATGAAAAAATAATATTGACATCCATTTAAATGCCACTCCCTCTTACAGCCTTAATTTTAAAAAGAACGTAAACATAATTGTAATCAGTATTGAACTAAATCTATTTGGGGTACGAAAATGTAAACGCAAAAGAAGTGAAATAATTAATAAAAATTATTTGGAAAATTGTAATGACTTTCAGTGGATTCTCCCCTTAATACATTTTATTTCCCCCTCAATTTTCACAGTTATGTCACTTCCACCCTATATAAGAAACGAAGGTAGCTGGGGCTGGTTAGTTGATAGCTTCTGAAGTGATCAATTACATCATGCCTTTAGAGTGGTGTGCTGCAATTCTAAGGTTATTTTACGAGACTTCAGTAGGTTTCTTCTCCCGTGTGTGGTACGTAGTAGGGTTGATATTTAACTAATAGTGACAGCGGAATACTCATGCTCTGGAACAGGCAACTAATTGTGAAATAATATCCTTAATTTTTATGTTAGATTATCTTTCTTTCTTTCTTTCTTCTTTCAGTTTTGAATAAAATTATATTGAATTTTGTAGGTAATTCAAAATTTCAAGACTGAAGAGACAGGTTTTATAATATAACGTCTGACATAAACAGACTAGCCTCTTTATAATTATAGTACGTGCAATGAATTTGTTGTAAAATTAATCATTATTACATTTTTCTCCAAGTAAATGCATTATCAATAAGAGTTTATGAAGGGCCAATAGAGGAAAAAGTGATCAAGTATTAACTGGAAAGGGCTTTTGTGTCAGAGCGTATCAGCTGTATTTATTAAGTCGGCTTTAACCTGAGCAGATTTCTAGCCGGAATTGTGGATGAACATATAGTTCGGACTCTGTTGTCGCTCCTGGCCAATCACGTGTGTTCTCTCAGTGCCTCACTCCCTAGCAGCCAGTTTCTTTAACATAAGCAATCAAAAAGCAGCCCAAACACTGTTTACTTCTGGCGTACAGTCATGTCTCCTGATAGCTCACCTGTTCGAGTACACACAACCTGATTCAGTTAGGTTGGAATATCAAATGACTACGTACAGTTCCAGGAATAATGGCGGAAGTTTTAGGACATCTAAATGGTGCGGCAAAACATCCTCCCTAATTTTAAGTTTAAATAAAAAACAGATGGATCAAAACAAGGAAACTGTATTAATATGAATTGTAACTAAACAGTGGGAAATTTAGGTTTACATGCGTTGCCATAGCGATATAAAATGTCATGCGCAAAACAACAAGAATTGAATAGGACACTGAATACACGGAATTGACATTCAATTAGTGCAAATTGTAATCTGTAACGAATTCCGACTATGCCGTGGACGGGTGAAGAAAATGTTTACGCTGTGATATCGTTTCTGGTAAGTGGTAATTCTGTTGTCGCTGCTCAGATGTTTCCCGGACGCTTAATTTCTTCGCGTGGCGACGTCCCCTGGCCAGCACGATCACCAGACCTTGCATCCTGCAGTTTTTTCTATAGGGGAATCTTAAGTCTGAGTTGTTCAAACTTCGGCCGAGGACTTTGTCAGACCTAATAAATGCAATACAGAAAGAAGCTGGTCCTATTCCTCAAGAAATGCTAGTTAGAGTGATTCAGAATTTCCGAAGTCGCGTTCAACAATGCATTGATAGCGAAGGACACCACTTGAGAGACACATTATTAAAAAATGAAAAATTCCCACTGTTAAGATACCATTCATATTAATAAAGTGTCCTTATTTTGATACATCTGTTTTTTATTTAATTTTGAAATTAGGGAGGATGTTTTACCGCACCATTTATTTAAAAAATGTGCAATTGAACCACAAGTAACTCTTAAAGGGACTGAATTTAGATTATATTTTGAAGTAATTAAGTTAGTAAGACATTTTAATTATTAATTACTTATACTATAAATGTTCACGACAGACCTTTTGCAATGTTAGTTTCTGTTTAGTTCCGATTTCCTTCACTATATTCGCCTGGGCTTTGCGTGAGTTTGCTGTCTTATAGGTACGAGTTCTGTAACCTTGAGAACACTGATGTAAAGAGGCAGCGGTCTTCGCTGTCACAAGGTTTAGGCGTAGACTATATGTTTTCCTTATCCCGCAGCTGAACCTTGAGGATTGTGGGAAATTTTTTAAATTGTATTCAAAGTCATAAGACAAATCTTGTGAAATAAAAATGACACATAAGCCTACTACTTATCAAACCGAACAAAAATACTAGAATTCAAACTCGATTTCTAAACATTTACTAGTTGCGAAAGCGAGTTATGTAGTAGTTGGTGTTGGTAGTAGTAATAGTACTAGGTGGTGATGGTGGTGGTGGTGGTGGTAGTTAGTGGTGGTGGTAGTAGTTAGTGGTGATAGATTTTATTTTTTTATTTTATTTTTATTTTATTGGGTTATTTTACGACGCTGCATCGACATCTCAGGTTATTTAGCGTCTGAATGAAATGAACGTGATAATGCCGGTGAAATGAGTCCAGGGTCCAGCACCGAAAGTTACCCAGCAACCTCAATCAGGCAACTTGCCCCGACCGGGATTCGAACCCGGGCCACCTGGTTTCGCGGCCAGACGCGTTGACCGTTACTCCACAGGTGTTGACTTAGTGGTGATAGCAGTGGTGTTAGTAGTAGTTAGTGGTGATAGTAGTGGTGGTGGTAGAAGTTAATGGCGGTTAGTAGTGGTGGTGGTAGTAGTTAGTGGCGGTAGTGATTAGTGATGGAAGTATTGGCGGTAGTAGTTGGTGGTGTTAATAGTGATGGTAGTAGCAGTGTTGGTAGTAGTGGTGGTGGTAGTCTATGGCGGTAGTAGTGGTAGTAGTAGTTGGTGGCGGTAGTAGTGGCAATATTCTGGTGGTAGTAGTGGTGGTAGTGGTAGTGGTTGTAGTGGTGGTGGTGGTGGTGGTGATGGTAGTAGTAGTAAAATAAATAAATAAATAAATAAATAAATAAATAAATAAATAAATAAATAAATAAATAAATAACAGTAATACTGATAAATTAACTGAATGAGCAGACAGAAGTGCTGTCTTTGCATTATTCTCGAATATTTAGGGCAATTTTGTCAATGGGAAATGTATAGACCATAGTTAAGCCCAGCTTTGTCTCGAATTCGACGGGATGTCCTTGGATATATGTACCGATTTCTTTGCACACTAGCGTTCAAAGATATCTGACCTATAGTTTTTTAAAGTGTAAAGCGTAAGCGAACTGTCATTAATACATAAGATTTCAGTAGGTAATAAAATACATAAGCTTTTCACATAAACTTGACGCTGACAAACAAATTTGAAGTTATGCTTACTCGTTAGTTACGTAATTGTGTAATCTGATTAACAGTAACGTGTGTTGATTTGATTTACAACTATCTCACGCATGCATGGTGGATACGCATTGAATCGTGCCTGCCATATTTCTCTCTTGTTATATACAGCTCCGAAATATTTCTACATCGTCCTACTGGTCTGTTGACTACTATGATTAGAGGTTCTTTGGCTCAATGTAATATAATGTAATAGATTTTAAAGGGCGATAAAATCTTTATCATGATTTCCTTCGGGAGAAAAGTGAAGTTGTGGTTCATGTGTTTTATATATTATTTTAATGTACCGAAGTACATATGATATTTCCATGCAGATATTCTGCGTCATCATAAGATAAAAGAGTAATGGAACGGAGAAAAATTCTCTCCGGCACCGAGATTTGAACCCGGGTTTTCAGCTCTACGTGCTGATGCTTTATCCACTAAGCCACACCGGATACCCATCACGGTGTCGGGGACAGAATCGTCTCAGTTTAAGTTCCATTACTATTTCATCGTATCATGTGTTTTAGATCTTCGTCACGTAAAGAGTGTTCTTGGGAGGCCGGAGGGAAAAAGGCCTTTGAGGAGGCCGAGACGTAGATGGGAAGGTACTATTAAAATGTATTTGAGGGAGATGAGGTATGATGGTATGGCCTGGATTAATCTTGCTCAGGATAGGGACTGTTCGCGGGCTTATGTGAGGGCAGCAATGAACCTGCGGGTTCTCTAAAAGCCATTTGTAAGTAAATAAGTAAGTATGTATCCCATATCTTATGCTCTACTTTTCTGTTTTAAATTATATTATCAAGGCTTTTAATGAATTAATCTGCTCTATTGCCATCTAGTCTGCTGTCAAAAAATATGAAAATTAGAATTTTTAAAACAGTTATGTTAGTGATTATTCTGTATGGTTGTGGAACTTGTACTCTCACTTTGAGAGAGGAACAGAGATTAAGGGTGTTTGAGAATAAGGTGCTTAGGAAAATATTTAGGGCTAAGAGGGATGAAGTTACAGGAGAATGGAGAAAGTTACATATCGCAGAAACTGCAGGCATTGTATTCTTCACCTGACATAATTAGGAACATTAAATCCAGACGTTTGAGATGGGCAGGGTATGTAGCATGTATGGGCGAATCCAGAAATGCACATAGAGTGTTAGTTGGGAGGCCGGAGGAAGAGACCTTTGGGGAGGCCGAGACGTAGATGGAAGGATAATATTAAAATGGATTTGAGGGAGGTGGTATATGATGATGGAGAGTAGATTAATCTTTCTCAGAATAGGGACCGATGGCGGGCTTATATGAGTGCGGCAATGGACCTGCGGGTTCTTAAAAGCCATTTGTAAGTATTATTTTTCGAAATAATTGATTAAATGGCGATCTTACTCGTGTTAATTATGTAAACATGTGCGGTTTACAGCTGTTTCGGTGTTACTTGACACCATCCTCAGAGCCCACTAGATCTCGGCGCTATCTCAACTTCGCAGCGTCTTGTGTGGGTGCGTTCGTGTGATGAAGAGATGTGTCAAATAGTGTGTGTTCTGAAATTGATCTGTGTGTTGAGCATTTGATTAGGGTGTGTTTTAGTGTGTCTGTATATTTCATATTATTCTAGTGTGTTGAGTTTTTGATTTTTGTGTTGTATGTGTAGGATTTCCATGTCTGTATTTATGTTAATGTATGTGTGTTAGCATTAGTTATGTGTTCGGCATATGTAGATGTATTGCGTCCTCTGGTTATTGCTTTAATGTGTTCTTTGTATCGAGTTTGGAATGATCTGCCTGTCTGTCCAATGTTGAATCTGTCGCAACTATTGCATGTGAGTTTTATTATTTTTCCATTAATTACTATTTCAATAAACTCAAATTTTGTTGTAATTTAATAGCCGCAAATTGGTCCATCATAAAAGGATGCATAGGAAATATACTTTATGCTCTACCATGCCGAAATGTAGTAATTATACACCTGGTAGCAGTCCTTTAATGCATGCCATTAAAGTACACCTACTCATTAAAGTTCAGGTGCTTTCAGCCAATAACAACGCAGCTTACAGGTGTTCAGCCAATAACGAGTCAGCTTTGTACCGTTATAAAACCGCAAGTATCGATTATTCTCGGATATGCAATCGAAAGAGAATTAGCGAAAAGTCATGGAGGCTGGAAATCCAATACTGTCGCAAAAGTTTATGTTCTGTTACTATAATAATTAGCGTTAATTGTAAATAATATTCAAATAAATTCAATTTGTCATCTCGTTTTTCAATGTCGAATTCAATAATCAAAGTTATACCAAGTTTAACGGGATTACACAAGGTCAATGGCATTATTGTTCCTCGGAAAAAATCAATATTTTCGCGTCTACGCACATCTCACAATTCACGACCTAGAACAAGGTCACTTCCGATCTTGTCAGATACAAATAAAATGTATACATCTGAATACTGTAATTTAAAGTTAGAAATATGGTCAAGCATAAAAAATCGTATGAAACTCGCCTATAATGGTAATTAAGAAGCTCGTATGAAAATTATGAAACTCGCTTGCGCTCGTTTCATAAACATCCATACTCGCTTCTTAATTACTATCATTATAGGCTCGTTGCATAATGTACTATTACTAAATAAATCACTGAAAATAACACAAAATGTGATTTACTCGAAAATGATACACAATTTTATTTTCTTCTTAACGTTCAACGGTCTTCTTCCAGCGCCTGTTACCATGGTTGCGCATCTGGGATATTGTCTGCGTAGTGCAGTATAGAGAACTCTATGAGCGTCGACAGGACTCTGCTGTGTTTATATAGGTTTACCGTTTAACGTGATTAAAGGGCAGTGGGGGGAAGTAGACTGAAGAAGAAAAACCCTCCGAAAACATTTCCAACGGAGCTGCGTAGTAAAAAATATGTTTTGTTTCAATTTCACACTGGACTAGCGTCTATTTTCTTTTCACTGTACTCCAGACTAGTCTTGTATGCATTTTACAGTCTGAAGTCAAAGTGTAAGGGCGAGATGATGCAATTTAATTTTCACCTTGAATTTTAGTAGTAGCCTACAGAGAGATCACAGAATAGTACATTATGCAACGAGCCTATAATGAAGGTAATTAAGAATCGAGTATGGATATTTTCATACGAGCTTCTTAATTACCATTATAGGCGAGTTTCATACGACATTTTATGCTCGACCATATTTCTAACTTGATATTAATTTTAATTGTATCTGACCTACAGCAATGTCCCGTATGTTGTGAGATGTACGCAGACGCCAAAGTATTGATTTTTTCCGAGGAACAGATGTCGACATTGACCTTGCTAGGCCATAAGAACCTACAGAGATAACATTGAAATTAAATTATACATTGAAAAATGAGATGACAAATTGAATTTATTTGAATATTATTTACAATTAACGCTAATTATTATAGTAACAGAACATAACCTTCTGCGACAGTATTGGATTTCCAGCCTCCGTGACTTTTCGCTAATTCTCTTTCGATTGCATATCCGAGAATAATTGATACTTACTGTTTTATAACGGTAGAAAGCTGACCTGTCATTGGCTGAACAGTTGTAACCTGAGTCGTCATTGGCTGAAAGACTTGACCTTTAATGAGTAGATGTACTTTAATGACATGCATTAAAGTTCTGCTACAAGGTGTGTAATTACTACATTTCGGCATGGTAGAGCATAAAAATAATTATAAATGTTTCTGCGTTTAGGAAGGAAAAAAAGGAACGAGTATTTTGTTATACCAAGTTGGTTTGATTTCTAAATGGACTCCACCACGGCTCGAAGGACATGTATCGAGCTTCTTTATAATAGAATATTGTTCCGAAGAAATGTCATATTGAAAAATTTCTTTAGAGAACGAAATGTTGTATTTTTTCGTATCAAATTTCTGCACATTCAAATGGCAAAACTAAAATTCTTTCAATCATTTATTATCATAATACAATGCTCTTTTAAATTGACTGAACATATTGGGAATTAAATGAAAGGCTTTTCCAAAACACGCTATGAAAATAATATTTCATATAAAATAATTTTTATCTCGAAAACGAAGCTAAAAGAATAAATTTGTCTTATTTAACTTTTTTGTTTGAAATGTCTCAAAGAATAACCCCCTGATATTAATAACATTGCTTACGGTTCGCTATGTATATAGGTCGTTCATTATCTCGTGGAACCAAACGGATGCGTGCACCATAGTTCACAAGAAAACATTCTGATGGGGACAGACAAAAAAGTTAAATTTTTTTCTTTCACCGTGTTAACATTGGACAGCTCATCCTATTTTAGACATAATTACTGCTCACCTGGATTAAGTTGTCACCCCACGACTTTTCTCTCCTCCCTCTCTCCAATACTGGTAATTGAAACTTTTATTGTTGTTGAATAGTCCAAGCTATTATTAGATTATTAGACTAAACTACATAAGAATGTGGGATAACGCGACACTCCAATGAGCATTGGAGGGTTAATAATATTTGCCACTCGACCTGAATTACAAGGGGCGTGAAAAATAAGTTCGCCAGGAGTCGTTAACAGAAAGAAAACACAATTTCATTGGAAAAATGTATGGGAATAGACACAGTAATTTTTTAGCTATTTTTCAACATACTCCACACCGGAATTGAGACTTTTTCATATCAAGGGATCGACAGGAAGGCGCAGACAGCTATCAAACGCTGGTTCCGATCCCAGGCGGCTGACTTCTATGACATAACGATACAAAAATTGATCCCATGGTATGACAAATAGCTCAAAGATATGTTGACAAGTAGCGCAACAATTGCTGTATCTGTTTCAATAAATCTTTCAATGCAATTGTGCTTTTTGTCTCTAAACAGCCTCAGGGAAAATCACTTTCTGGGCGACCTCGTAATTGCGGTCGCGTGGACAAAATTTGTATAATCACTTCTTTTGACATTATTAACATGATGAAAGGAAAAAAATAACTTTCTATCTGCCTCCATCAGAATGTTTGCTTGTCAGAGGAAGAACCGTATGTTGGGAGTAAGTAAGCTAGCTAGCTGCAAGTGTAGATTTAGCGATGGAGTGGAAACTTCTCATTCTATATACTTCCTTCTTCACCTGAGGCAAGTAGGTTTCACGAGATAACGAGTGGCCTACTATTGACGCACGGGGAGCGAAATTGCCTACTACAACATTTCAAAAGTATCTAATTCTTGCATGTAATAATGCTTGCTCGTTGTTTCCTGCAGGAATACAGTTACAAGACACCAAAAGGGCCTTTAATTTCAAGCAACTTGCTCACCTGCAGGTTTAGCACTTTTACAACGACGTAGCTCTGAAAGGAGGCTTCGGCGGAAAACATTTCTCAAACGGCTCCAAATGTCCTACCCTACCACACAACGAAGTATTTTTACAATTTTTTTAAATACTCTATATTGCTCGCTCGCTCATTGTCGGGAATTGATGAGCATATAAGCATAGTGGTGCCAGTCTGCTGTTAGAGAGAACTGGATTCAGATACCAAACAGTGCTGTAGTGGTCAGTTTTGTTCGCAAGAGACCGTAGTTGTAACAATATCTATGATTAAGCTTAGTTGTACTAATGAGCTACGAATATTTCTGATAGAGATTTCTTAGCGAAAAAGTTATACGTAAATTAATGTTTGCCTAAATTTCGGTACATTTTCTGGAAACTACCCAACCGTGTAAGGCAGGAATGTCAACCGTGGACGTATTCTACTCTCTGAGAGTATTCCGAATCTCAGCGCTGAGCTATCTGATGCCATCACGGTGTTCCGAATTTCACCGATGGAGTCACTGATGCTCCACCGGTGTCGCACCGGTTCCATCAGCTTGCAGATGTGGTGGCAGTCTCCATCAGCCGCCATCAGTGAATCTGATTGGTTCTTGTATAGGGCGGGAACTAGCAGACGAATGACATCGTGCACTGTTGTGTCATGGCGGTGTGTTCTACTTTGGTTATGCTGTATTGTTTGTAATGAGCACAACGTAAAAACAATATGTTAATGGCTTATGAGCGAACATGTCAACGGACCAATTATTACTACTGGTTTAAGAAATAAATTGTTTATGCTCTCTTTTCTTTGAACGAGATGACAGTACGGAAATTTCGCAAAATCTTGCTAGCGTAGCATGGACAACAACTTGTAAAGCCGTCATGTTAGCCATTGAAATTTCCAGCAGTTTTGTTCCTATTTCGCTACAGCGTGACGTCATTGATGTCCACCGGTCCGGTGAGATTCAGAATACGCTGTCTGACAAGGAGTCTAGAGCAGGCATGGGGAATAGGAAAGGAACTCGCTTTTTGTTTTATTAATCCACACTACTTTCCAACAGGAGCGATAGGCTTACTTCCTTCTTCGGACTTCTGTTTGTGCATAAAACAGCACCAGTGGCGGAACGCGATCGGATTATAACTACTTTGATATATTATTCAAATAAATAAGGTACCTACTACGAAACTACACATAAATATACTCCATTAAATGTAACCAAAATAATACTGTTCTTACATAACATAAAAATATACTATATTATTACGTAACGTAAAAATAATACCTCTTTGTTACAGAACACGAAAATAATACTACAGTGTCATCGAGAAGTCGCTCCCAGCACTGGTGCTGCCCGCCGCCCACTAGAAGGTTAGTATTCCTTTCTTCTTTTCTCATTCCTTTCAGACTGGCAACAGGCAGGAGCTAGTCCTGCTAAATCAGTAGTGTCAGAGTTGTAAGCTCCAAAACCGGTTGTAGAGCCAGAGTCGGAGCGTGAACTGGCTTATGTCTATGGAAACACCGGAGCACGCAACGAATCTAGTGGAGCGCTCCGCTCCGTTTAGTCTCTGTCTCACAACGCTGTGCTAAAGGTTGGAGTGTGTAGTTGTGCTTGTAGCCTTACAATTGGTGGTTGTTCAGTGAGTCAAAAGGTTTTCTATTGAGGAACGTGTGCTTTAGTGGAAAATGTTTTTGCAGATCGTGTCTATTGCACAGTAGAAGTGGAACAAAAGTTCGCCGAGAACTTTCCCAATTCAAGATTACCGCATCGCGATACTGTGCGAGATTTAACAAAGAAATTTCGGGAGACAGGGTCAGTGCATGATGCCGCGAGCAGTGGTAGACAGACCATCTTAACAAAAGAGAAACTAGCCCCACGAAACCAATAAGGAAATTGGCCCAACAAACTGCTATTTCGTATGGTTCTGCATATAAAGCCGTGAGAAAACAACTCAAATTATACCCATATAAAGTGTCGGTAGTGCAGGAATTACAACCTACAGACAGCGAGAAAAGGCTATATTATTGTGAATGGTTCCAGAGCTTTATTATGCGCCATAGAACCGATTTGTTAGATAGGACATTATTTACTGATGAAGCCTGATTCCATCTATCAGATTGTATCACAAAATATCCGAATATGGTCCTCTGAAAATCTCAATGCAATTTATGAATCTCCGTTACATACCGAGAAAATTGGCGTATGGTGCGCTATCTCTCGTTTACGAATTATTGGATCAATTTTTTCAACACAATGGTTAATTCTAATGTTTATTGTTCAGATATTTTATTTCCTTTCATTGGGTAGCTATACGAAATTGAGTTGAACAATTCATTTTTTCAACAAGACAATGCCACGGCGCATATGTCGCATGAATCAATGCGACTAGTAAATGAAATTTTTGGAAAGAGAATAATTTCTGAACGACTATGGCCACCACGATCCCCTGATATAACTTCTCCCGATTATTTCCTTTGGGGAGCAGCTAAATCATCAATCTATAGTGACAATTCCAAAACAATTGATAAATTGAGAACGGCATCAGTAATTACGTAAACTCTGCGACGAGAGAAATTTAATTAAAGTTTTCGAAAATAAATTGAAGCGAGTGAATAGAAGAGTACAAGAAATAAAGTACGGCATACTCTAATACAATAAAATAGATATTAATTGACTTACTAAAATTCTATCTCACTAATGTTAGCTTCACCAAAACGTATGAATGGAGCTGCCATTTTCAGTTGACAATCTATGCGGGAAACAAATGAGATCGCAAAGCGTAAAGAATTTTCAATTTGAAATGTTGGCAAACAAAAGAAACAAATGCTATGGAAGTGATAAAAACGAACTAATGCTAGAGAAGTGATAAAATTGTAACGATAAACAGCCATGATTGGTTGAAATACGTCCTTTCGTACTATTTTAATTGGTCAAAAGTAATATGACGTAGTAAAAGTGAAATAGTCCATATGAAATTTCAGTAGACCTATGCCGTTAGCCAGGGAACAGGGTTAATAGGATCAAGTAGTTTTGTTTGCCTCCCTCTGTATTTTTTGTATAATTTTCTATTTAAAACATCGTGTTCGCCATCAATGTAGTTCAGCAGGCAGATGTGTTTTCCGAGTGATCTGGAGTTGCGCTAGGACGTGGATTAGATTTTCGCTTGGTTTTTACCTAGATTTTCCTAAACCATAAAGCGAATGTCAGGTAATCTATTGCGAATCCTGGGCCTCATCTCTGTATAACTAATTTCATCGTAGCTAAATAACCTACTACTAGATGCTTTTTAGTGGGTTATTTTACGACGCTTTATCAACATCTTAGGTTATTTAGCGTCTGAATGAGATTAAGGTGATAATGCCGGTGAAATGAGTCCGGGGTGCAGCACCGACAGTTACCCAGCACTTGCTAATATTGGATTGAGGGAAAACCCCGAAGAAAACCTCACCCAGGTAACTTCTTCCGACCAGGATTCGAACCCGGGCCACCTGGTTTCGCGGCCAGACGCGCTAACCGTTACTCCACAGGTGTGGAAAGTAGTAGATGCTAGATGCAGCGTTGTTAAATAAACTAAAAAAGACAGATATAACGTCTTTTGCAGGTCCTTATGTTATGTTTTAGAAACTTAACTTCGTGGCAATTTCACTTTTTTAAACTGTGAAATATAACATACCCATAATTTGAAAGAGTAAGTACGAACAAGTCTTGATGGCAAATACCACGGTACAGTGCAACACACCCATATATTTACATGATATTCTGTTTGAACTACTGTTCCTTATACGTGCGTTATATGTAGAGTAAACATCCTATAGTAAACATGACTAACGATTTAACTGACAGCAGATAGACAAGCGAGCCTTTTGATTCCTGCCCGTCTTCTTCATCGTGCCAAGCATACGGGCTTCAATAGTTCTTGACGCTCGTCGAAGCGACGTCCTCAGCATAGAGGACACTTGTGCCCTACTTCCTGCATTGATGTAAATTATGAAGGATCCTTTTCTTGTTGAATATGAATGATAAATCATTTTACATTTGTAAATGGACGAGTGATTTCATTTAAGTAGGACTGAAGCATGGGAAGAGTTGAGAATGTGGGTTTCCCATATTTCAATTTTTATATTTCTCCCAAATTTACATTTCATTGTTTGCAATAGACTGTCCATCGTTAACTCGTATTTATTAGCGGATTGGGAGATATATTTTCCCACAAATGGAAGAGGAAGGAAGTTCACGACTTACTTCTCTGCAGTGTCCAGCGGCGCCTTATAACTAGAATAGAAGTTCAGGTCCCGATGGGGAGATACAGGTTGACTGATAGCGGAGTGTTGGACGGAGATAGGGGAACAGACTAGGGCTTATTTACTTTTTCCGGTCTGGTTGGAGGTTTCGTATGTACTAGAACTGAAGCTGGGACAGTTGGGACTACGTCAAGTCATTGTGAAGTAGAAAACGAAATGTAATTGGAACAAATTTTTAAATATACACAGTGGGTAAAAAAACGGCGCAAAATACATAACATTGATTTATAATGAATACACTGTTGGAAATAGTAGACTTTAGGAAAGTCCAGGAGAACAGAGATGGTTTGGAATTGAACGGGTTACATCAGCTGCTTGTTCATGCTGATGAGTGAATATGTTAGGAGAAAGTCTATAAAGGAAAACACGGGATTTTTACTTGAAGCAAGTAATGAGATGGGTTTGGAAGTACATGATTATGTCTCGTGACCAGAACATATTACGAAATGGAAACATAAAAACTAAAAAATTATCCTTTAAAAAGGTGGAAAAATCCAAATACCTTGAAGAACAGTAATAAATGAAGAGTCCACTGCAAGAATGATGGATGTCATTTGGAATATATTTTGCAGGAGAAGCAATTGAAAGTTTGAAATGCTTAGCGCTCAAAGCTTAACTGTGATTTCCCGATCATTACTGGACAATGACTATCAGTGTTAATGCCATATAACTCTCTATGTACATTCTATATGTCTTAAGCTATGCATTGACAGTCTTGGTTCATTTTCGACAAGGAAGTGACATCCATCATTCTTGCAGTGGACTCTTCATATATAAGTGACGCTCGAGAGGAAATTAAACGTAGAATAAGTATGGGAAATGCTTGCTACTATTTGATTGAGAAGCTTTTGTCATCCAGTCTGCTCGCAAAAAAAACTGAAAGTTAGAATTTATAAAACAGTTATATTACCGGTTGTTCTGTATGGTTCTGAAATTTGGACTCTCACTTTGAGAGAGGAACAAAAGTTAAGGGTGCTCGAGAATAAGGTGCTTAGAAAAATATTTGGGGCTAAGAGGGATGAAGTTACAGGAGAATGAAGATAGTTACACAACACAGAACTGCACACATTGTATTCTTCATCTACCGTAATTACGAATATTAAATCCAGACGTTTGAGATGGGCAGGGCGTGTAGCACTTATGGATGAATCAAGAATTGCTTACATAATGCTAGTTGGAAGACCTGAGGGAAAAAGATCTTAGAGGAAGCCGAGACGTAGATGTGAGAATAATAATGAAATGTATTTGAGGGAGGTGGGATATGATGGTTGAGACTGCATTATTATTTTTCAGGATAGGAACCGATGACGGGCTTATATATAGGCTGCAGGCAATGAACGTCTGGCTTCTCTGAAAACAATTTGTTAGCAAATAAGAAATTATTTTCACTATTGGTATCCACATTCTTCTGAATTATGAATAAGCTTATAATTAGGATTGTGTTTGGCCTGGAATATGTTTATACCTCATTTTGTTTGTAAATATAGCGTAACATAGATAGGCCTAAGTACAACTGAATTTGCAAATAGTATAGCAATATAAATTTCTATATATTAACTAATGATATTGATCAGGAATGTTATCTTGACGACGTGACTATAACTAAGCATTGGTTTGGTGATGTGGTTTTAACAATTTATGTAACACAAAGAAATTGTCTGTTAACCGAGAATACTTCAGCAAACTCTTGAGTCCCAGTTCACCCAGTTCGTCAGTGATCAATGTGCTACAAGAACTGTGAAATATCGATTTATCCAGACTTTGTCGCTGACTTTCCTGTCAGACATGCCATGTATATTTCATGCCTCTCTATGTAGGGAATACAAGACGGTTCTCTAAGAAAGGATGCACAGCGTATCACTTGGCTTTCATTTCACGGAAATACTCGTAAATGAAGAAATAAAAAATAAATAGTTGAATATATAGGCCTATATGTAAACACAATAATATACATGATCGGTTTTTTTTTAATGAGTGAATCTAAAACGTTTTCCGTTAGTTCTTTTCCATTCTTCTCTATTGTAACACTAATCCTCTTCTAGATCTAGTATCTTCGTCGCTATTTGTACATCATCATTCCTGTCTTGCGCTTCCTTTGAGGTATCTATTCTAAAACAATTCTTGATATTTCATCTTCTTGTAACTTTTATCGTGACGGTATGATCTTAACCGTCTTAATGTTACCTCATCCAGAATTGTAGATTTTACTTCCGTCGTATATACCTAACTGTATTAATTCTAATTATTCTTTATATTTTCTCTAAATTTGGCGTACTCAACTTCAAAAGTCTATTTCATTTGCAAGTAGTCAGTTTGAGTGGCCAGTTGCCTGGCCCATAGGCCCATAAGTGAGTAATGATTATACTTTTTAACAATATTAACACTAGTGTTACAAATATTGACTTTTTGCTTTTACATATGTATTTTTTTTTTATAAAATTCATTTAGTGTTGATATGACTTATTTTCCTTTAATGTTTCTGCGTTTAATTCCATCATCACATTTCCAGTCTTTATTTTAACTTCTAAATATTCGACTGTGACATTTAATTATCTTTCCATCTTCAATCGTTAAGCCGCGTATCCACGAAGCGAGGCTGACAAGCGCGACTGCCTCTCGCGGCAGCCTCGCTTGTTGTTTGCCTCGCGGTTTTGCTCTTTTGTTAGCAAATCAGCGTGAACCACCAGTTAGTGCGCTGAAATTAATACGTGATGACTCCTTTACGAACGAGTAAGCCACACGGTGCGAGTTAATCACTGCGAGGCATCTTTGATCGCATCCAGAAACCGACTGGAATTGTGTCATCCTTGCGAGGCAAGGTAACCGCTGAGCGAAACAAGCGTCATGAAGCAGCATCGCTTTGTGGATACGCCGCTTTAGAGCTTTTACTATATCTCCAAGTACGTACTAAATATTTTGATTTGGTTTTGTTGATATCTGATCCCCATTTATTATATTTTTACATCAATGTTGTATTCATTTATTCCATATCTCCTTGATCTTGGTCATCACAAAAACGCAGAATATAAATTTAATCAAATTACTATTATTATTTGCAGTTTCAGTTCTCATTTTTTAACACTTCCACCTCAAATTTTAATGCATTATGGAATTACTTCTTAAATATCGCTTGTGAGAGGAAAAAACCTTCACGTTGATCTTTATACTATAAATTCTTCCGAGACAGTTTGAGTCAATTTTTATGTTCGAAAGGAGAAACATAAATAAATAGGCAAATAAATAAATAAATAAATAAATAAATAAATAAATAAATAAATAAATAAATAAATAAATAAATAAATAAATAAATAAATACACATTACAGGAGAATATCCACAAACTTTTAGGGAAAACACCTGAATTTTACTTCAAGCACGTAAAGAGATATAAAATAAATCCCGAAAAGACAAAGTATTTGATAATTTCTCGTAACCGGAACATATTACTTAATTATTTTTGGCTTTTAAGGAATCTGGAGGTTCATTGCCACTCACACATAAACCTCCATCGGTCTCTACCTTGAGGAAGGTAATTTTGGAGTTTCGTAACAAGCTTTTTTTACGGCGATGGGTTGTTAGCCATTCGCCCAACCCCCAAGCTGGAGGACCAACCCTCATCGGCCGTCCGCGATTGCTTATTTAATATATTCGCAGCTACCCTCCGTATCTGGAGATCGTCGAAATAAATAGGCTACATTTATTACTATATCGAAATATAAAAATTAGAAATTCAGCTTTTCAAGAGGTGGAAAAATTCAAATATCTTGGAGAAACAGTAACAAATATAAATTACACTCTTTGAGAGAAGAACAGAAGTTAAGAGTGTTTGAGAATTATGTGCTTAAGGGAATATTTGGGGCTAAGAGGGATGAAGTTACAGGAGAATGGAGAAAGTTGCAAAACTCAGAACTGCATGAATTGTATTCTTCACCTGAAATAATAATTAGGAATATTAAATCCAGACGTTTGAGATGGGTAGGACATGTAGCAGGTATGAACGGATCCAGAAATGCACGTAGAGTGTTAGTTGGGAGGCCAGATGGAAAAAGACCTTTGGGGAGGCCGAGACGTAAATGGCAGGATAATATTAAATTGTACCAATTTGAAGGACTTGGGATATTATGGTAGAGACTGGATTAATCTTCTCAGATAGGGACCGATGGCGGGTTTATGTGAGTGTGGCAATGAACCTCGGGGTGCTCTAAAAGTCGTAAGTATAAATAAATATATATATAAATAAATAGATAGGTAAATAAATAGATAGATAAATAAATAAACAATTTGTATTCCTTAAACAAAAGCAGATAATATCGAATATAGCCTATTCGAACGTAACTTTTTTTATTCACGTTGTAGGACACTATTAGGTGACTGCGCCTACTATTAACATAGCCGAGATTACTTTTAACTTAACTTATTATTTAGAAAACTAGTAGACAGAACTTGGCCTCTAGATTCTCAGTGCTAGAGAGCGAGCTTATCTGGTGAACTACAGGTTGATTCCTGGCGCTGACATGATTGACAGTTGTAGTACTGTACGAAAAGAAGATAAGAGGGAGTTATGTTCAAGTTTTGTTGAAGGACTGGAATTTATAATGGTAAGGAGAAATAAAAGGACATCTGGGAAAATTGCTTTCATTTGAAATTCTAAGTGTGTCTATAAGAACACACTTCACGTTTCAATAGCAACATTTCATTACTAAAGCCGTCAACAGAGAAGTATTGCATTTATATCTTATATCTTCCGATAAGAGATGAGTTTGCTACGGTCGTGAGGAAGAGAGATCGAGGAACTGACAAATGTCAGACCTCTGTTTTCCGCACGTCTTGTTCGTGTGGTGTAGCGCAAGATAGCATATAATATCTCCAGCGTCACTTCAAGTCCCGGGAGGGACACTTCGAAAAGGCGAGGAATTCAAAACAAAACTGCATGGAACAAAAGAACAGATACAATACTCTAAAACAACACATGTTCTACTCCTTTTGCTTTGAGAGTGAACAAGGCGCCATGAGTCTGTGAGAGATTGATACAGTGGCATTGTAACCGTGAAAGAGATGCTTGCTTTGTACATATTGCCTTGTATTATATTTATATTCACATTACAGACTGGATGCTGAGAGCTATGAAAATAATATTATAATAAGTTATAAGACTCGGTAAATTTGAAGTAGATAGAGCAAAAATAATTTGGAAGGCCAAAGAAAGAATAAAATAAATACGGTTAAATATGTAGCATTTAAAATGCTAATGCCTAAAAATATGATTCAATTGTGACAAGTATATAGAAGAAAATGAGAAGCATGAAAAGCGAAATAAGTTGCAAGGAATGGAATCTTAATAGATAAAAGAAATGGACTCAGTACAAACAATAAAGTTGAGAATTTAGGTAAATGACTGTTTAAGGGTTGATATGTGTGTGCGTGCGTGCGTTTGTAAAAAAATTAAATTTAAAATTATGTTTTATTTATCTTTTGAAGAAGTGGAGAAATTCAAATATCTGGGAGCAACAGCAACAAATATAAATGATACTCGGGAAGAAATTAAACACAGAATAAATATGGGAAATGCCTGTTATTATTCGGTTGAGAAACTTTTATCATCCAGTCTGCTGTCAAAAAATCTGAAAGTTAGAATTTATAAAACAGTTATATTACCGGTTGTTCTTTATGGTTGTGAAACTTGAACTCTCACTTTGAAAGAGGAACATAGGTTAAGGGTGTTTGAGAATAAGGTGCTTAGGAAAATATTTTTGGGCTAAGAGGGATGAAGTTACAGGAGAATGGAGAAAGTTACACAATGCAGAACTGCACGCATTGTATTCTTCACCTGACATAATTAGGAACATTAAATCCAGACATTTGAGATGGGCAGGACATGTAGCACGTATGGGTGAATCCAGAAATGCATATAGAGTGTTAGTTGGGAGGCCGGAGGGAAAAAGACTTTTAGGGAGGCCGAGACGTAGATGGGAAGATAATATTAAAATGGATTTGAGGGAGGTGAGATATGATGATAGAGACTGGATTAATTTTGCTCAGGATAGGGACCAATGGCGGGCTTATGTGAGGGCGGAATGAACCTACGGGTTCCTTAAAAGCCAGTAAGTAAGTAAGTAAGTTTTATTTAACGCTCGCAACTGCCGAGGCTATATCAGCGTCGCCGGTGTGCCGTAGGAGTTCTTTTAAAAGTAAATCCATGGCGCTACAGCCCTAAAGGGCCAAGTCCGACCAGCCGGCTGCTGGCCTCACGTTCACATGCCAAAGCAGAGGTGGGCGATCATCCAACCAGAATGGAGGTATCGTGTGGTTAGCACGATGATCCCCCAGCCGTTACAGCTGGTTTGCTGAACCGGATTTTGGCTACCTATCATAGCTCCCCAAGTGCATCACGATGCTGGGTGGGCACCGGTCCCATACACTGGCCGAAATTTCATGAGAAAAATTCTTCTCCAATGAAGACTCGAAGCAGCGCGCATTCCGTAACGCGAGTCGCAGGCGGGATGCCTTAGACGGCGACACCACGGCGCGGGACAGAAGTTCTTTTACATCTCACTAAATCTAGTGACATGAGCCTGTCGCATTTAAGCACACTTAAATGCCATCAACCTGGATGGATTGAGGTAATCTATAGACCCTGAAATGTCTCATCATTATGGAAGCTTTTAAAAATTGTGAAGATATTCCGTAAGCTATTCTTCTGAATTTTGTTCATTTTTTTAATAGAGGCTACTAAAGATAGAGGATAATAATGGCACGAATATCTCAGTGCTTTGAAATTGGTATATATCTGAATGTGTTCCATTCTTTAATGAACAAACCTGTATTAATCCTGTCGGATTTGTTTTTACCAGGATATGCTGTACGTAGATTCCCGTGATTTGTTTTGTATGCTGTATATAATTGTGTAGTTCCGGTCAAATGCACACTAATATTCTACCGCACAATAGAAATTTCTAAATCTCTCTGCTATCCCTTGGTAGACTGTGTTGTTTCCGTCCTTTCGTTGCTTTTTATTTCTCTTTTACCAAGACTGACATTTTTCTTTCTTAATTTAAGCTCGGGATTATAATAGTTTCATAAAATAAAACAAGTACATCTATTCTATGCGTAATGTATTTAGACTTTTTGCATTGTCCGACTAAACATAAAAATTTCTGACTTACAGTAATGTCTGTATTGTTCTTAATACTGACATAACAGTCGATAAGAAATTGTATAATAAATTATTAGTGAAAGAGATGGTTCCAATTACGTCCGCACCAACTAAAAGTGAAATAAACCTGCAGCTTTTCAGAAAGAATAGCTCATGTTATACTGTATGTAACAAAAATTGTAATATCATATTGGTGTAAAGTCCATGGAATGGACTGGAATGGAATTTAACTGAGGGAGACACGGATGGCCCAGCACTGCGATCTATTGAGATCTATTACGCTAACCTCGATATGGAATGAGTTGCATGCCACAGATCCCCTATGCGCACCGCCCTAACGAGATGACTCCCTTAACAACCGGTCCCTACAGCCGACAGAATCCATATACCATTCCTGCTTCGGAAAATTCCCCCAAGGCCCCCCTGTCGGGTCGAGGCTAAACTCCTCCCCCGAGTAGGTCCGCCTCGGGTGCCATTACAAAAGCCATCCAACATCGCTGAACTACATTCCATGGAGGCCGGTCGAGAGAGTTAGCAGTTTCGGGTGGCCGCCGGTAGAGTGATCTGAAAAACCAGAAACGGGATGATGAGGAAAGGGTGATGGGGGAGGAAAGGAAGTGGCGAAAATGTGTGGGGTTCAAATCGCCTGATAAACTTACCTGATATTCATCCGTAGGAGTGAGGGGAAAAAACCTGGAAAAACCTCACCTAAGCAACTCGTCCTGACCGGGAGTCGAACCCGGGACCGCTGGATTCGGAGTTAGACTCGCTAACCCCTCAGTCATAATGGTGGACAAAAGCACAGAGTTTTCTCAGAAATTTACTTTAACAAATGTTTAACACCCTCTTATTTGGTAACAATTGCGAGTAGGATCATGATTTTTTCCTCCGTATCAACAGAAAATCTAATAAAAATAATTTATCCCTCTGGCGTATTTCAATAGCGTGGACAGTTTCCTTATACGCCTAAATTTAATTTTAAAACCACTAATTTGAAGCCACTGACCGATACGAGCAGCTTGCAACATTGTAGCCAGAAAGAGAGATGGGAGCTAGTTCACTAAGGCAGACAGAACAGAGTTCGTTGCTATTGGCCAAATGCAGGTAGCCGGAATTTACTTAGGGTGGATAGCTGGACATCGTTTAACAATGAACAAGTGCGAACAACAACAGATCCGGCAGGGAAGTCAGTGGAAGTCCGACAAATTCCAAAAGGATCTACCGGCATGATTCAATCGTTGGACCTATTCTTTTTCAGACAATACAAAACAAATTGGAGGACTATATCGTATTATGCCATCAAGGACGACCATTTTCATTCCAAACTTAATCACAGAAATACAATTGTCACTCTGCATTCATTTCCCTACAATTAATTACAGTCACCGCGATTCAAAGACAGATTCAATATGCATTTTTAAATCAAAATACATTAATGATCACAGTGAATGATTTGAAGTGCCGAAGCAGTATGCTTTTCACATACCAGGAGTTAACTTTTGCGACATTTACGGAGGTTCTTTCTACATCCAGTGCTCATGGTGCACTGTAAAGTTCTGTTTTGATCACTTTATGAATGCTGGTGACTTGCACTTTGCCTACTGCACCATCTTTGTTCATAAAGACTGATAAATCAGTAAATACGTTCATATATATTGATGTCTTTGAAGTTCACACTTAAAATTTGTACCTCCCTTTCCCATGACCATTAGCAGCTAAAAGATATACGTATAAATAAACTCTACGAATGCATACTATGTGTCAGTATATGTTTCATTCTGAAAAGGCACAGGTGAGCGGGAGAGGTCTACTTGTCAGTGTCTTCCAACTCCAGAAAAATGGTCCCGTATTCTTACCATAATCTCTCAGGGTTAATTAAATGTGACAAGAGAACAATACAATAATGTCAATTTTGTCTTTTCTTTCAGTTTACATTTAAACAGAACTAGTAAAGTACCGGTACATACAATAATACATATAGATACACCTTACAGGATAGTAACTTGTACCAACTGAAAGAAACCACCGGCTTAGCTCAGGCGATGGGCGTTTTATTGTTTATTTGGAGCTACTCTTGGGCATGGGTTTGATTCCCTATTGGATTTCTTCCGAGTTTTTTCCAACAGTAAGGCGAAATCCAGGTAATCTCATTATTTACCTTCGGCCACATACCGCCAAATACTAAGGGAACTGTGCCTATTATCGCACACGCGCCTAATATCGCACCCCATGGTTTCTGAGCTGAGAGCAGGCATAAGACCCTGAATGGAGTAGTAGCTTATTCAGTTCAATTAAAAGAAGCGTTAGCGCCCGCAGATGGATTGGTACGGGCTTCAATACACACTACACGACTTGAGTCAGGAATAGCCAATGTGAAAATATTTGTAGTGTGCGGTGTTCGGGACGATTGTACAACTAACGGTAAGTAGCAAAATTTTTATACACTGTTAGTTTGATTTAGTTAGTCGTGTAATATTTTTAACCCGCTAAAGAAATATTGTAAATTTTTTATTTTTATTGGAACAAGCTATTATGTTTCGTGTATGTTATTTGCCCAGTATCGCACACTTACTGTTTTCCTATTATCGCAGAGTGCGATATTAGGACGATGTTACTGCAAACTAATATAATCCTACAATGAATCTGGTAATTCGAAGGTTCATAAAAAATTGCCATTGCAGATGAGTCCAAAACGTCGTAAGCTGTGGAAAGAGGAGGATATGAAGGCTGCAATCATATCAGTTAGGAACAAAGTCATGGGATTGCAACGTGCTTCCAATACTTTCAATGTTCCTAAGTCTACTTTAAAAGATACAGTCAATAGCAAAGAGGAGGATGTAGATAAGCTAGTGAGCACGAAACTTGGCAGAAAACCTGTACTTCCATTTGAACTCGAAGATTCTTTGGTTTCATATTGCTTAGAAATGGAGAAGCGATTTTATGGTTTATCTGCAAAGGATGTTAAAACTAAGGCTTTTCAGTTAGCATCTCTGAATGGTTTGAAGCATCCATTTTCAAAGAACGATGAAGCCGTAGGATGGAAATGGCTGCACAGTTTCTTGAGAAGACACCAGGAATTGAGTCTCCGGAAACCGCAAAGCACGTCTATGGCAAGGATCAGAGGCTTCAATCAGGAGAACGTAATTAAGTTTTTGACATTTATGAACCACTGATGAACATTATAAACCATTCACCAAACAGACTGTACAACTGTGACGAGACTGGGTTGACAGTAGTTCAACACATAGTCAACAAAGTAGTTAGTCTGAAAGGTAAGAGGCAGGTTGGATCTGTATCTTCAGCAGAGAGGGGATCTCTAGTGACTGCAGTGACCTGCATGAGCGCAGCTGGCCATTTCCTGCCCCCATTGTTGGTTTTTCCAAGGTCAACATGAAAACCGAACTTCTGGATGGAGCACCAAATGGTAGCTTAGCGGTGTGTCACAAATCTGGCTGGATTCAGAATGAAAGTTTTGTTCATTGGTTTCATCACTTTCTCAGCAATGTGAAGCCTACGAAAGACGACCCAGTAATTCTAGTGTTGGATGGGCATTATTCCCACACTAGAAATGTTGAGCTCCTCGAACTAGCACGTGCTAATGGTGTTCATATTGTGTGTTTACCTCCACATTGCACGCATAAGATGCAGCCCTTGGATGTGGCATTTATGCTACCTTTCAAAACTTACTATGCGCAAGCAATTGAACAGTGGCTCAAACAAAATGCAGGCAGAGTAGTGACTCACTACCAGGTTGGTATGCTATTGGGAGAAGCTTTCAATAAAGCAGCAACTGTTGCTGTAGCTACAAATGGCTTCAGAAAAACTGGTCTGTATCCTTGCAACCGCCATATCTTCAGCGACTTTGAATTTCAAGAAGCTTCCCCAAATAACCATGAAGCAAGTGACCATTCACCTGAAGCTTTACCAAATAGACTACATGATGCCAACACTTCTCAACCTCGGCCAGGCCCTAGCGGTATCAACGAGCCAAAAACTCCACCAAAACCAGTCGAGAAGCAAACTACACCTTTTGTTACGCCTGTTGACATTTCACCAGTTCCTACAATACAACAAAAAAATCCAACTGGTAGAGGGCCACCATATAAAAACCAATTGGCTGATGATGTTAAGAGGAAATCACCCACAGATAAGAAGACATATGAACGAAAATGCGTTCAAAAGAAGCAGGCTGATAAAGTACCTACTCAGAGGAAGAGACAGAAAAAACAAAGCCAGATATATATTGAGATTCAGAAGGCGAAGAGTTGGATGATCCAGTATACATCTCCACTGATAATGAAGATAGTGAAGATGACGCAGAATGTCCATATTGCAACGGCAAGTTTTCTTGTGACAAAAGGGGAGGAAAATGGATCGTATGCACGAAATGTGGAATTTGGTGCCAAGAAGAGTGTTCTGGATAGGATGACTACAAAAGTTTCATTTGTGTTTATTGTTTGGAAGGTTAGATTTGGTTCCCTAAATATCTGGCCTATGTATACCGTTAACTAACAGACATTCTATACCTTGGCAGTTGAATGTGTAGTTATTTACTGCCAAACACATTGTATCAGAAAATCTTATAATTTCCGAGCTGTATTCGTATGCTATTTTAAAAAACAACATGTTTTGTGCTTAAATACAACATATATGTAATAAATATGTAAGAAAATTTGTTTCTGTACAATAAACTTAGCATTTGTCCTATGTATTTTCCACAAAAAGAGGGGTGCGATATTAGGACCACTAGTTCTCCTAGTACCGTTTTTGCAATTTTTCCTTTGTACTTGAAACATAAATGCAAAATAAAAGTAATTTTCAAATCTGACCTCACTGATATAAACATAATAACCCCGTATTAAGAATCCATGTTTATTTCAAATTTTTGTAATATATTAATACTTGAAATATTACTTTTTCAAAATGGGTGCGATATTAGGCAGAGTTCCATTATTTCGCTGTCGCCAATTCCAATTCTAAATAACTTAGTTGTTTTTATAGCGTCACTAAATATCGAGCTAAGACAACTAAAAGAGATATTAAATGAAACTGAACTTTTATTATTTTCGATTTTAAAGGTGTGAGTTCTATTTTTATGAGAAATACACAGAAACTTTACAGCTAAATTTAATGGACTCTGACTACTTTTAGCAACTCCATATATGCCAGTCGTTATGATTATTATACAATAAGTTTCCAGTATTAACTTATTTTCGATATCGGACAGATCCTGAAAATTATTCCCGTGCAGTCATGACGTCAGTATTTTTAATTGGAGGGGGCACTTGTGTGGATAGAACTTAATGAAGATGGTCAAACCTCTATAAACCGTTAATGAAGAATAATTTAATTACTAACCGAAACCCGGTATTTAGCATAGTACAACAATTACGTATGCAACGTGCTGTGAACGGAAACCGATAAAATGTAGATGGAAGATACATGACGTGTTTCTTACTAATATCAGCCCATTATGATGCATATTGGGCCTATAGTAATAAATGAGGCTGCGAAGTGATTGCTAAAGACAAGTAGTGACAGAAGTATGACAAATATTAAAGGAATAAGGCTCGGATAAGGATTTAGTAAGTGGGACTACTGCCTGTCCTGAAGCTTCATAACCTAATTTTCATCAACGCTGAACAACCTTGTAGTTGATATCACGTCGCTTAATAAACAAGTAAATATAAATATTAATTGAACTCGTGCAGATTTCGCCAAAAAGTCCATTTTGTTGTCACCAAATATTCAATTGATCTTGATCATCTTGATGATGGTATTTTTTGGTGAAAAATGAGTGAATTTTCAAAAAAAAATCTTTAAAATACTCTGTGGAATGCATAGCATTACATTTTGTGGGTATTTGTGCCCTTATCGGATGTTGAGTCGCCATTTTTAAACTTCCTGCGTTATGGATTTTTAAATCACTCGCCAACTTTGATTGTTGTTTCCGGTAAATTAAATTTTCAAAAAAAAAAAAAAAATCTTTGAAAACCCTTTGATATGTGTGGAATGCATTGCATAACATTTTTTGGGTATTTGTGCCCTTATCGGATGTTGAGACGTCATTTTTAAACTTCCTGCGCTATCGATTTTTAAATGACACGCCCGCTTTTATCGGTTTCCAGTAACTTCTTTTTTTTTTTTTTTTTGCTACATTGCCGGACAAAAATTCATATAATTTCTGAACTATTAAAGATACATGCATGAAATTTAGAACACACATTCTTTAGACTACTAGGAAACTTTTCTCTGAAACAGAATTTTGTTACTTAATTTCATTTTAAAAATACGTCCGTCTGTTCGCAAAAAAGGAAATCAGAAAATTGTTATTAAATTTTAATTGTTTATTTTACAAATGTAGGGACTAATATCAAAATTCTGTTACAGACAGTTTGTAGAACATGCTTTTGCAAATACATTGCAAAAAAAACTGTTTGAATCTATCTTTAAAAATGGTTTAGATATATCGGTTTTAGTACAATCCTGCATTGGGTATATTATTTTTTTTTATTTGGGCCCCCAAACAATTTTTTTTTTTTTTTCAAAATATTTTTATTTGGTTGAGTTGCCACAGCTATGAGCTCTCTACATACAAAAAAATTAATGTTTTACACCAAATAGGAAAAAAGTTAAAAAAAATACCATCCTCTCCCCTTAAACACTTACGCAATTGATACAGCGGCATTAAATAGCCGACTGTCATGAGTAAATTCCGAACCAAGTATACAGAATTTTAGGTATTTTTACATGAGCAGAAGAAGGGAAATGATTAATCCATGTTGGCGTACTTCTCATACCCATGTAGGGTATATCCTGTATTCTTCTTTAGTGCATTAGACCAGTCAGTCATGATATATGAATAATTACCTTTATGAATAGTTAACTTTTCTATGGACAAAAATGTTATTAAATTATCTGTACAACTTACAGTTTTACGCTAAAATATAGACACAGAAAGTTTTACAAAGGAAAGAATAATCTATATTCTTAATACAGTTTTTTCTTCGGAATTTAATTTGTAAGTTTCTACAGTTTCCCGACATTATGAGAAAGCGCTGTACTTCAAAATCCAGTTGATTCTAGCTACTTAGAGGGAACTTCACATTTAACCGACTTCAATAATCCATACATTATTCTTTTCAATGTTCTCTAAAATTTCACTTTCTTGCCTATCTCTATCATAACATCTTTCTCTTTCCTCTTTAGCCCCATCCTCGTCTTATACTGTTCTTCCTCAATCTGCATTCCCGCTCTATACGCTCCCACAGGTTATAAGGTAGGAAACACGCATGCAGAAACATTTGTGCGATCTTTGATCGGAATATTCATTAATTAAATTAGCTCCTGTCATTACTGTTCAAATAAGTGAGGAATATTAAACAGAAATGAAATTTATTAGTTCCATCAAAATTCACCTGAAGAAAGACACTTTGCAATAAAAGTAAGTTGTTAAAACTATAACTTTATTTGTAGTGTATGCCTCTAGTGAATATTCGAAATTTTAGTAATTGTTACATTACAATTAATTTTTTAATTGATGTTACAAAGAGCGTGTTGTAAAATTTCAATGGCATCTTGCTATATAAAATTATGTGGAAACATGTTTCTTGTTTTGTATGAAATAGTAGTATTTTTTAAATAATGGCCTGTTTAACACATGAGAGTAGAAAAAGTGATTTTTAACGTGGAACGTCTCAGTGGGCATTTACTCCTGACGGCCTTAAATCCACCAGAGGAAATAAATAAATAAATAAATAAATAAATAAATAAATAAATAAACGAAAGGACGAACGAACAAACAAATGTATGAATAAATTAATAAGTAAGTAAATAAATAAATTAATAAATGATAATGAATGAATAAATGTAGATTAAATAAATAGGCTACATATATAATAAATAAATATATCAATAAAAATAAATAAATAAACGAATAAACAGTTGAATAAATAAGAAATAAGTAAGTAAATCTGTACTAATAATAAATCTGTAAGCGAAATTTTTCTGGTAGGCCTAATTTTCGACTTTCCAAAAATAATTGGTGTTTACATGTATAATTAATAATCCTGAAACCGAAAATCGCTTTTTTGAAATTTTTGTTTGTATGTCTGTCTGTCTGTCCGTCTGTCTAGATGTTTGTTACCTTTTCACGCGATAATGGCTGAACGGATTTCGATGAAAATTGGAGCATAAATTAAGTTCGTTGTAGCTTAGATTTTAGACTATATGGCATTCAAAATACTTTATTTAAAGGAGGGTTATAAGGGGGTCTGAATTAAATAAACCGAAATATCTCGCTTATTATTGATTTTTGTGACAAATGTTACATAACAGAAGTTTCTTTAAACATTATTTTCGATAAGTTGTATTCCAGGCAAAATTTTGATAGAACTGATATTTAAGGATATACAAGAGTTTCAAAATAACAATACAATACATTTTCAACGCCGTCTCAGATTATAGTGTCGTTGTTCCGTAATTCCTATGTGCAAAATATAAAATTTTTCAGTAGGAAGAAAAAACAGATTTATTCATTCTAAGGCAATGGTACATAGGAAATCGTGAATACTTACATTTTCGAAAGAAAGAAATATAATTACATACAGTAGATTGTATTATTTGATGTATAACTATTTAAGTTATTTAATAGAGTAAAAATCTGAAAATCGATATGTCACAAAGGAGTTATTGCAGGAACGACATCGATGGCTATAATGAAATTAAAACAAATGACTCCGTCTATTTAAGGCGGCCTTGACGTTTATAAATATAAATATACAGAGAATATTAAATTTGTCTGTTTGTATTAAGTAATCTCAGAAGCTAATTCGGATAATTCCTTCACTATCTGAAATTTGTAGTTTCTCTAGATGGATGTAATACTACATATAAGGAATGAGGTAAGATGAAAATAGATCTTTACGCACAGAAAAATTATCTTCGTACACAATCCACTCTATTAATTTGGAGTGATTTATTAAAGATGCATTCAAGATTAATTTACAAAAATGTTAAACGGATTATCGTTGCATCAAAAACGGATGTTCTCTGAACCAAATGATCATATTTTAATTATTTGCATATAATAATAAATAAGAAATATGTTAAAGGAATTATCATTGGACCAAATGAGTGGTCTCTGGACCAAAATGATCGCATTTTAATTACTTAAATACAATTTAAATTAAGTAACATATTAAACTATTTATCCTTCTATCAAACACGAATGTTCCCTGGGGCAGATGTCCTATTTTAATTATGTAATTACTTTATATTTATTTCTAACAAGTGCAGCGGAGTGAATTAATTAATCAATTAATTAATGAGGGGAAAATGTCTGTTACATGTTCTCTGATATGTACGTGCATCATGTTTCTCAGCAGGAGAGATTCGATGCAACCCATTGATCCTTAGCGGCAGTGCACTGATGCAACTCGCGATATATAATAATTGGAAAAATTAGATATTACCGGAAGCTTGAATAGCAAGACATGTCAGATTGGAGGATGCAGAGGGAAGAATAGAAGTAGAAATTAATATGCTTCAAGTACATATGTGAACCAAGCTTAGCAAGTTTCGTGTATACTTCCTTCATTTGTACTTAGATTCCTTAATCAATAGTTATTAAAGTTTAAAGAATGTCATATACTAGAGAAACATGATACATATTCCATAAAAATGTTAAAAAATTATCTAAACAAACATTTCTATTCAAAGGTGTTAAATAATTGGAAAGAAAACCTAATAAATCTGCACCCGTCAAAATGAGGAGCCTCGTCCTTGTAGGTAAACAGTAACTATGGTCCTCCTAGTGTTAAAATGTAGATATCAGCTATAAATTAAATGATAATTTCAAAATAACTAAAATTATAAACAATATATGAGAGGTCAGCGCAACAGTGGTCTAAGCGACTTTTTTAATGTAGAAAAAACAAGTTAAAGTTATATATTGTAATTTTAAAATTCAAAACAATAATGTAGTTTTTTCTTACAACAATAACTCTTCACTTTCTACAATTTAATTCTACTCCCGTCAACAATGGGATTTCCACTCCACACAATAACACAGTATTCGTTATTGCACTCCACAGACGACAATGACAATTTACTTGGATTATTGAGAACAGCATTGAACTGTTAATTTTAACTAATGTTCACAAAGCACTATTTACAAATCAGAACTGTCAGTTCTCAATTCACTGTTCGTTTGCTTTGGCTAGTTCTTCTAGCTCAGTCACTCAAGTTCACAGTATCTCGAACCACAGACCTTCAGAGACAGTCCACTGTACTCGAACTCAGGTCCTCCAACTGCGGTCCACTCGAACTCAGGACTTCGGACGCTCGCACAGCTGCGGACACACTCAAGTCGAACTCCGATCTCAAGCTGGCTTCACTGCTACACAAGACTGGCTGGTTTGCTGTCCACTGACTACAACAACACTGCTAACTGCTAAAACTGCTTAAGTTCACTCGCGTGTCGTAATTTATAACCACACCATAGTTGCGAGAAATTTCCGGAAGATTCCACTCTCGAATAATCTGGATTTCTCTCCTCTCTGCCGCGGTCGCTCTCTCCCCTCTCTTCTCTCCGCCACAGCACATGCCCCAGGAAGCAGATGCGCGCGCAACCTGCCTGAATCACGGCCGACCTAGCCCTTCCTCCGCCGGTCGTGAGATCGAATCTCACGTGGCCGTCACAATATTTATAATTGATATTTTTTGGGGAAAAGTTACATGTTTCCTAACAAGCTATATAATGGTGCATTGGTCTATTCCACTTCGTAGGAAGATAGTTAACGTCAAAATCAACAGAAGGCTCAATATTTAATTTTTCGCATTGAGGTGGGTTAGACTATTGTAGCGCTGACCTCCTCTAAACCACAGAAAACCTTAAAGAAAACCAGGTTGAAATTTTACAACACTAGCTCTCTCCATCCTCTTGTACGGCAGTGAAAATTGGACCATCAGAACAGCAGATGCATCAATAATTAGAACATCAGAAATGAAATACATGCAAAAACAGCAGGTTACACTTGGATTGAATAAAAAACTTATACAGAGATTGCAGAAGAATTAAGAATAGAAAAAATGAAAATGATGAAAGAAAATGTTTTCTAAACGTACACAGTACGTCAAGAAAAAGACTACCCAAAATTTTGAGGAACTACGTCCTAAGGGGAAGGAGAAGTCAAGGAAGATATAGGAAAATACTTTTGGACAGTGAGGCCCGAACAGGTGAAGAAATGGCCTAATTCCATGACAGCTAGATGATGAGATGTAATGATATTTTAAAAAATATGAATCCATTTCCCTTCATGAAAACATACAACATACACTGTTTTCGCTGTAAGAAAAATCCTAATGTAAACACAAGCACGTGGCTGTCATACCCGTGATTGGCTCCCAGTCGAAACACTCACACGACGCAGGAAAATATAGTTCCGTATTTGGAAACTATCATCTTGTATTATTTGAAAATAAAAAATTGAATTCTAGTTAAATACAATGAAATAGCTAACTTCACTCATATGTAAAACGATATGTAAAAGAAAAGCTACTTTTATATTTCGTTGTGTACTATGAATGCGGATGAATACAAACAGTAATACCAAGGCAGTCTGTTCTTGTAACAAGCTGGCGTCACTTGAGCTCGTAGTTATTCACGTAAGCACGTAGTCCTGAAGTATAGCTTCTGCATCCTCGGTATATGTGGTTATTAAACATAAGAGTGGAAACCCTCTCAAAAGCGGAGAAAAACAAATAGTCTTAAATATATATAATAAGTTATGTGAGTTTTAATCCCAGTAATTATAAAGTAAATGTTTCCTAAGCAAACGAATGCATAGTAGTGAGGTTAGGCCTACTTGATGAGTAACGGGAAATGTTTAACATGAAGCAGAATGTACAACAGTAGGCGGGAACACGTACTGAGAATCTATGGCGCCAAACAGCGGCCAATGAAGCCTCACTTCAGTCACGTGCTATTGTTTATATTAGGATTTTTCTTACAGCGAAAAGATTATAGTTCAGAAGTTCAGTCTTTAAACTGGAGAAATACCGCATCTAATGAGAAGAATTACACCTTTAATAGTAGGAAAATTAGTAAGTATTTGTTTAGCTTGAACTTGACAATATGAAAAAACAAATTCCAGTTTAATTATAAAAACATCCGAATTATTCGTGTGTAATAATTTTGAACTTTAACTTTGAAACTTTTATGTGTTACAAGTAAAATTATGTTTTATGTATGTTTCAGTTTACAAATATAATTATTATTTACAATTGTTTACAAGTAGAAAACTCAAATTATTCAGTTTAGTAAACTTCATATTTTACCACGTAGGTTTCAAGCAGTAGTAAAATGCATTTCATAACCTCTTCTACTCAAACCCATCATCGCCGCCCCATGATGCAACCTGTTTTTAACAAATGAGACTCTAGGTAGCGATTCATAGCGATATAACGGGGGTTAGGTTATCTGAGTCCCGAGTATTTGTTTGCTTACTCACAAAAAGGTAAACTGAGTCCCAAGGATAATAAGGGAATAGGCATACTGAGTCCCAATATACCTGACAGAAAATGCGTGGCGACATATTTTGTAACCACAACTAACAGAACCACAAACAGCTACGACTCTTTCCATTCTCGTTTGAAAGCAATATTCTATAGTAACCATTCCAATATATAGGGTACTTTTTATCAATGCAGTGAAGGATATCCAGTCTAACTCCTACGATTCTTTGAGAAGCAAAGGTAAAAAAAAAAATCAATTGAAGAGAATGAAGGATTTCTAAGGGGAATAATTACAAGATTAATCAAGATGTCATAAGATTTCAACTCGTCAAATCAGTTTCAAATTAATTCTTACACTTTAAATAATGTAAAAGCCTGGCAGTTACCTAGTCGATCTTAAAGTGAAGTGACGATGTTATACCACACAGTGTTTTTAACATGACAACAGTCCACACCTGTCGAGTAACGGTCAGCGCGTCTGGCCGCGAAACCAGGTGGCCCGGGTTCGAATCCCGGTCGGGGCAAGTTACTGGTTGAGGTTTTTCCCGGAGTTTTCCCTCAACCCAATACGAGCAAATGCTGGGTAACTTTCAGTGCTGGACCTCGGACTCATTTCACTGGCATTATCACCTTCATTTCATTCAGACGCTAAATAACCTAAGATGTTGATACAGCGTCGTAAAATAACCCAATAATAAAAAAAAACATGACAACACCAACGAACTGTTTGCACTATAGGTCTACCTAGTTCCATAATGTCTGACAGAAGTAAACATTGTCGGCATAGGACAAGAGAAGTGTAGGCCTAATTGCTATTCAACCAACGACAGATGTCTCATTCAATGTTTATCTTGAATTTGGACGGGGATAGATCGCTTTAGACGCCCAACTTCAAGACAAGCTTATAATTTTATTCCAAGACCTCAATTTTGACGTGTAAACTCGGTAGGCTCTTCCCTTAACAACGATGTGATCTAGATCTACAGCTAATATGAAAACCAAGAGAGAGAGCCATTTTTCAATTAGAAAGAGTTGCTGCTGAATATAATCTACAGATATCGTCAAGTAAAACCAAAGTAATGGCGTTCCATGGGAAGAATATGGTAAGAGCCAAAATAGTAGTGAATAATTTTTTAATAGAACAGGTAACTGATTTTAACTATTTAGGGGTCTTCCTAGGAAATGATAGAACAAAGGACATTAACAGACAATTAAATCTGTTCCAACATATTTGTGGTACAGTTAAAAGAACACTAGGAAGGAAAACCAGAATAGAAACTTTACTCAAGTTCTATAACGTTTTAGCTTTACCTGTATAGATGTATGGCTCGGAATGCTGGATCCTTAATAAAAGCATGATAAGAAGAGTGGAGGCAGCAGAAATGAGATTTCTTCGATATGTAGCAGGATATACTCTTTTAGACTAGAAAAGGAATGAAGATATCCGCAAAGAACTACAAATAGTCAGCATAGTAACAAAAATAGAAGACTATAGAAATAAATGGTTTGAACACGTCAGCAGAATGAATGAAGAAAGGCTGCCCCGTATGATCCTAAATTATAAGCCTCAAGGTCACAGAAGTCGAGGACGACCAACCAAAAGATGGAGTGATCAACTATACTTTGGAGTCGGAACAGATCAGTAATGATCTAATCCATGAAGGAGATGATGATGATGATGATGATGATGATGATGATGATGATGATGAATTCTAAAAAACCGTAAAATTCTACTTATTTCATAAGCGATCTGCCTCCTTCTGTCACTTACAGCTTATGAGAAGAGAGCATTGTGAGAGAGAATGCATCATCTTCATGAAAAACTGAGTTTGAGTTTACTGCTAAAAAAGCCTCCGTTCAGATTTTTTAATTCGTGGTATTCAAGACTCGAGATATTTTGTACGAGTTGCCTTTGAGGTATTTTACACATATACTGCCTTTTTTACTCTGTTTATTTTAAACATTATCGTACTCGCTACAACACAAAAAGTAGATGAAACTTCATAGAAATAAAATACATGCTGCAGGATAAAAACTGATATTGTTATAATGTACTGAATACGTTTATGATGTGATTCTGTCTCATTTCTTTCATTTTAAACATTTTAAAAATTTTAATAAAGTATAGGTATAGAATATTTTTTCTGGAATAACAGTTTAGTAACAATATTTATGATCCAAATAATTTTTGTTTATATACTAAAAAAACGAATTCTACATAGCTGACAAAGACAGAAAATAAAGTGTGATACAGAGGGCTACAGGGTAACATACTAAAAATACTGTTGAATTGCCCGCCCTTCTCCCTCTGGGCACGAAAAGTGCTGCTCGACATTCGAGCGTCACATTTGAAACCATTGTGATGGATAAATGAAGAGTTAATGGCCGTTTTATTTATTAGCTAATATATTAATAGTTTCTTGTTTGTAGAGGGTGCTATGAATAAGTTTAGAAATCAATTTATTGTGTTTTATTACCCTTATGTTCACAGCTGAAAACATTTGCACTCGCAGCGTAAATGTTTGGTTGGGTTTTCCCATTGCAGCTGAAACCCCGCTTTTCCTAATTTATTATCTTTTATATCTCATATTCACAACTAAAAACATTTGTGCTCACGGGACCATCACTCCCCGACGGTTGTAACTCGGGCAACAAATTCTGAGCCACAACTTTCGCTAAAACTCGACAGAAAAAAAATTACTCTATATTAGAGTGTGAGATAGAGTTGATTTCATACAGGTTTTATTGGTATAATAAAGTAACAGTTCAAAGTCATCGAGTTCAACACGTTCTTGAAATGTACATAAATAAAATCTGTAGAGGAAAGAATAAATAAGAGATCACCTGCCAATATGGAGAATATAACACCACAATTAACCTGTTATAACAAAAATATTATCAATACAAGTGGAATATACGAATACTGTTATATTCATATTAAACTGGATAATATCTGTTATCAAAAAAGAATGAGAAGGTCAAACACAAGCAATAAATGTCGAAAATGACACCCAAAGATGAAGTATAATGAAGAATATTGTTAATTTATATTAATATTTTAGGTTTGAACAAAGTGAGCTATTCTGTTATTATTGCATTATTTACGTAATGTTAATATTATGCATGATTTCAAAAAATAAACTTATCTGTTATTAAAAATGGTGAAGAATGTATGTATGTATGTATGTATGTATGTATGTATGTATGTATGTATGTATGTATGTATGTATGTATGTATGTATGTATGTACGTACGTACGTACGTATGTATGTGTGTATGTATGTATGTATGTATTTATTCACACTGCAAATGGGTATATATCCGGTGGCAGTGGTGACGATTAATAATAAACACAATTAATAAAAGTACAATTAATAATAATACTAATAATAATTAATACTAATAATAATAATAATAATAATAATAATAATAATAACAACAACAGGGAGCATCCTAAGTTAAATGAAACACGATCACTTAAAATTACATTTAAAGGAAATCTAATTTGTATTTTAATCATAAATACAACACACCTCACTCTTCACTAACATAGCACTACTTTTAAATACTTTTTGGTTATTGATAAAGCCTTCAGTAAGTCTGCAGGTAAAGCATTCCAGTCCCTGATAGCACGATTGAGAAAAGAAAACTTTCCCGTGTCCGTCCTCTGTCTTCTTTCCCTCAATTTATATGAGTGGTCGTTCCTTGAAGAGTAATTTGGCGACTGTAACCTACTTTTTATTTCTCTTTTTATTTTCTGTGTAGAACGGAGAAAAATTCTCTCCGGCACAGAGACTGGAATCCGGGTTTTCAGCTCTATTTTCTGACACTTCATCCACTAAGCCACATCGAATTTACCAGCCGTGAATACTTGTTTGTTTTGCTGGTCTGTTGACGTCTCGTGCTGCTGTGCTACTACGCATTCGGTTACGCTACAGTCCAAGTTCATTCAACATCAGAATTACGATGCAAACTTCCTAGCTGTCATTACAACAGAAATGAAAAATTTTCTTAAACAGATTTGCTACATACGAGATACACTATTAGATTCATAAAGTTCTTGTTCAGCTTATGACGTCTACCGCTGTGGCTGAGGGGTTAGCGAGTCTAACTCCGAACACAGCGGTCCTGGGTTCAATTCCCGGTCACGACGAGTTGCCTGGGTGAGGTTTTTTCGAATTTTTTCCCCTCACACTTATGCATGAATATCAGGTAACTTTATCAGGCGATTGGAATTCCACTCATCTTCGCCACTTCCTTTCCTTTCCCATCCTTTCCTCATCATCCCGTTTCTGGTTTTTCAGATCAGTCTACAGGCGGCCTACTGAGGCTGCTGACTCTCTCGACCGGCCTCCGTGCGATGCAGGTCAGTGATGTTGGATGGCTTCTGCAGTGGCACCCGAAGCGGACCTACTCGGGGGAGGAGTTTCACCTCGGACCGACAGGGGGGGCCTTGAGGGAATTTGCCTAAGCAGGAATTACCATTCCTGTTCGGATTCTGTCAGCTGTAGAGACCGGTCGTTAAGGGAGTCATGTGGTTATGGCGGTGCGCGTAGGGGATCTGTGGCATGCAACTCATTCCATATCGAGGGTTAGCGCACTAGATCTCAATAGGTCACAGTGCTTGGCCCTCTGTGCCCCCTTCAGTTAAATTCCATTCCATTTATCTGATTATAGTAAGAAATGCAGTATCATATTCCAGATTTTCTTCAGTATTGTCTTGTGACGTAGAACGAATTTTTTCAGAGTAGAAAAAATATTTCTTTTTCTGAACATAAAAGGAGTATTTCTTTTGATAAAATGAAAATGTTCATTGTTATTTGTTATAATGATACTAGAATCAACTTCTAAAATCGCAAGCTCTGCAGCAGAATCTGTCGTACGCAGTAAACGTCAAAAATAGTATTATTATTATTTAGTATTTATTGATTTATTTAACCTGATAGAGATAAGGCCGTCAGGCCTTCTCTGTCCCTCTACCAAGAGATTCCAACTATAATATGAAGAATAAAATTACAATTAGAATTAACTTTAGAATTACAATTACAAATAAAATTACATCTAGTAGACAATTACATCTTCATCGTCTTTGCCGTCGAAACAATAGGCTCCTGGTGTAAAGAATTCAAAAGACCTCGTTTCCGAAATTGGTAGAATTTTGGTGACTGTTACTGAAGACCCTCATTGCACCAATTATCTACTGCAACGAATAGGAATATCTATCCAACGTGGAAAAGCAGCCAGCATTTGGAACCTTTCCAGACGCCAATTCTCTGGATAAGATTTTCCTTATCAGAATATCTGAAGTGGACTGTGATGTAGTTTCTCAGTTACCAAACGTTAGATTTGTGACCGGAAACAGCAGTTTGACTCTAAATTCAAATGACTACATCATGCAGATACCTCCTAACTTCAACAGTCAGCTAATAAGATATGTCTTACGATATTTGGAGTCGGTCGACAGGAAGACTTGTGGTCTATGGGAATGTTTTTTCTTGAAAAATTCTATATTGCATTCGATTTTCAGAATCGGAGAATAGGTATGGTACCATCCAAGTGAACATGATAATTGGAAGTTTATAGTCGTACAATCATTTCCAATTTAACTTACATTGTAATAAAATTGTCTTACCAATTGTATACTTTGTATGTTATATCTATATGTATGAGTAAATTATTTTAGATTTTGAGTTACGAAGATTGTAATTACAAATTATTGTTTCTTTATAGACTATTATTCGATTACTATTTTCTTGTTCTAAGGCCGTGGACGATTGGAGCACATATTCGGTTACCACCTTGCTGTACTACATGTTTGTCGTTCTGGTTCATTGACATTGAGAGCTGCGCAATTACTTTTCATTCGGTAGAGATATAGTCCAAGCTCACACAACTGAACAGTTTTGGTACCAACATCATTGCTCTAGTTATAGGTCTATCACCTACGCTCATTTCCGCAATTAATCTTCCGCATATTGTGGGATGGTATTAGCTATTATTTTTATGCTCGACCATGCCGAAATGTAGTAATTATACGCCTGGTAGTAGCCCTTTAATGCACCTCATTAAAGTACACCTATTCATTATAGTTCAGTTGTTCAGCCAATGAGAAATCACCATTGTACCATTATAAAACCACAAGTATCGATAATTCTCGGATATGCAATCGAAAGACAATTAGCGAAACGTCACGGAGCTGGAAATCCAATACTGTCGCAGAAGGTTATGTTCTGTTACTATAATAATTAGCGTTAATTGTAAATAATATTCAAATAAACTCAATTTGTCATCTCGTTTTTCAGTTCTAAACCAATTTCCAGGTTATATCAATATTAATGTTCATGTTATTCTCTAGATTATATCAAGGTCAATGACATTCGTCCCTCGGAAAAAATCAATACTTTCGCGTTTGCGCACATCTCACAATTTAGAAGGTCAATTCCGCTCTTCACTTAGATAACCATAACGTGAATACTTATGAATAATTTCAAGTTAGAAATATGGTCGGGCATGAAAAGTCGTATGAAACTTGCCTATAATCGCTTGCGCTCGTTTCATAAACAAACATCCTCGCGTCTTAATTACTTCCATTATAGGCTCGTTGCATAATGTACTAATATGATTGTACATCGAGGATATTTGTTGATGTTGTTGAAGTATTCGGACCCGTGTGAATCTGTTCACAGAGGTTTCTGCAGTGGGATTCAGCGCGTGATGATGAATACCCCGTGTTCGCAGAGAGTATAGTGCTCCAAGGTTTCGTCCCGGCGGCGCGGCTAAAGAAGACGCATTATTCAATGATCTGCCATTGCAGATGACACGAGCGGCTCGGCATGGCAAGGATAGGGTGTGGGGGTGGGAGGCTCCAGTGGGGAAGTTAGTTGGCTTAAAGCCGATGGATGCCATACCTTACAGGCGTGCGTATAACTTCATTCTAAAACCAAAGTTTCCCGATATGAATTGCATCCCAATTCCTCATCTTCTGAGACAAAACGTTGCTCGTCAATAAATTGAGAGGAGCTTCGCTTCGATTCTCCCGTGATGAGGATGTCGCGGTTCGAAGGGGGCCGCGCATCCTGAGATTGAAAGCGATTGTGCGAGCCAGCTGCGAAATTATTCAGCAGTTGAAGGGATTTCGACGTACCCGGATACATACAAAGCGAGAGGTCCGTTATGAGTTCTGTCGACCAAACGCGGATAAGACGAAAAACAAGTTTGTAATGAATATCTGAAGCTTATACGGATCTAACTATGGTAGTACTTCGATTAACAGGAAAGGCCCACATTTTTTAGACTTCATTTCTCCTCTTTAAAAAAAAATGGTCACCACAGGCAATGTCTAGAAATGTGTGCTAGAACTCGTATTAGCTGGGGTGCATTCAGGCGCGGATTTTAATTTCTTTTGGGCTCATTACTTTATTAGGTTTTGCTCGACCATGCCGAAATGTAGTAATTATACACCTGGTAGCAGCCCTTTAATGGACCTCATTAAAGTACACCTATTTATTAAAGTTCAGGTGTTCCACAAATCAGAAAATACCATTGTAGCAATATGAAAGCGCAAGTATCGATTATTCTCGGATATGCAATCGAAAGACAACAATAAATCAATAAATTACCTACATTTGAAATAAAGCCAGTCCTGTTACTATAATAATTAGCGTTAATTGTAAATAATACTCAAATAAATTCAATTTGTCATCTCGTTTTCCAATGTCAAGGTCAATGTCGACATCTGTCTCTCGGAAGAAATCAATACTTTCGCGTCTGCGCACATATCACAATTTACGAGATATTGCACAAGGTCAGTTCCGCTCCTCAGTCAGATAAGAATAACATGAATACTTATGAATAATTTCAAGATAGAAATATGGTCGAGCATAAAAAGTCGTATGAAACTTGACTATAACGGTAATTAAGACGCTCGTATGAAAATTATGAAACTCGCTTGCTCTCGTTTCATAAACATACTCGCGTCTTAATTACTACCATTATAGGCTCGTTGCATAATGTATTATTACTTTATTGTTACGAAAATTATTATAATATTACCACAATCTAGTATACACAGTCACGTAACTTGAGTTTTGAGGGTGCTAGGAACAATAGACTGTGCCGGTACTATTTCGCATTATCTGTAATGAGGCGATATTAGCGATCCTAGTGGTTAGAAACTATTTATGGATGCATATTTACTACGTATTGACTGTACATACTAGACTGTGATATTACCAAACATTAATTTAATGATTTTCGCGGAAATAAAATTTCAGCACTCCTTTTATAAAAAAATGTAGTTTGGAATATTCTGTCTGTCTGTCTGTCTGTATGTCTACTTTCCTATCTGCTTGCCTGTAGCTATACAGTGAATTCTGTTTTTTAAGAAGTTGAACTAGCGCTTAAGGAAATGAAGAATGGGAAGACAACTGGAGTGGATGGAATTTCCATTGAATTAGTGAAGTGCTTGGGTGAAGACAAGAAGGAAATTTTATCATTATGCAACGAAATATATGAGCCGTTCAGAGCAAAAGTGGTGTAAGTCGAAATTGGGTATTGAGGTTTAAAGTAAAAATTCTGTAAAATACAGCGCAAAGTAGCAATTAATATGTCCTTCGTGCTATCCACTGACTACTAATAGCTAAAATAAATTCAATATTAATAGCTACTTTGCGCTGTATTTTACATAATGTTTACTTTAACCCTCATTACCCATTTTTGACTTACACCACTTCTGCTCTGAACGGCTCATATGAGCAAGGCGACTGGCCTGAAGATTTTACGGAGACAGTGTTGCTTCCAATAACGAGAGTATTACAATTGCAAGTTCGTTACGGCGCTGTGCTTAAATTTGAATGCATTTTCTCTCATTTAAAAGCTTACTGATTGGACATAATGTTCATGCTTCCCTTACCATGGCTTAGTATCCAGAATTATCTGTTATTAGAAGTGTATGGAAAATGTACTAGTCGTTAAAACTTAAATGAAGAATATTGCTGGAGAATCTTTAGTGTATTGTATGTAAATATTCATAATTTAAATATGTATGTCGCTATTGTATTGATTAAGGCTGGTTGAGTGGAGGAGAAGGCCTTATGACGGTTACAATGTTGCGCCGGTGTAAATGCGCATTAACAATTTTAACATAAATTTCCAACTTTACTTTGATGTTTATTGTTCACTGACGGAAATAACTTCGTTGTTAATTTCATGCCAAAATTTACAACTGATTTTCACGTTTCTGTTGGCAACACTTATGTTACCAAGGACATTGCTTATATACAAATGTGCCTTAAGAAAAGGAAAAAATCCACAGGTTGTTCACATCAATTTGCACAATGTTATATCACCGATTACGCTTACAAGTACGATTATTTAGTCCTGACAGTCACCGGAGATGTGCGCCTGGGTCAGGCGAGTCCATTTAGTTACGCCAAGGGGTGTTTGGTTTAGTCACTCGCTTGCCTTTGGAGCGATCGGATGTCATGCGTGCGGTAGAGCTGTATGTTCCCAGTACAATTAAGCTGTACTGCGTCGCTGAACTGTCAAGACTAAATAATCGGTCTGTACCTATTACCCACGTATGTTAAAATCTGCTTTCCAAATCTTAAAAATTGATCTTGGTTAACTTAATAAAATTGCATTTTTCGTTCGCGACTTGTCCTCACAATCTGTTAGGTAATTGAACATTACAGTACGATTATTTAGTCATGACAGTCGCCGGAGATTTGCGCTGGGTCAGGCGGTCCATTTAGTTACGCCAAGGGGTGTTTGGGTTAGTCACTAGCTTGTCTTCGGAGTGATCGGATATCATGCGTGCGGTAGAGCTGTATGTTTCTAGTACAATTAAGCTGTACTGCATTCCTTTACCGACCGCTCGCCCTTATCTCTACTCCGCAGCTCTCCCCACTACTCCTATTACTTCCCCTCTTTCGCGTCGCTGAGCTGTCAGGACTAAATAAACGGTCTGTACCTATTACCTACGTATGTTAAAATCTGCTTTCCAAATCTTAAAATTTGATCTTGGTTAATAAAATTGCATTTTTCGTTCGCGACTTGTTCTCACAATCTGTTAAATACATGAACATTACAGTACGATTATTTAGTCCTGACAGTCGCCGGAGATGTGCGCCTGGGTCAGGCGAGTCCATTTCTTTACGCTAAGAGGTGTTTGGATTAGTCGCTCACTTGCCTTCGGAGTGATCGGATGTCATGCGTGCGGTAGAGCTGTATGTTTCTAGTAAAATTCTGTGGTGTTCGGGTAAAGGTGTATAAGTCATTTTTTGTCCAAGTGGAATTTTGTTCCCCAGATGAACACACAAGTTAAATTATACAAGTGGGTGTGCAAAAGTCAAAGAATACTAGCAGTTGATGTGTTTTATTTGTGTAGAAAATTATTTGTAATAAGGGTTGCAAGTTTAATTTTCATTTATCTCCGAACTCATTTTTATGACTTATCTCCCTTTACCCAAACACCACAGAATTAAGATGTACTGCATTCCTTTATCGACTGTTCGCCCTTATCTATAATCCGGAGCTCTCCCCACTACTCCTATTACATCTCCTCTTTCGCGTCGCTGAACTGTCAAGACTAAATAATCGGTCTGTACCTATTACCCACGTGGATTAAAATATGCTTTCCAAATCTTAAAAATTGATCTTGGTTAATAAAATTGCATATTTCGTTCGCGACTTGTCCTCACAATCTGTTAAGTAAATGAACATTACAGTACGATTATTTAGTTCTGGCAGTCGCCGGAGATGTGCGCCTGGGTCAGGCGAGTCCATTTAGTTACGTCAAGGGGTGTTTGGTTTAGTCACTCACTTGCCTTCGGAGCGATCGCATGTCATGCGTGCGTTAGAGCTGTATGTTTCTAGTACAATTAAGCTGTACTGCATTCCTTTATCGACCGCTCGCCCTTACTTCTAATCAGGAGTTTTCCCTACTACTCCTATTATTTTCCCTCTTTCGCGTCGCTGAACTGTCAGGACTATATAATCGGTCAGTAAATTCCTCAAAATAAATTTTATATTTGAAAGTATAGCAAAACCTCGTTAATCCAGACTAATTGTGAGGATAAGTTATCCGGCAATAACCTAAAAGAACAGTAGAAAGTACATTAACACTCCATTTAAAAAACATGTTTATTATGGTGTATTTAAAGAACACAGGCCTAAATACGCTATACATTACAGTAAATTGTAAAGCAATACATAAAATGCAGTACATACGTGATACCCATAATTAAGATGATGTGCCCGACGGACCTGTAATTATTGTAAATGCATAGTTCTTATGTATAAATGTAAGTCTTAAAACAAGATTCTTTATACATCTTGATTACACAACTTTTAACACTGTATCACTTCGGAATATGTATGATAAGACTTTCTTGGGTTAAATTCTGACGTACCTTGTTTACATGTTTCGACCTTTTATGGGTCATCCTCAGAACTGGTCGTTGTTGGTCTTGGCGCTTCTTGTTTTGTTTCCTGTGAGGGTGTGTATTGAAAACAACAAATCCATAAATTTTCTAGGCATCACAATAACAAAAGTAAACAACAAACACACATTCAAAGTATGCAGAAAACCCACAACAACAACAACAACAACAAACATACACAACACATCCAACCATTCCACACAACACAAACAAGCTGCATTCCGAACAATGGTACACAGGCTACTCAACATATACCAATGAACCAACAGGATTACAATGAAGAACTAAACACAATCAAATACATAGCACAAGAAAACGGATACAACCCCAACATAATAGACAACATAATACGTAAGACAAAACAAACCACAAAAAAACAGAAGAACACAACGCAAACACAGGAACACAAAAATACATCACACTAACATACGAAAACAAAAACACACACAAAATTGCAACCTCATTCATGAAACTAAATTACAACATCGCATACAGAACAAATAACATCTCAACACACAAATAGCACAAACAAACAAATACAACCACACAGGCGTATACAAACTCAAATGTGACACCTGCAACAACTTCTACATAGGACAGACAGGCAGATCATTTCAAACACGTTACAAAGAACACATCACAGCCATAACAAAATTACAAAACACCTCCACATATGCAGATTACATCACGAATGCTAACCACACCCACAGAGACATCAACACAGACATGGAAATATTACACATCCAACCAAAAAGCCAGAATCTAAACACACTAGAACTGAACAATATGAAATATACAGACACACGAAAACACACATTCTCAACACACAACTCAATTTCAGAACACACGCACTCTTTAACTCTACATTACACCACACGAACACACCCTCACAGGAAGCAAAACAAGAGGCGCCAAGAGCAACAACGACCAGTTCTGAGGATGACTCATAAAAGGTCGAAACATGTAAACAAGGTACGTTAGAATTTAACACAAGAAAGTCTTATCATACATATTCCGAAGGTTCTTTAATTTTTCCAAATTCGTTTTTTTTTTGCCTGTCCGGATTGAGCGAAGTTCAGCTTATCGGGGTCCGGATTAACGAGGTTTTACTGTATTCTATTTCAGAAACCAAGTTAAGATTGTAGTGCATAAGACTGGTTACATATTTCAACCGGAAATGGTCAATTTTTTGTATTTTTTATCTGATTTGACGTAGAAATGTTCTGCAGCAGATGCTTTCAAAAACCGATCAAATGAATTTTATAGAACAGTTGTTTACATCCGATTTGCGGTGTTAAGACTATTTTGTTTCGTACACAATGGTGAAACATATATCCTGTTTAAATTTCACAGCGTCGATCCTGTCTAATGGGTTGGAAATTATGAACATTTTATTCCACAACACGAACTAAATTTTCTGCCATTTTCTTTATATTTCCGCTGCAGGATTCTACGCAATCGATTGACAATTCTTGCCACAACATCAGTGGTCCATGTTGATGCATATTATGAGCCACAATGACAATCCAGAGAACAGTGTTTGAAATCCCATTACAGATGCGTGGTTATGATGCAAATTGAAACACAAATCTCGTAATAATACTAAGAGTGGCATTGCAGTCTTGTCAAACAAATGTTTGAAATAATTTACTAGTAACAGAAGCAATTATACATCAGTGCTATGGTTTAGCCCTCATAAGCAGATCCATTTGGCGTAACTTGGTCATATTTCTGTCATTAAACGTTCATTAAAAGCAAACCCATTATATCCGCTAAAATAATAGTGACAAGCTGTTCACAACTCAATTGTATAAGAATGCTTACAAGGCACAAATGCATTAGTACAGTATGCAAACGTTCTAGGATGAACAAATGAGTCGGTTGGAGTCATAACTCACTTGTTCCAAAAATGAACATTTTCACAAATGAGGGAAAACATATTTGTAATAGTACTTGGAGCCCATTTTATTCACAATGAAGGTTAACAAATGAAAGAGCAATGATTAAAACTACTAGGGTAACTCAGTCTAAATCGGGTCAGAGGTTAAATCGGGTCAAATTCAAAACACTGTTTCCATATTCAAGCGTAAACCAGTTCAAGCAAGTGCTACCATACACTAGTCAGGAAGAGAACTTTCTGTACACGTTGAGTGCCATTGATGCTAGCTGGTGTGTGTATTCTTTGTGTTGACAATAAAGGAATAGAGAGAATATGAAGGTGAGTTAAGAGTATTTGATTTATTTTAAATAATGCTTTATGGTTCCTTTATTATTTTACATCTACCATTGCAGGGAATTTGTGGGATTAACTTTCAATATTAAGTTTAAGCATTTTAGAAGATATTATGGCTATTAACGCCTTCATCGAAGCAGTATTCAGTACTACCAACCTCTAGCACAAAAAAGTTCTAAATTTGGGTTAAATAGGGTCAGTAATATCGGACAAATAGGGTCAACATGTTTCAAATCAGTCCACTCAAATTAAGTACTTATTTTGAATTCTTTGTGACAGATGGTTAAATGTAAGAGGAAAACGTCAAATTCGTGGACTGAGAACGACATGCAGAAGGCTATTAAAGCATTTCGCAAGGAAAGAAGCCAACGTTATGTGCTGAGTTGTTAGGAGTTCCTCATTCATGTCTGCAACGACGTCAACCACTTGAAAAGTAAAGGCCGTCAAACAAAGTTTACTTCAGAACACGAAAATGAACTTGTGTCTAGAATTTTGAAACTGTACGCATGTACGCATGTGGTTTTGGACTACACTGCAACACAGTTCGTTGGTGCAGAAAAGAAAACAGTGTTTGTGGCAGGTGTAAAGTGTTAAATTAAATAAATTCAATATTGATTTTAACGTTCCGTGCAGGTATATAGAGGGAAAAATTGTGACCCGATTTGGCCTACACACTGACCCCATTTATCCTTATACAGAAGGGTAAAAAGGGTCACTGCAGTGAAATATTTCAGTTCATGTACAGAGAGTTAGTTTAGAGTAAAAAAGAAACATTTTTGGGGAGGTAGTATTTACATGTGGCTGTAACTAATGATATGTTATGAGTGTAATATATTATGAAATTAACAATAAAATTAAGGATTTGTTAGTTTTTGACCCCATTTACCCTTGGTTACCCTATTCATATTTGTAACCTTATTTATTTATACAGGAATAAAAGTTATTTAGCTTTAAATTATGGATCATACAAGTTTTGACAATGACCTTTGGATCATGAGTGTTCTGAGAGTGATCCGTTTAGATAATGACCAGTTGGGATCATGTGGGATTTGACAGTAACAAATTAAAATATTTCTGCACATTTAAAGACAAAACTAAAAAATTCGTTGCCTCATTTATTATCGTAATACACTCCTCTCTTAAACTGACTGGGCACATTGGGAATTAAATCAATGGCTTCCCAAAACACGCTCTGAAATGTTTAACACAAAACAATTTTTATTTCCAAAAGGGATTAAAAACGAGCAAAATTTTATTGAACAATTTTGTTTGAAATATTTCAAAGAATAACGCACTGAAATTAAAGACATTAGTTACGGTTAACTCTGTATACCATTTTTCATGCGACTTTTTAGCCGCCAGGCCAGAAGAACACGAGTCATTAGCCCTTAAGAAACTTTGCCGAATGTGTTGTTAAGCCTCAGTCGCTGTTTGTGGTGATAATTTAAATACTGCACGTGCTCAACACAAAATAGAGTAGCCACGAAGAAGATGAGACTTATGCAATAAGTCTTGTGAAAAGTATACTACTACTATAATGGAAGCTCTTAAGTTCGACAGGAAACAAGTTCGATATCCTATAGTTCGACTGCTTACGTACTAGAATTAGACACGCCCCTATTCGGGCACTAAGAAAATGGGTTTGCTATTTGAATGGGAATTGGTTCTGTGTCTTGTAGTAATACGTCTTTTGTTAAAAGGAAAAAAATAATATTTTATTGATTAGGACATCCATATTTAATCACTGATTTTAAATTAATGAACTCTTCTTTTTCTGTTTGAGAATTGTGCCGTTTGTGAGACGGAACTGTCGAAAACCACTGCGGTACTAGATGCACATACACAGTCTTGGGGCGGGCAGGAAATGCAAGTACAGTACTGTATTCGTTGTTGGATAACCAATAAGAATTTGTATTCATTCCACCTGCCATACCCACTACCATTATTGGACTGAACTTTCAATTCTGTTCAGTCGAATTAGGAGAGTCCACTGCACTAGTACTACTACTACTACTACTACTACAAATGCACTTTTGATTAAACTAACACTCAACAACTCAGCGCATTCACAGAACAATAATACAGCGCAACGTATTTTTGTGAAAGTGAGACTAGACGCGAAGATGTAGCGAACCGATCCTCCTTCCCAGGTTCTCTCTTAAGCTTGCGAGTCAAGGTCATAGGCATGCCTTTAGAGGCTTCTGCCACAACCCATGCACTTAACTCTCCATCCTGGAATGACTGCCAACAGTGAACTTAATATATGGAAGGATCGGAGTGAAAGCAAGTGTTACGATACATCGTTATTACGAACTTACAGGCCTACTGTTACTAGGTATAATAACTCAATTTTTTTGGGTAAGCTAAGCCTCAAAAACCTCTTACGAATTCGCCACTGACTACTACCAACACTACCACTAATTCTACAACTAGCAATACTACTTGAACTCTCGTTACCACATCAGCGACCCAATGTGTATTTGCTTTACGTAATTTTGTATTTTTTTCGTCAACTTTTCATCAATTCTGCGTTTTTCTTTCCTGACTAACAAGGGAAAGGTTTCGGCTCGAAAAGGAATTTTTGGTTAATAATTTGTACAGATGCTTACTTCACAATGGTGATGAAGACCGTAAAAGCATTCATTTGTGCAACTCTCCGTTTGGTTGGTATCGGTCAATACACTTCTTTAAAAATGTAGCCTACATGAGGATTCTCTATAAATGCATGAAACAGCATGGAGCAGAGCAATAAGCACAACACGCAGAAGCAACACCTGAACAATCTTCTGAACCACACTCCAGTGCTGAAAAATCAAATGCCACCTGAATTACATTGATGAAGTTCGAGACTTTTCAGGATTCACGTAACCAGCTGACTGCCAGGAATACTGAAGAATAGGGCGGTATACTGGTGCAGACAACTGGTTATGAATAACAGAGTGCATTTTCATTATAAACACTCGATTTCCCAAGTTAAGTTCTGGATTTTCAGCAAGAGTCCTTATGTAATCTGTTATCCTCCGAGCATATATTTTGTATTGTCTAAGGAAATAGATATTCAGAAGCTGGATAACTTATATATAGTTTTTTAGGTGGAATTATCATACATTCCTTGTCCTTGTCTTGGAATGATTCATTTATTAAGGTTGTGTCCTTGTGCGCATTCAGTGACTCACACAACAATGTACACTTTTCATTAGCTGCAATATTTTCAGACAACGTTGGAGAAAAATGTCCTTAAATGGGCTTTATACATTTTACCACTCGCACTAGCTTCTAGACTAGGCTAGGCTTACGGGTAAGGTGTCCCATCCCCTTAACTTGTGCATTGCTCTCCCCACCCCTCAACTTGTACAGTGTTCTAACAGACAAACCACATATGACACAAACTAATGTTTTTGGAGCTTTACAGAGATGTAAAGATGGGCCTGTAAACAAATTTTGGATACGAAATTCTTGTTCGAGCCGAAACCCTTCCCTTGTAAGTATTGATTGTATTATTTCTTCTGTCGTTTCTTTCCTTATTCTCGATTTTACTTTCATTTTGTATTTCTACAATTCTTTCGTTCCTTCATTTTCAATATCCTTTCCCTTTCTTTCTTCTCTCTTTTTCTATGCCTCTTTGTCTTGATATCCTTTACATTGTCTTTTAAACCGTTGCTTATTAATTTCCGTTCTCTTTCTCACTTTGTTTTTTTTCTGCGTTTTTTCCCGCCTAATCGACTCCATTTTTTCCTTTTAGTTTTAATTTACTTCTTCTGTTTTTCTGTTCCCTCTTGTTTTGTTAAATTTATTTTTCTTTGTATTCAACTTTTTCCCTTCCTAGTCTTCCGCTTCTCTTATCTCCTTCTTTCTAGCAATATCCTATCTTCCTTCTTTCTTTCACCTCTTCTGTTTTCCTTCCACATTCCTTCCTTGAAGTCTTTGTCTTAAATTACTGAATTATTATCCCGAACGAATTGACATTGGGTGATCGTAAATTGAAACTACGTGGCTTCGATTTTACACGAAATAATTTTTTTTCTTGTACCTCGTATTTTCTCCATTCATATCTCCTGCTTTGCCTTCATAACACGATAAACTAGTAGTGACGAATAAGATCACATTTCAGGATATGATATCTTTCCCGCAAGGCAGACCACAAAACCACACTTATGAATTGGTCAAGTTCTTCTTCAGTCTGTATTACTAAATATCAGATAGGAAGGTATAAAATATGGATACCCTTCTTTTGCAGACGTCTTCGAACTCGACTCTCTCGCGCTCGCTGTTCTTCTCTAATCCAACAAAAGACTCACATTGAGCGATTTAGGGATTCAGAGTCTTCTTTCAACAAATCCCCCAGTTGGAAGACTTTTTTTCCTTCACTAGGCAGAAGTTGCGACCCGCCCGTGGAAAAGTTTGTAGGACGATTCTGTATGTTCCCAGGGATAGGGAAAGATAGGCTGTCGACGTAAATAGTTGGAAGTATTTGAAATTGCACTTCATTTTAAGTTAAGTCCGCTGCCTGTATTCAAGCGTGATTCTTTTTTTTTTTTCACCGTTCACTCACTACGTGTGTAAGAATCAGTAGAGATTCAAAGTTTATTCAAGTTATAGTCTTCTAAATTTTTTTATAAAGATAATGAATGCGTAATCAATGTTACAATTCGGTGTACCAATAGAAAGTATTTAGTCTTATAAAGTTAAACTTTGGTTTAATTCCTTTATTTTTGTACGTATATAACGAGTGACTCAATTTTATTTCAGTATGCAGAGTGGAAGGGAACATATTACATTAATATTCACAGATATAATAGATCAAGGCAATCCGAACAAGTTATGTGAAATAAGTTTTTTGATACGTCCTGTAGTTTTAAGAGTAAGAAATGCATTCATTTATATATGCATGCATTCATTCATTCATTCATTCATTCATTCATTCATTCATTCATTCATTCATTTATGCATTCATTCATTCGTACATACATTCAACCATTAAGTCATTCATTGATACATTCAACCACTAATTTATACATGCATTCATTCATACTTTCATTTATACATACATTCAACCATTCAGTTATTCATTGATACATGCATCCACTAATTTAACATGCATCCATTCATTTATCGATTCATTCATTCATTTATACATGTATTCATTCATTCATTTATTCATTCGTTCATTTATACATACATTCAACCATTCAGTTATTCATTGATACATGCATCCACTAATTTAACATTCATCCATTCATTTATACATATATGCATTCATTCATTCATTCATGTATACATGCATTCAACCATTCAGTTATTCATTGATACATGCACCCACTAATTTAACATGCATACATTCATTTATCGATTCATTCATTCATTCATTCGTTCATGTATACATTCATTCTACCATTCAGTTATTCATTGATACATGCATCCACTAATTTAACATGCATACATTCATTTATCGATTCATTCATTCATTCATTCGTTCATGTATACATTCATTTAACCATTCAGTTATTCATTGATACATGCATTCACTAATTTAACATGCATATATTCATTTATCGATTCATTCATTCATTCATTCATTCATTTATACATGTATCCATTCATTCATTCATTCATTCATTTATGCATACATTCAACCATTCAGTTATTCATTGATACATTCATCCATTAGTTTATACATACATCTATTCATATATTTATACATTCATTCATTCATTCATGTATCCATTCATTCTTTCTTTCATTTATACATACATTCAACCCTTCAGTTATCATTGATATATTCATCCATTAATTTATTCATTTATAAGTAGATGCATTCAGCCATTCATTCATTTATACATGCATCCATCCATTCATTTATTTATACATGCAATCATTCATACATGCATTCATACATTATTACATACATACATCCATTCATTCATTTATACACACATGTATCCATTCATTTATGCATACATTTATTCATTCATTCATTTATTCATTCATTAATTTAAACATGCATTCCTACATTTATACATACACACATCCATTCATTCATTATACACACATGCATCCATTCATTCATTCATTCATATATGTATCCATCTCTTCATTCATTCAACCATCTTCCCATCCATCTATGTATTCATTCTGCCGTTAATTAATTAATTAATTCATTCATTCATTCATATATGTATCCATCTCTTCATTCATTAGACCATCTTCCCATCGAGCTATGTATTCATTCTTCCGTTAATTAATTAATTCATTCATTCATTCATTCATTCATTCATACGTGAAATCAAATTTAGTCGAATTAAATAATGATTTGGATCCAAAATAATTGTAGAATTTACGATGCAGACAGATTCTATAATTGAAAATAAAAGGCACTATTGAAATTGGCCCGTAATTTTCTACTTTAGTGTGGTCACTTTTTAAAATTTGCACGTTTTTTTGTATCTTGAAGGACTGGAGAAAAATTCTATTTCGAATGTACTGATTAACGCATTATGTCATTGGTTTAAATCTTTAAGCGCCCACTTGTCGGTTGTCAGTTGGCCTATCTGTAAAATGTTGTATATATTATTACAATATTATGACATGGTTCTCGGTATAAATAATTAATACGATATTATTACCTTTAAGAGAAATCGTGTAGGATATATCACAATCTTCAAATTTTGTGTTGCAGAAAGAAAGAGCTTGCATTATAACGGAAAGTGACTGAACTTCTCTGTGTGGGATGAACTCCGTATGAGAAATATATCCTTAATACTTAAACACCCTATACTTAGCGATCTTCTGTTGTTTCCAGCGTAATGAGCTGTAGAGTGCGATGTGGTGCAGGAGTTAATAAATGTTACATTCCTTATCCCCACCTTGCACCCCTTATACAGTCTTCTATAATATATCAGGTCTTGGCGAAAAGTTGCTGAGCTTAATGAATTAAGAATATTCCTATCTATTAAACGGCGTGGAACAAAATGCTTTGTAAAATCGAGTGTGAAGTTAGGAATTTAGAACTAACACTTCCTTTAGGTGGAACTTCGCTCCTGCTTGTGCGTGCGTGTTTGTGTGCTCATGGAAGAGAAGAAAATGTGTGTAAAACATGTTAAATTTTCCCTCAAGTGCTATATATCTAGTAGCATGTTAACGGGAGAGACTTTAGTGAAACAGCATTAATTCTATTTCCAGGCTCGGATCTGCACGTGTACCAAATATTTTGCAGAGAATTCATTGCACTCTCAAACATTTAAATCTTACAGATGTTCTTAGTGATTGCGTTGTATTGGAATTGGCGATAATATCTTTATCTGTTGAATACCACTTTTATGAGAAAAAGAACAATTAGAAATAGAAAAGCTTCTTGATAAATATAAAAAAGTATCAACAATTTACAGAATTTCTAACAAAACAGCAAGGAAATGTCTTAAAATTATTCGCTTTAAGGTTATATCAAAGACCATATTACCAATGTTAAATTAATCTTTTTAAGTATCTTTGTCTCAGAAAGTGTTTTAGATACCTCTATGAAAATATTATTGCTTATTGTTTATTATGTGCTGAGTTCTTGTTCACAAAGTTTTTACCCAAATAACTCGAAACTAGGATTTAGAAATCAATGTAATGCTGTAGATATGTTGCAAAAATTTGTACTTCTAGCTACCTTAGTTTCTGAGGAAATGGTACATATGTTGTGATTTTTTAACTTCTGACAAAATGAACGTCATTTTGAAAAACATACAACACTAAACTTCATTTGAAAATTCGCAACAAATTCGTCCATCGCAGTCTTCAACATTGTTGCCAAATTACTGAACAAACATTCTGCTTCAGCCGAACTATAGCCTGTTTGTACTAAATAGTTTCAGAGAAATTTATATTATGTGCAACAATGCAGGATGAGAAAAAAAAAGTAATTTGACATATAAAACTTATTATGCAATTAAAAGCACTTACAATTTTTTTTCAATAAATTACACACCACATTACGAAGAAAAATCCAAATAGGGGAGAGTTGGGTAGTATCGGACATCGGGTAATATCGGACATTGAGTTTCTTTCATCTACCACCAGATGATAGTACCTGAATGACATGGTTATGTTTCTCTATGCGACATCACAGAAACGAAACCATGTCATTCAGGTACTATCATCTGGTGGTAGATGAAAGAAACTCACTGTCCGATATTACCCGATGTCCAATACTACCCAACTCTCCCCTAAATATTTGGGATAAAAATAAAATTTTTATTTTTTTTTTTAAATTTGATCTCTGATCTCACCTTAAATAAAAATAAGCATTACAGGCAAAAGTGGGCAGTAACACATTTAGACAATTAGAGCATTGGCTGCCATATATATTTCTATACGATGCGAAATATTCGAATTCTTGGCAGCAGCTCATGTTACTGCTTATAGTACACCCCAAGTACGAGTATATAATTACATAATTTCATGCACTGACCTGTTGGGAACATGTGTGCAATGTTTCATTACTCTAGATGTGGCATTTCAGGAAATATATTTCTAGTAAGTTAAAATGTAAAGAGCCTGATTTGCGGTAAAATCACTTTAATGTTCAGACAATGCACTGGAAGCAATGGTGAACGGAAGAGAAGTTCAGGGCAGAAGAAGATAAATATAAGATGATAAACAACATTAAGATAAAAAATACGAAAGATTGGAGAATGCTGGGTTTTCAGGGAAAGACCTTTCCTTGGCAGGAAACTACTGTATGAATAAATGAAATGGATGAAAATATATTCCAAATACAGTAACCGCTGTTATGGAAACAATTGAATTTCTGACTTGTAACAAAGATAACGCGAAATCTTCACTACATTATTCCAAAAAAAACCGTAGATTAAAAAATAAGAAAATGAACAAAATTGACCAAAATTCGTTAGTCCGTCCCCTTAAACCTACTTCTTTTTTACAAATTTATTATCATTATTATTATTACTATTATTATTATTATTATTATTATTATTATTATTATTATTATTATTATTATTATTATTATTATTGAAATCAGGAAACTACATAAATACATATTAAATATAATAGAAACAAAAAATACATTAAAATATTTTATGCTCGGTATTAAAGTACACCTATTCATTATATTTCAGTTGTTCAGCCAATGAGAAATCACCATTGTACCACTATAAAACCGCAAGTATCGATTATTCTCGGATATGCAATCGAAAGACAATTAGCGAAACGTCACGGAGGCTGGAAATCCAATACTGTCGCAGGAGGTTATGTTCTGTTACTATAATAATTAGGGTTAATTGTAAATAATATTCAAATAAATAAAATCTGTCACCTCGTTTTTCAATTCTAAATCAATTTCCAGGTTATATCAATATTAATGTTCATGTTATTCTCTAGATTATATCAAGGTCAATGATATTCGTCCCTCGGCAAAAAGCAATACTTTCGCGTCTGCGCACATCTCACAATTTAGAAGGTCAGTTCCGCTCTTCACTTAGACAACCATAACATGAATAGTCTACTCATGAATAATTTCAAGTTAGAATTATGGTCAAGCATAAAAAGTCGTATGAAACTTGCCTATAATGGTAATTAAGACGCTGGTATGAAAATTATGAAACGAGCGCAAGAGAGTTTCATAAACAAACATACTCGCGTCTTAATTACTACCATTAGGGTAAACATTGGTAATTTCGTGATAATTTCATGAAAACTAATTTAAAATGCAAATGTGTAAATATATCCTTATTCCAATTTTTTCATCTAAAAAGACGATAACTTGCTGTACAAATCTAGAGACATGAAATATTGGATACGTACTTGAATATGTGCCAAAAACCACTTTTAAAACTTAAGCTGAAAGGTTGGTTATTTCGTGATAACCTTGGTAATTTCGTGATATTGCATTGATAATTTCGTGAGAGGTAGAAGAATTGTGGAAAAATTCATTAAAGTCAAATAAATTCTCATTTATTGTTACAAGACTTCAAACATAGTAATTCCGTCTAATAGGCCTATTCATAGCAAGAAAACATAGAAATACATATCAACACATAATACGAATGAAATGAAAGTAAAAATTGAAATTGAAAAGGGATCTTCTTTGCCTTGAAAGGGTGAACACTTTTATTACGGACTTTACTATAGCCTATATTATTATGGTAACTCCAAAAGTAATGCATAACGTTTGTTTAAAAGTTATATTTTTATCCTACAGCTTTGCTATTTTCACAGAATGTAGATGCATTCTTAAGGAACAAAATGTCACTTTTCCACATAATCCCTGTCCCTTTCAACTGCCTTACGTAACCTAGGAACGAGGGCCTGTAGACCAGCACGGTAAAAGTCTGGACCAACACGTCTGAGGCACTCTTTAGCAGCGTGCACAAGGGAGTCATCTTCTAACCTCGTTCCGCGAAGGGATCCTTCAGTTTACCAAAGAGATGGTAATCGCACGGTGCCAGTTCAGGACTGTAAGGCGGGTGTTTCAGTATTGTCTATCCGAATTTTCTGATCTGGTCTGTGGTCTTGTGACTGACATATGGCTATGCGTTGTCGTGCAATAGCAGAACATCCTGCTTCTCCCGATGTCGTCGAACACGACTCAGTCGAACTTGAAATTTCTTGAGAGTTGCAACATACCCATCAGAATTAATGGTGGTTCCGTGTGGCATGATGTCCACAAGCAAGAGTCCTTCTGAATCGAAAAACACAGTAGCCATAATGTTTCCTGCCGAAGGTGTACTTTTGAATTTCTATTTCTTTGGTGAATTTGCATGATGCCACTCCATTGTCTGCCTCTGTCTCCGATCCAAAATGGTGGAGCCATGTTCCATCTTCTGTCACAATTCTTGCAAATAAGTCATCTAGCACTTATCATAGACACTTAGCATGATAACCAGGGAACGGATTTATATGGACTAAAAATATATGAAATATGTAAATATATATGTAGTTATTTTTACCAAAATATGGAATTAAATATGGATTTTTACCAAAATATGGAATTAAATATGGACTTAAAATTATAAAAAATGACTATGTACGTTAAATATTGGTACATTTTAATCAAACTAAACAAAAATATAATGGACGTACCTTATCTTCCAATGTAGTTTCAACAAAACACAATTTTTATTGTCTGTTACCATAACAATAGGTTACAAACATTTCTTTCAAGTGCTGAAAAGTGAATCTTCTTCTATTGTCTCTGAGGATAGATTTATACTGACTAAAAGAGCGTTCGACGTCACAAGAAGTAACTGGTACATAATTCAATTTCACAATGTCTGCTGGGGATAAGTCCAAGTTAATCTTCACTGTTGATTCACCACTCATCACAGCAACAACCTTTTGTAGTTCTTCATATCTAGGGTTTTTGAAAGTACAGTGTCCACCTTAGCTCTTACTGCATCTGCAACTTTACCTCTACCACGATTCAGTTGTTCCACAGTACTATTTATAATTTCAAAATTTTCAGATAGTGAAAGGTGCCTATTTTGGAGACTTTTGAGCGTTTTTATGATGCATGAAAATGTATGCTGAATGTGAGCTAAGTCATTCTTCACACTTATGTCACAGGTAACTGTTTTCGCAGTATCAATTGAGACTGCATCTTCAGAGTCCAATGCAAGGAGAACATTGTTAATAGAGTCTATATGTTCGGCATAATATTCAACTGCTTCTAGCCATGTACCCCATCTAGTTAAAATTGGCTTTGGTGGCAATGGAATTTCAGGGTACATTTCTTTCAACACGTTAACTCTACTGGGAGCTTTGAGAAATACTTTTTCACTGATGAAATCAACAAATCTACTTTAGGGAAATTGTCTCTGACCACTTCTGCCACACGATGAAATGCATGCGCCACACAAGTAAAATGAGTCAATTTAGGATATACAACAGATAATGCTTGTCCAGCTTTGACCATATAAGGGCAGCATCGCTAATAAAGAATAACACATTATCGTACATAATACCCTTTGGCCACAGGATACCCATAGCTTCGTTGAACAGTTTAACTATAGTTTTGTTATTGCACTTTTCTAGAACATCACAATGTAAAAGAATTCGTTCAGAATATTGTTCACTTAACAAACCGATAACTACATTACCAACAAGTCTACCTTCTTTGTCGGGAGTCTCATCAATGGAAACCCAAATTGAACTATCTTTAATTTCATCTCTTATCTTCTGTATTGTCTCATCGTAGATGGATGGAGCATACGTCTTCCTAAGTGTTGACTCATCCGGGATTGTATGTTGAGTATATTTTTCAAGGAATTCCCTGAAGACCTTATTCTTTAGTTTGTAGAGAGGAATATCAGCAGAGATGAGAGAACGGCACAGGTCGATGTTAAACTCAGATCTTACATTCGATGTTGTTGGTTGTGTTAAAAACAATTGTCTCTGCTTGGAATTTAGTTGTTTGTTGGCCTGATGTTTACTAGTTGTAATGTGTTGTTGCACCAGGAACTTTTGTGTAGATGATACTGCACACTGACACAAATTACAAAATAATATTTTATTGTCAGTTGATAAACCATCTTCTTTAAATTCTGAAATGTAACTTGTTAGTTTTGATTTTAAATTGACTGAATGACGTACTTTTGGCATATTTACCGTCTTTATAGTATGATTTACAAAACTGAACCTATGTGTACTCTGACTGGCATTTAACTGTTGAGCTGCACAACTGAAGTCTGTTAAAAATTTTAAATTAAATTAATACAGTTTTGTAACTTACTTTCCCATTGTTGATAGGACTGCTAATTTTCAAATAACTCTGATGTTAAAGGGATTACTGAACATGTGTTTAAATCTCTATTGTTGAAATGTATTTTTAAAAGTTAATGGAATTTTGTTTTGTTTTATTGTTAAACCTAATATAATATGGACTGTTTTATATGAAATATGGAAAATATATGGAAATTAACGAAAATATGTACTAAACTCTAAAATATGGAAAAATATGGAAAATAAAAGTAGGATTTTCAACCCTACACATTGTGAAACATAAAGATAATGCAAAATATAAATTATATTAGCTTTATAAGTAAATATGTATTTACATATAAATCCTTTCCCTGATGATAACAAATCAAACAGAAGCTACACTGAACCCATTGCATCTCCGTTTTCTTTTTTGTTATCACATCTTATCTTCAGATTTCTAAAATTCCTATTGTAATACATTTTATACAATTTTAAAAATAGTAACACTTAATGCTCAACAAAATTTCGCCTCAAACAGCTAAGATTTCTATCAGTAAAGCTAAGCCTATATGGCGACTACAGATGTATCTACAATTCCAAAAACATTTCCTAAAATTTCATGAAGATACAATAAATCTTTGTACCAAATATCATATGCTTACCTTTAGTAATAAGCCTATAATGTAATTACAAACATCCACAAAACTTGTATGCCTTAGAAGTCGACGCAAACTTGCTCTCTGGAAATATAAAAGCTCACTGAAGCAACTACAATAGTCACACAAAGCTTAGCTGTGTGTTTCTGGAAACTGGACAACATATGCAATCCCTTGCGGAAATTTGGATTTCGTAACACCATTGGTTAGTTCACAAAAGAGCAAAGAAAAAGTATCACGAAATAACCACTACCACGAAATTACCAATGTTTACCCTATAGGCTCGTTGCATAATGTACTATTATATACGTACATCAAACAAAAATGAACATGCGAAGTATTAAAACAAAACAGAATTATGAATTAAATGAATTTACATCTGTATGAGCAAATGCTCGTGGTCAGGATTTCAAAACCGCACTGTAGATAAGCAAAAAGAAGAAGACAAAATAAACAATAAATATAAACAGTAAAATAGCACAGACTATAAAAACAAGAGCCTATGTATATGATAAGAAGTAATCACAATTATAAAAGTTTAAGTTATAACCAATATTTACAAGTATATAAAACTAATATTTAGCAATTATTTATCTAACTCTATGTTAAGCTCCCTTAATAATTTTTTTAATTTTAAGTTTAAATTTCATCGTACTTATGGTATCTAAAACAAGGTATTAGGAAATAAATTTGTTATATAGTTTTAAGTCATAGTTGAAGACTTGTTTCATACCAGCAGCCGTTAAACTTTTGTATTCTTTGAAGTGAAATAATAAGTTCCTTCTCGTATTACGATTATGCCAATATGTGTTGACATTTTTCTTGTTTTGATTTATATAATTTATTTATTTATGAATATTTTACATCTGAGGTTATTTTTTCCCTGAAATGCTTATGTGTTTTATTTAGAAATTGAGATCTGTAAATTATATTCTCGTCCAATTCTTTGAAGTTGTTAAGCAGATATCTAGATATTATTTTCTGATGTGCTAAAGACTACCTCTGTTCGTCTGCAAATAGAATGGTGTTTAACAATATATAATCAAATTTAACCCCTTAAGGCCTAATGTATAGGCCTATTATAGTGTAATTGTTTCTTTTTTATTTTTTGGAATGTTTTCGATACTTTTAAATACTTTGAAAAATTCAATGTGATAGAAATGGAGAATATCATTTTTGAAAGATTTCTATACCTGAATTAAAAGTAACATAAACAATTTTTGGGGCTCCAGGGGTCAAAATTGTCCCTAAATTTTGATTTTCTGTGAAGAATTGATTTGGGAATTTTGGATCCCCAGAATGATTACGTGACCAGTTTTTTTTTCTAATTTTTTGTAATATAAATTCAGGACTGAAGGGGTTAAAATGCTCAGTTAGAGTATCCCGCCATTGTCTAATGACATGGCCTATACAGGTATTAAAAAGACCAGGAGACAACAGGCATCCCTGTTTCGCTCCTTGATTTATATAAGTTATTCAATATAATTTTCGTGTTTTTTACGCTATGAAAACTGCAAAAATTTGAGATGTAACAAGTAGTTTTGCATGTGACTCATCGTTCTTTAATTTGCCGTTACAACAAAAGAATTCATATTTGTGTCAAGCACAGTTTGTCAGGTTTATTGATCTGTTTATACCAAAAACCCTCCGTTATGTAGCATTAAGAACTGCGAAAGTAAGCTGGAGTGATACAGATTCCGCGATACAAAACACAAAACCGAAACCGCCCCAGTTGTGAGGGCGTGGTACATACACTATACATTGAAAATGCACACACGCATAACTGCATCACCCCTTCATACTGAACCATCCCTCATCCCTTGTAACACCCACCCTCCTGTACACAAAACACTACTGTAAATTGCACGGGTTTCCGAATGCGCTGTTATTTTTGACGACCAAACAATCCGTATAGAGAACAAACACATAACGTGTGTGATTTATGTTGTGGCGGCGGCGGTTTTGTTATCGTAAATAATGATTATGATGTTATTTTATATTACTATTTTGGATGGGACTGTGCCAGCAGAAATACGGGTAACATGTGCTAGATATAGTTTGTGCCCTGCTGTCCCTCTCCGACCCCCGGTGCAGGGGAAATAATAACATTAGTTCCCTCATTAAGTGTATCCAATTCCGATTGTATGCCGAAATCATGGTTACATGCGCCAATTAACTCGCAAACTGCGATCAGTACAAGTAACACAATATCACGCGAGTTAAGATTGGAGGGGGAAGGCGGGTTAAATGGAGGGGGAACAGGAGGAGAGAATTAACTGCAGCATATTCAGTGATGCGTATTTTGCCGCAAATTTGCAGCAGATCGAATTTCTCTAAGTCTCACCCACTGATTTGCTGCAGTTTATGTTGTGCAGTGCTATTTTTTGGTGAGCATTAACGATTTAAGCTATTTCGGCAACAATTAGAAACTTGATGTCCGTTGTCGTCGTCATCATCATCATCATCATTATCATCATCATCATCATCATCATTGGCGTACGCATAATTTTTTAAGGGGGTCATTATTAAAATTGTTTACAATTTATATTATCGATATTTAAAATTTATTTATTTATTTATATATTTATTTATTTATTTAAATATACAGAATAAAGAATATAATTACAAACAAATAAGAGAAATAGAAATAAAATAATACAAACAATGTAAAACAGGAGATACAGTAGTATTAACAAAATTTGAGACCGAATGAGCAGCGCTCGTGTTCGGTCGCAGTTCAGATATAATATTAATAGGCCTATAAGAGAATATAAAATAAAATAAAATAAAATAGGAAATAGAATTAAAATTACAGTTACAGAAATTATATAATACAATATTAATATAAGAGAAATATAGAATTGTCTGTATTATTATTATTACTTACTTACTTACAATGGCTTTTAAGGAACCCGAAGGTTCATTGCCGCCCTCACATAAGCCCGCCAGCGGTCCCTATCCTGTGCAAGATTAATCCAGTCTCTATCATCATACCCCACCTCCCTCAAATCCATTTTAATATTATCCTCCCATCTACGTCTCGGCCTCCCTAAAGGTCTTTTTCCCTCCGGTCTCCCAACTAATATTCTATATATATATTTCTGGATTCGCCCACACGTGCTACATGCCCTGTCCATCTCAAACGTCTGGATTTTAAGTTCCTAATTATGTCAGGTGAAGAATACAATGCGTGCAGTTCTGTGTTGTGTAACTTTCTCCATTCTCCTGTAACTTCATCCCGCTTAGCCCCAAATATTGTCCTAAGCACCTTATTCTCAAACACCCTTAACCTATGTTCCTCTCTCAGAGTGAGAGTCCAAGTTTCACAACCATATAGAAGGACCGGTAATATAACTGTTTTATAAATTCTAACTTTCAGATTTTTGGACAGCAGACTGGACGATAAGAGCTTCTCAACCGAATAATAACACGCATTTCCCATATTTATTCTGCGTTTAATTTCCTCCCGAGTGTCATTTATATTTGTTACTGTTGCTCCATTATGTTACTGTTATTATTATTATTACTATTATTATTTTTATTACTATTACTACTATTATTATCAGCTGAGTTTTCACGGAGGGACGTGAAACTAGTTCTTGGAAGAACGTTCGTGACAACATCGTCACGCAGCGGCTGCAAAAAAAAAAAACATTTGCCAATGCGAAATTTTCACTAACCTCGCGAGAATCACTACACGACTCTATGCTAAAAAAATGGTAAAATTGAGCTTTGCGGTCGCTTAGATATATCAAAGAACCCGGAACGATAATATGAATTTTATACTGAAGATATAAACTGTCAAATGCACAAAATGTTAAACGAACCTTTCACAATAAAGTCAGAGCTGTTGTTAAATCATAATTATCATATTCAACGTTTATTCTTTATTTTTCGTCACTTTAAAATGTTGTATTCTTAACTTGCTATGTTTATGTACATGTAATATATTTTTCCTTTTTATTTTTATATATAATTACAGTTAAAAGTTTAATTCCAGTTAATTGCAATCATCGTATTATTTAGGAATAAAAAAATACAAGAAACCATACACACATTCTTCAGTGAACCTTGGAAGTCAGTGCCATCTGGCGGGAATTTCATATTTTCACGATTACAGTTTTAACACAGGGATCAAAATGAATTGTCAAGGCCGGTAAAGGAGAAGCGAAGCGAGCATCAAGTCGGCCGTGTGCCATTAGGCCTACTTCTCAAAACTGACGAAAGATGGATTTTGGAAAATAGGAAAATTATGTAGGAAAACTAACGCTTCACTGAAAGTTACTATTTTTCTGAAAATCTTTGGATGAAAAGCTTCAAAATGACGGGTCATTCATTAAAATCCATTCAGCCGTTTTCTCGTAATTTCCATTACCAGTTCAAATTATATATATATAACTTTCACGTGCTCACATTATATTTTAAGCTCCTTTCTTCAAAAACAACGCTAATCCTTGTCAATAAGTTTGTGTTATTGTGCATGTCATTTGAAAACTCGCTGAGTCAGTAGACCGGTGAATAAAAAAATAAAACTAACCCATTTCGTTCATAAAAATGGACTTAATGCGTTTTGGCTTCACATTCTTCAGTTGCATAAGGTTTTATTTTCTGTTTCAGAATTTATTTTTTCAATAGTAGTATTGTGGTAGTATTGTATATTTCTATCTCTTGCCTTATGATTTAAGAATAGATAATTTTTGTTAAAGTCACCTGTGAATCCAGAAAGAAGATAATAATGTTATTTTCTTTGTGATACGTCGCAGTCTCGCTTCCATAGGGATGGGCAAAACTGTCACAAATTAAAAGTCTGTGACATTATTAATCTGTATTTCAAACAGTAAGAAGAGCAAACATCTAAGCGTGCGTATAAATTTAATGCTGTATGCATACATCGATAATGGTTTTAATTTTCAATTGAATAGCCCAGGAATTGTAAACAGTAAATAATTCCATCCATATTTAATGTGCTTGCGTTTTATTTTATTGTCATGTTTAGGATTTATCAGTATTATTTTTCAATTAATTATAAATGCGCCATCAATTAAATATTGCTTGTTTTTGTTAACATGGTTGTGTCAACTAGTTGACATTTGAATTCATAGCAAACTGTTATATACACATTACTTTGCCATAATATGTATTCAATAAGATTAGCATTGATTGATGTAGGGTGTTCAATCAAATTATAATAGAATGTATAAGGGTACCTTGGTATTTCGCTGTATCTGAAAGGGTTGTCGGTAACTCAGGAGAAGAGCGCGGGATAAGGAAAAAGGGTAGTTAATAGGGAATGTTGCGACAATAGTACAATACTTGTAAGAGGAAATAATATTTCCTCTTACAACTAGTACAAGCATTCCATATGTTGTCGTAACGTTATCTATTAACCACCCTTTTCCCTCACTCTGCGCTCTTCTTCTCGTGAGTCACTGACTTTACATCATACAAAGTAATTTAAAAATATCATACTTCCAGCAAACTTATCGTAAATGAATATATTTGATTTGAAAGAGCATTAGTCACTAATTTTCATTATTTGAAAATTAAAGAAATTCATAAAAAATAAATAATTAATACATTACAAGTATGTCTCAAAATATCAGGTGCATTGTTAAGAAAGTACATCGTATCCACACTAAAATTATCGAAATCGAAAATTCGAAAGAGAATTGGGAGGAAAAATTTTAAAAGGTACGCAAAACGCGTCCTTGCAAGGGGTTGGGGGCTGTACAAAACTAAATATGTGAGCTCCAAGCCTGTTGGCCACTAGTCTCACTCCGGGTTACGCTGCTCCACTGAAGGAACTCTAGAAAATTTTGAAGGGGAAGCCGAAATTGGACGTAACCTCTTAGGTACCACATACGCGAGGGGGACTGAGATTTGATCAAGTGATCACGGAACGGGAAGAGGAAGAGCTGGCTGGTGTTTGCCGTTAGGATGGCAAGACGCTGTCATCTGTTGTTCGATGACAAAGCTTGTGAAGGCCGTCGGAAGAAGCGCCGTGAAATCTAAATCTGCAATTTGAGAGGTCCCTGTCCTTTCAATTGCGACTAATTGAGTGACCTCCTATATTTAATAGACAATTTATATATGTTCTGAACTAGGGCATACGTCGTTTATAATAAAGGGGAATATATATGGGGAAGGGCATATAGGTCCGTGGCCCATTTCTTATAGGGCTCATCCCGACATTTATCTTACGCCTGAGGAAAACCACGGAATACCTTAGGCAGGATGAGTTTTCTCATATAAGAGACTAGCCAATTTGGCTATTATGTAGGAGGTGATTGTTGTCATGAGCCTTGTTGATTTGTCTCAATTCCGAGACCAGTCATTTGGCTATATTATGGCTCAATTGCGAAGAGGGGGAGAGATGTAATTGTTAATTAATTTAGAGTTAATTAGGGAGATTCATGGGGATATGAGTGCAGGTCCGTGGCCCATTTCTTTTAGGGCTCATCCCGAAATTTGTCTTAGCGCCTTAGGAAAACCACGGAAAAACCTTAGGCAGGATGAACTAAAATTATACAGAAATAATAGCTTATATCATAACTTGAATAACGTTTATTAAATGGAAATTTCTTCTGCATTGCATAGAGTAACTGAAAAAGTTTTTTATTTCTACTAGAGTCGACGGCAATTCGGAAGGCGGTAGTCTGCTAGCGTTTGCGTCGAGAGAGACAGATAGAGAGGGCAAGACAGCGTACAACATTGCCACATCGTACTTCACGCGCACGTGCAATACAAATAGCGCAGGAGAGAATTTAAAATTATCAAAAAACAATAATGACCTTAGCCGTTGATTACTGTAAGCATGACACCAAACAAACCCTCTTTCTTTCACTAACGGTATTCTTTGTACGGTTCCTTGCACGTTGGCAACGTTGCAGTCAGCATCAAGATGACCGGCAGCGTTCTGCTCGTCAACGTTTTTAAAATAATTATAGACCTTAACACTATTTTCCGCACCTGCCTGTGCATTACTTGTCTTTTTACACTCTCTTATTCCATTTATTTATCTCACACACACAGTAAATATTAGTTTTACTTATTCAATATATTGAAACACTCACACGTGAACAAACGCACTCGGGAAGTACTTGTTATAGACTGATTCCGATTGGTTCTACTGTACAAGCTTGTGACGTCACATACCAGAAATGCTACGGCGCATATAGCAGCCGACCGCCTTCCGAAATGCCGTCTAGTCTATTGCATGTTCAGTTCAAAGTGCGTCATGGCTCGCTGTATGCCGTCATGTGGCTAGTCGATGAGCCAAGAGAATTCAATTTAATTATTTATTTAATTTAAATTATTTAATTTATTTAAATTTAAATATACAGAATAAAGAATATATAATTACAAACAAACAAGAGAAATAGAAATAAAATAATATAAAAAATGGAGATACAGTAGTATTAACAAAAATCTTCCTACATTTCCGCAGAGGCGTATTACCTATGTCCCAGAGAAGTTTTCTAGCAAGAACGGCGTTCATTCTGAAGAGTACTTACCGATACGTACGGTAACATCTGTAGTGGCAGGAATGTGAACTGTTCGGAAACACGCACTGAGGTGAGTTTTTTCTTACTGTCGGGATATGGGGAGAGGGTTAAGACGATTACTTATGTACTTATTGACATTAACTTCGACTGTCAACATGGACACGGAGCATTTGATTTGTGTGGTGGAATGTTGCGGTACGCAACCGATGATAACAAATACCCTGCGTACGACTTGGCCGCGCAAAACACAGTTCGAAAGAGGTTATGGTAGCACACATACTTTACAGATCGCCGTCTGTTGCTATGACGTTCAATTTATACCATACACGTTCTCAAGTTGAGATTGAATGCCTTGATTAATAGGCAACTTCTCTGACATAAAAGCTGAAACTCGCTTCAAATCGCTGAATCACAACAGTGACGTCATGACACACTTTGAAATGAACACCCAGTAGTACATTTCAACATGAGCACTATTTATAGCTCGACAGGTACCAAAACGATACTCAACCTCCCTCCCGCCAGGTGTTCACCAACATATTAGGTGTTATAAGCTCACCTGCTTGAATGATACGCGAATGATTCAGAAGAAAATCTCGTGTGTATTTTGGTTATCACAAACAAAGTTGCCTCTTCAGAGAAATACACATGATCTAAGTACGATTTTTCTTCAAGTTTATCCAAGACACTTTCAGCAAAAGCTAGCCATTTAACTTTACCTTAGGCCGTAATCTGCTGTGTTATTTGAATTTTATATGATTTAAGATGTAGTCTTTCGTGTAAAACATCTTGAATCGTACTGCGAGGAAGTTGAAGTTGCAAACTTGCTTGTCGAATTTATTTCCTTGGGATTCTTATAAATGAGGTTCGAATACCTTCAATGTGTTCTTCAGAAACTTTTCGCTTGGAATGCTTACCAGTTTTCGGCAACAAGCTTCTTGTTTGCTTGAACTTTGTATTCCAGACCATTATTCTCTTATAATCAGGTATGGGATCGTGTCTTTGAAAGTTGAACTTCTGACGAAACCGCTGTTGTTCATGCTTTAAGAGACTTCCTTTCTGCTAACCAAAGAATAGAAGAGATTTTCTCCTGCTATAGCTTAATAGAATTACAGGTAACAGTGTGTTTATTTTTCAATCTATGTAGTTACTACTCCATGGCAACAACATCATTGTTACATAAATTATAAGAGGTGCACTACCAAACCTCCGTGGATTTGTTTCTGTTTGTCGTATACTTTTCAGTTACAATCAAGTCTTTTTTTAGTTGTTTTAAGCTGCACATGGAGTATTACCTAATACTTTTTTGTCTTTAATTTTCATTTTTTGTTCAAGATTGTTCATGTGCAAAAGCATTTTCTCTTGTGTACATTCAGTTGAATTTATTTTCGGACAGATTATTATTATTATTATTATTATTATTATTATCATTATTATTATGATGATGATTATTATTATTATTATTATTATTATTATTATTATTATTATTTATCAATTTCAAATTTAGTGACGAACAATATTATGCTTACATCTAATTAACACACTTTAATATTGAATGTAACTTAAACTATGGTGTGCCACAGAGCTCAGTATTTGGACCCCTTCTTTTATAATCGTCAAAGTTTATATCTATATGTGGGGAATGCAAAGAGAGAAGACGTGTCGTCGTACTCACTAAGAGACTGATTTATTGAATTAAAAGTTACAATAATGAAAAAGGCCGCCGTTGCTACAACAAACAATTGAATACCCGAAATAGAAAGTTGCAGTATAACATAGTTCAATAGGGTGGTCATAGACGGCAGGGGTGTCTTTAATCCTTCACTAGATATAAGAATAAAGTTCTAACTGTTTACAATTCCCTGACGATTTAAAAATATTTGTGGAATATTATTTCTGACTATCAATGACAACAACGTTAGTTTTCTTGTTCCTATGATGATATTAGAAGTCACACAATTTTCTAGAATAAAAATTCTAAATCTTCCCCTCGTCTACAGGCAATTAAAACTGTGCACTTAATGCAATAATAAATATGATCAATGTATTTTACGAACTTAGAATTTTCCTGACATCGGAAAAAAATATTTACCATAATTATTAACTTATCATTGTAGTATAAATTGATTTTGCCTTGAACTCGAAATACTATACAAAAACTAATGCGATAACATTAATAGAGAAAATTGTGTTAAAGACTTTGAAATATTCTTTAACAGTAAACGTTATTTTTACAAAATCAATTAAAATTTTGGTTCTAATGCGGTCAATAACTTATTCTTTCACTACGTCACATTCACGTTCAATATTTTACATTAGTCAGATCGAAAACCTAAGTATGCGTTTATAGTCTGGAATTATTTTACAATAACTGATACAACTAAATTACTCCGCGGAAAAATATCTAACGAATATTCATATCGTTATGTGCCCAGTGACTCCAAGAAAACCTGTTACTGTTTGAAATCTCACAGTTCATATTTCAGACTCCAAAACTTGATTCCTTACTTTTGTCTAGGTTACTTATTGTGAATAAAAAATATATTACGCTAGATGGCAGTTGTGTGTTATGATGAGCTGTTCTCTTGTTACGAGTTGTGCGAACTATACAGTCTTCATCGAACTCTATGGATGGTTACTAGTCAAGAAGGCTTTGTTGATTCAGTTTCATTTTTATTAAAACAGTGGAATTCCACTTCAATATTAAACAATCCCTGATACGTGACTATCCATAATCTCATACAGGAGATGGTATAAAATAATCTAAATAGTATGAACAATGTAAATGATAGAAAATTTTAATTAAAGATGGTGAAATAAACATTAATCATTTTGAAAGGTAAAATTGTTGGAAGTAAAATGTTGGCAAAAAAAAAACAAACAAATACTAGGGAGTTGATACATACAAACAGAGGTGATAAGGAGGTGATAAAAATTGTAGGATAAGCAGCCATGAGGGGTTGAAACACGTCGTTCTGTACCGTTTTATAGGTCAGAAGTAGTATGATGTAGTAAAAGTGTAATAGTCAGTTTAATTTACAATTTGTGTGACTTTGAAAAAAAAATGTTTACCGTAATTTTTATTATTCTTTTATCAATTGATTTTATTTTAAATTCGAAGCAATATTCAATAACATTAACTTCATAACAATTAGGCCTATACCGAATAATTTAATTCATTAAAATTTTCGATGATATGTTTAGTTCATAATGGATCTATGTCCATATTACATACCAAGGAAAAGAGGTTAACTTTCGGCTTATTTTACGGATTGTCATAGCAGAACTCAGTAAATATAAGCACGTTCATGATAAAACGAGAATAATATGGTTCATTTGCAACTTATGTGACAGGTTAGCAATCAAAACGCCAGAAGTAAAATTCAGGAAAGACAGAGATAAGTTATGGTCGTACCAACTTGTGTGTAAATGCCCGTATAAATCGTCGCTGCCTCGAAACTGTATTTCATAAAGCAATAAATCTCTTCTCCTTGTCGATAATGACTCCATAAATATATTCGAATTATACTGTTTGTATGTGTGCGGGCGTATTTTGATATATGCTTTTTAATTTTTAATATTTGCACTGACTCCATTTATTTTCATTTTAATAATAAATCTGCAGATATATTTAAGTATATGGCGAGCTGCTATATCTGCTGCGTCATTATAAATAAAAATAATTGTTTCTGACTCATGACTCTGAAATGTTTCATTTAATGCGGTGGGTACTAACTGTAAATCATCGTCTGTTTCAATCTAAGTACATTTCTCGGTACATTACGAAGAATGGTTTTTCAGTCCATGAAGCTGAAATAGTGTCTAATTTAATATGTATCAATGCGGTGTAATGTATGTTTCGCTGCTTGTAGAACGAGTTCTTGGAGTCCATAACACGGATATCAGTCTGTTCTCATTACGGTGCCATGATGATCTCACATCACGGGACTCCGAGAATGATGTTATATTCTACTTTGAAATATCATCTCTTAAATTTCCGGAAGTAAATGAACGGATCACCAGTTTGTTATTTATTTATGTATTTATTTATTTATTTATTTTATTTATTTATTTATTTGTTTATTTATTTATTATTTTGCTAATAATTGTAACATAAAATATAATATATACAGAAAAACTTTAGCTCGCACCTGAAAGAGTAGAACTCGTGCTCGGGGCGGATTCCTGAATTGATTGTTAGAATAGATAGTTACATTTCTTCCAGGAGTTTATATATGAAAATACTCCGTCTGAGTAAAAGTGGATCGGAAGGTCCATATTGTCAAATACAATACGAGGAATTCTTACTTCCTTACGGCTTTTAAGGGACCCGGAGGTTCATTGCCATCCTCATATATGCCCGCCATTAGTCTCTATCCTGAGCAAAATTAATCCATTCTCTATTATCATATCCCACCTCCCTCAAATACATTTTAATATCATCTTCCCATCTACGTCTCGGCCTCCCTAAAAGTCTTTTTCCCTCCGGCCTCCCAACTAGCACTCTATTTCTGGATTTGCCCATAAGTGCTACATGCCCTGCCCATCTCAAACGTCTGGATTTAATATTCCTAATAATGTCAGGTGAAGAATACAATGCGTGCAGTTCTGCGTTGTGTAACTTTCTCCATTCTCCTCTAACTCCATCCCACTTGCCCCAAATATTTTCCTAAGCACCTTATTCTCAAATACCCATACCCTCTGTTCCTCTCTAAAAGTGAGAGTCCAAGTTTCACACAGTACTGAACAAGCGGTAAGATAGCTGTTTTATAAACCCGTTATTATTATTGTTATTAAATCACGTTAAATATAGGCCATTAAAAGTTGAAGACGTTCTTTCATTTTATATAATACATTAGCTAATACTACCAACGAATTTTACAGAAGAAATAAAAAAGAAAATGTTACAAAATTTAAATAAAAAAATAAAAAATAAGAAACTCAGAAGAATTATGTTTCTGTAAAATAACTGTAACCTTTCAAAACCATTAAACCTAATAGCATCGCTGAAATATCTTGCTCTCGGAAGTAGTATCAATGAAGGTTGTTTAAATTGTTTCCTTGTCCTGAATATTAATAATTCATCTGTCAAATGTGCGAGATTTGAAATTTATGTATATAAAAATAAAAGCTTGACTTGATCTTGTCTAGAGAATAGCGATATATATTCTGGAACAAATTTTGACAAAAATAAAAAAAAATGTGTTGAATTAATTTTCTGTTATCTTGTCAATGAGTCAAATTTCTCTGGTATTATTTTGTCGGTAATACTCCATCTTGCATTGCTTACTGGAACCCTCAGCCTCTACATAGCCACAAAGTTGATTTTGCTACATAAACACTTTCGTTCATGACAGAATTGGGATAATGTCCATGCAGCGGTTTTTCAAGCCATCTATTATACCTCTCCGTGGTTTTGTGTAAATTTGAATCTTCACCCAGCAGCACTGTTTGTCTAACAGGAGCCTAACTGCATTAGTGTCTGATTTAGTGGATCGGTGTTTTTCTGAATATGTCCTTTCAGCTTTTCTACATATTAAATAAATTTTGTACGCCACAAAGCAATGTCACTTCAGTTTCTTATGTAAATACAATCTTTTCAATTGGTTATTTTAATGATTACACTTCAATTTTGTAATCATATACTTTATATGAAGAATGGGAAAGCAATAGGAGTTGATGGAATCCCATTGAGTTAGTGAAATGCTTGGGTGAAGACAAGAAGGAAATTCTATCATTATGCAACGAAATATATGGCGAAGACGGCTAGCCTGAAGATTTTACTGACACGGTGTTGCTGCCAATACCAAAGAAAAATAATACCAAGAAATGTAAGGCGTTCAGGACTATCAGTCTGTTATCGTACTCGGTGAAGATTCTCCTGCGAATACTGAATCGACGTTTATATTCTAAGATGGAAGGGCAGTTGGAAGAAGAGCAATTCGGCTTCAGAAAAGGAAAATCTACAAAAGATGCAATTGGACTACTACGAACAATCGGCGAAAAAAACTAGAGAAGAATAAAGAGGTGTATATAGTATTTGTGGACTTGGAAAGGGCGTTTGACAGAGTTGATTGGAACAAACTAATGGACATCCTGAAGAAAATAAGTGTGGATTGGAAAAAAACAGGAGACTGTTCAATAAGCTATTATGTGAAACAACGAGTCTAAGGCCAGAATAGGAGAAGAAATGTCTGAAGAAAGTGAAATAGAGAGAGGATTACGACAAGGATGCCCTTTATCATCTAACCTGTTCGACATCTACTTGGAGGATTTGGTGAAGAACTGTTTTCAGAACATGGGAGGGGTAAAAGTAGGAGGAAGAAGAATAAAGTGAATAAGGTTTACTGACGATATGGCGTTGTTAGCAGAAGAGGTGACGATACTAAAGGAACTGACAGCTGTGGGATGAAGATAAAATATGCAAACAAGAGGAAGATCATTTATTTATTTATTTATTTATTTATTTATTTATTTATTCTGGTGTAGTTAAGGCCATCAGGCCTTCTCTTCCACAACACCAGGAATACAAATACAATAATAGAAATAAACAGAGACCATGGTTGTCGGAAGAAAAATAAAGAAGGTAAACTTGCGACTTCTAAATGAAGCAGTAGAGCAAATGAACAGCTTCAAATAATTGGGATGTACTGTAAGCAGTAACATAATCTGCTGGCAGGAAGTCAAAAGGAGGATAGCAATATCAAAGGAAGCTTTTAACAGAAAAAGGAGCATCCTCTGCAGACCTCTGGAAAAAGAGACTAGTGAAGTGCTTTGTGTGGAGTGTGGCATTGTATGGGGCAGAGACATGGACATTACGACGAAGTGAAGAGAAGCGAATAGAAGCATTTTAAATGTGGATACGGAGAAGAATGAAACGTGTGAAGTGGACAGACAGAATAAGAAATTAAATTGTGTTGAAAAGAATGGGTGAAGAAAGAATGATGCTGAAACTGGTCAGAAAAACAAAAGGAAATTGGTTGGGTCACTGGCTGAGTGCACTGAAAGGAATGGTCACAAGATATGACCATATAATTTATTTTTTCGGGGTTTCCTTCCAAACATATCTCCTTACTTGCTTGAAGTAAAATTCCTGTGTTTTCCCTAATAGTTTGTGGATTTTATCCTAACATATTTACGTCAACCGCATAAACAAGCAGCTGAAGTAGCCCTAACAGTTCAATTCCAAACCCTCCCTGTTTTCCTGGACTTTCCTAATTGTATATTCTAGAGCAAAGTTAAAGTGTAAAGGTGATAGTGCATGTCCTTCTTTTAACCCGCAGTGAATTGGAAAAGAGTCAGAGAGAAACTGGCCTATACGGACTTTGCTGTAAGTTTCACTGAGATTCATTTTAATTAGTCGAACTAGTTTGGGTTGTTGTTGTTCAGTCAACTGTTCGAAGACAGGCCTGAACCTCAAAAATGATACCAAGAAGGCACCACTTATGAGGCAACTAGGCCAGGAGATAATGGGGTAGTGTGGCCAGTTCCTTCCCCCCTCCATTGCATACATCGCCGACTAGCTACATATTACACTAGTCAGACTTCAGATGCATACAAACAATTATTCTTCCTCTGACACATGTCGGTAAGTGAGACGTACTGCCTGATAATAGATTTACATATCAGCTAGAACCTCAAGCAGAGGATCTATGATCTGTCCCGGAAATCTGTAGAGTAACTTCACGCATATGAGGGAGGAGTCTATCTGTTCCGGAGTGTATTGCGGGCAGTATCAGCTCGAGTCCTCTAAGGAGTAAGATGCTCGTGGTAGAAGGTAGAGTAGAGTTCGATAGAAATTATCACCTCCTTGCAAGCGATTTATTGCTTCGTTCAAGCAATGCCTCCTCCCAGAGCAGTCATTGGTCCTAGTCTTGTTTCATCTTTGTTCTCCACAGATTCATGGGCTGGACCATAGTTTATTTATTTATTTATTTATTTATTTATTTATTTATTTATTTATTTATTTATTTATTTATTTATTTATTTATTTATTTATTTATTTATTTATTTATTTATTTATTTATTTATTCTGGTGTAGTTAAGGTCATCAGGCCTTCTCTTCCACACCACCAGAAATACGAATACAATAACAGAAATAAAAAGGAAAAAAAAAACACTATAAACAAAGTAAAGTCACACAAAAATATACACAGGTTGCAGTCACACAAACTTTAAATGAGTGATTAAGTACAATTAATTGTATCCTAATTAACTAACATAAACAAGAAACTTGCGATTTTAATCTAGAGTAAAAAACACAAATCAACACTTCTAGCAGTACCTAAAAAGTTATTAAACAAGACAAAATTTTCCAATTTAATTTTGAATTTTGATAAAGTCCGGCAGTCCCTGACATCATTAGGTAACGAATTCCAGAGACGTGGTATTTCTACAATATAGGAAGATGAGTATAGAGACGTTCTATGATGAGGGATAGAAAGAAGTGCTTGATGCCGGTTTCGAAGAGTTGTAAGAAATTTTGAAAGCGCGATAAGAGATAATTCGGAGTAGAAGTATGCATGATTCTAAATAGAAGAGACAGTGAATGTATTGTTCTTCGTTCCTTCAGACGCACCCATGAAAGTAACTGGAGGGAAGGAGTTATATGGTCAAATTTACGAGTATTGCAGATGAATCGTATGCACACATTATGAACACGTTGTAGTCTCTCAGCTAAGAGTGAACTTACATTAGTTAGTAAGGAATCGCAATAATCAAAATGGGGCATTACAAGCGTCTGAATAAGATTCTTTTTTAGACTAAGTGGTAGAAATTCTTTCATATGAAACAAAGAGTGAAGTTGAGAAAATATTTTTTTGCAAGTGTGTGTTACTTGAGTGTTCCAATTTAGATCGCTATCCATAAAAATGCCAAGATTTTTAACTGTTTCACTGTATTTAACAATAATCCCATTCAATATTATATGTGGTATAGTACTACTATCAAGAGTACTTCGTAGACGATTATGTCCCATTACGATTGCTTGCGATTTCTCTGGATTTAACCTTAATCCAAATTTGTGTGCCCACAGTGAAATCGAATTTAAGTCTTCGTTTATTTTATTTACTGCGTCACTAGTCTTGTCAGGGTGGAAATGCAAATAAATTTGAAAGTCGTCAGCATACATATGGTATTTGCAGTGCTTTATCAACAGTAATCTCACTAGACGTTTTGATTTGTCTAGAGAAAATCAAAACTCGAGTGGGATTTAATTGACTATTACACGATTAGAATAAAGTATATAAAGATGAGAAGTAACGAAGTACTCCAATACAATAAAATATTAATTGACTTACGAAAATACAACTGTCTTCAAATGTATTATTGTACCATCTCAACACTACAAATATTACGCTAGATGCATGCTAGATGGCAGTAGTGAGCAATGCCTTCTCGTGGAGAAGTTCTCAATCTATTATACAGGATGGCAATGTTACTAGTCAAGAAGGCTTTGTTGATTCAGTTTCATTTTTATTAAGACAGTTGCATTCCACTTCAATTATCCGAATCCCAGTAATCAACATCACTTGATAGATGATTTTCAATAAATCTTAATATTAAACAATCTCTGATACGTGACTATCCATAATATCATATAGCAGAAGCTATAACATAACCTAACTAATATATACAAGTGTTAGAAAAGTTTTAATTAACGACGATGACATAAAAAATAAACATGAATAATTTTAAAAGGAATAATTATTGAATGTACAATTTTCAAATTTGAATGTGGTTGGTGGTTCAATTGATGTTATATTGGACGTGTGCGTAATAGAAGTGGAACTCGTTGATTTAGGCCTACATGGTGTATTCAACTTATTCAGGATTTCCGAATGGTGCTCTTCATTTATTTGTAAATCGAATTTCAGAAGATGCATAGGTATGACCAGTGATTTTTATTAATTCTTGTTCTTGAATGCCAATGCGAGTCATATTTGAAACTGCTGTGCATCGACTGGAGTGGTTTGTAATTTTATATATATATATATATATATATATATATTTTTTTTTTGACGTCCAGACCAGCGCAGTTTAAAATGTTGGCAAATAAATAAAGAAACAAATGCTAGGGACGCGATAAAATTAAACAAATGCTAGGGACGCGATAAAATTGTGCGATAAGCAGCCATGATTGGTTGAAATACGTCCTTTCGTACCGTTTTATTGGTCAAAAGTAGTATGACGTAGTAAGAGTGTAATAGTCATTTTAATCACGTCATTAATATAAATCATGAAGAGTAAAGGTCCGAGAACTGATCCTTGTTGAATTCCAGATTTCACGACACATCATCTTGAAGAATAATCGCATGTAATGGCACATTGTTGGCGTTCGCGAAGGTAGGATTCAAACCAAGTAACAGAACTTTCAGAAAGATTCAGAAGTCTTAATTTACATAATAGAAGGTCCGTGTCAACTGTATCAAATGCCTTACTGAAGTCAAGTAATGTCAGTAATGTTTGGGTATTGCAGGAAATTTGCATTTGATATCGATGCGCTTTTCATATATTTGTAATTGTTTATTATTATTATTATTATTATTATTATTATTATTATTATTATTATTATTATTATTATTATTATTATTTTACTATTATAATTATTATTTACTAGTATTTATTATTATGATTATTATTTATGATGATGATGATGATGATGATGGATATTATTATTAATGATGATGTAATAGTTATAATGATCATAACAATAATAATATGTTCGCGTTACATTAGAAAGTATCGCACTACTCGTTTCTGATGAAGCAAAGAAGTACAGTAGAGGAAAGGCGATGTGAGGATTGGACTGTACCTCGCCGCACAGTGTAATGAACACGGGCCCCGACCGCAGCGGCTGGACGCGGTGCGGGTCCCCAGAACACTGCGGTCGTGCCGCCCGCACCCACATACTTCTACTCTATGTCTGTTCTTCAGCTACGTGCTTCACTACCGCGTAATACGCGCTCTTTGGAATATCTAACGAGACGGAGAACTTGCACACGTAGCTACTTGGTCCGCTGGGGATCCCATCAAACTCCGCATAACACTCTAATTGGCGCCAGGACTTCTTCAAGGAGTTCATAGTCTCTATACACATTCGCTTCTCCTGTCCTATTCCAGCTCACATGCTTTCGCCATCCACTTCAATCAACTCCATCAAAGGTACTTTATCAATGGGACAGCTGCTGCCATCGGACTGTCAACCAGACGTAGGAGAGAGGAATACTGTGAAAATGCAGCACTGTATTAAATATAGATATTAAATTTTAACATACAGAGTATCCATAAGGCAAAATAATCTCCCACAGTTTAGTTTTATTGTGTAACTTATTTGAAAGGTTTTTATACGGAGTGGAAGGAATACAACTGTACAGATTTTAACAGGTCATTCCTTGAATAGAGTACAACAAATAAGTCTTATATCACATTTATCCCAAATGAATCCTTTTAACAGAAATAAATAATTTTCTCCTAAACGTTAACACTATTTTACTCGATAAGTATTATCCGTACGATTCTGTCTTTAACTGTTATCACTAGGGAAACTATTGAAGATTATTTATCCCTTTCCAGTTTTCAATAAAATAGACGGTTTCTTGCATATTAAATAAAAAATGAATACAATAGTTATTTCATTCAATAAGAAAATCCGGCAACCCTACTGTCATAACCAGGCTTCGAGACTTGGGACCCGATACAATAAGTTTACTGTGCATGTACTATAGGTTGTTGACTCGCTGCAGGTAGTGAAAGGTAGAGGTGTGTTGAGGTAATAACGTTGCTGTTTAGAATAGAGTACGGTAGTATGGGGAAACACGCATTACACAATGACAATGTCAAAATAATGTGAAACGCATTTATTTTCCTGTCTTTTATAAGTGTTTGTTTTTAATTATACACAGTGTTAATGGTGGAAATAAATATGTAGCAATTTTAATTTCTTCATTTATCCTATTGGTCGTCTTACGAAGTGCAGTTACAGTACCGAATTGCAATACAGTATACTATAAGATAAATTTTCAGTGTCTCAAACGTAAATCTTTTTCGGTTATCTGCCAAACACAATTTGTACTGTGAAAAACTGCGCTCTACGTCACATGACGAAAAAACCTATCATCATTGCAGTCTCTAAGAGACAGTTCTTTATTCTGGGGTGACTCTATATCCACTAATTTGCTGTTTATATTACACAGTGATCCATATCCGTTATTTATACATAAAATTGATTTCCACTTCTGTTTTACACGTTCAGTAACCTGTGTACTTGATGTCTCATTAATCCTCTGCATCATTTTCTAAATTAATTTGAGGGCTTCTGGCATCTCTTGCTCTGACTTTTCTAACCGTGTAATAGTTTCAGACACAGTTTGTATGAAAACCAAATTATTCGTCAGAACCTTCAAATCCAGTGCGTTTTCCTTTGCGTATTTGTTGGCATTCATTCTACAGTACCCCCAGCCACTGTACGCTTTACCACTATACTCAGAATGGCGTTATGCGGTTTTCCCACTGAACTGCTCTATCGGATCCGAAGTCTCGAAGCCTGGTCATAACTAACGGACGGAATGCTGCTATTCAGACCTGAGTTAGTGTATGTACCCGTTGGTAAGTCGGCGACATGTTGTTTCCAATCAACGCAGACTTTTAGCCTAATTAACCATGTGCTTAATTACAAAATGCAAAAGAGCCTTTTATCTATTTTAATGTACTTTACTCATAGGCGGAGAGAGAACCGTTTCTTTGGGAGAGGGGGGGGCAAAGCAAAACCATAGAATCCCCATGTAACGGGCTTATGGGGGACATCATTTACTTCCTTCCCCCGTTATAGCTTGACCGTGGTACAGTATATCGGAACATGATCATTTAATAAAGGTATTTTCGGGGGCATATTTCTTATAGTGTTATATCCATATCCGCGATGTTTCGGACCAAGTTGTATAGAGCTTGAACTGTAGGTCTACTACAAGTTATAAGAGAGTATAACTTAGAACAATCGCCCTCTTTTTCTCTCTCTCGTATAGAAACACATACATACATCAATAAGTCTACGTAACAGTGCTAACAGAAAGGTTTTTATATTAAGTTTACCTTCCTGAAGATATCATATGAAATGTAAACTCTAGTTATTTTATTTAATCTAGTCTTTAAATTTACACATTACACAAGGATCCTTTTCTTTTTTCTGCATATTGTGCAGTGTTAATTATATTTCTCCAAGTGGCGGCCTGAAAACCTGCAGACTTCTAACACATGAGTACAGATTGTTACAAAAGAAACATTACATTGCTTCCATTCCTCAAATGAGGTATAGCAATTCTTATACATTCAGAAATTTAAAACAAATGTTATAGCCCAGACACATGATCTGAAGACATTAATTCAACAATTTAAGCACAGAAACTTAATCCTAAACAAAAGCAAAAAAAAAAAAAATTAAATTCAATATTTTCTAAAGTTAATAGAAAAAAAGAGTTGGCCAAGTTTGGTGGGGGGCAGTGCCCCCCATGCCCCTCCATAACTCCGCCTATGACTCTACTGCCCACTTCAATCTGCACTTTCATCCTGTATACATAATGGTATACATAGTAGCTACCGTAAAATGTGGGAATTTTGACAGGTTGTTTCATTATTTTAAAGTTTACTGAGGACACATATATTTGTTTACGAAAGGAATTATTTGTGCATTTGAAAACCTTCCTTTTTATCCCTATTAATTATTTTCATCATTTCCATTACTATCTATTTCTATTTAATATTTTAACTCTATGTCTTACACCGTTGACGGGTGACTACGGTATGGCAGGTTCATTTTTACAGTTTCTTTTGTACCTAGTAGAGGTAACTGTGGAAAGTATACCTAAATACGGTTTTATAAAATATTAATCATTATCGTACCTATTATTTCGACATATTTTTAATATTATTGAGGTACAATATACATACTGGCTGAATCACTGGCTAAGAAGAAACTGAAACTGCCTAATGAAGGATGTACTGGATGGAGCGGTGTAAGAAAGAAACATTTGGGAAAGGAAATATCACATGATAGACAGCATTAAGTTGCGTATGTCGGGATCGTATTCGGAGACCAGGAGGAAGGTGGGAAGATTGGGGAATGTTAGAACGTTGGGTTTGCAGTGAAAGAAAACTGTGAATGATTATGAATATAGGTCTGCGTGATATGTTTATAATCAGAGGAATTATGGTAAATTCTTAATACATTATTTACATAAATATGGTCCGAAAATATCTTTAATGTAAAAATAATTGTTATTATTATTATTATTATTATTATTATTATTATTATTATTACAATCATTATTATCATTATTTAGTCAGAATCAAAATAATTGGAGCGTAGATAGGAAGGATCTGCAGTACTCATTACAATTTGCACATATCCAACGTAAATACTGCACACTAAACTTTATACTTATCCCAAACTCGCTAACAAACATAACATTGGTTTTCTTCTCGTCTTTTCTTTATCGTTTTCTTTACTTCTTATGCCCCAGAAGTTGAACATTCAGTCACAGAGGTTGAACTGCGTGATCCTAAAGGTTTCTTTGGTTCATTTTCGCTTTCAAAAAAATTCAGCCTCAAATTATGTCCTTCAAATAACGGCATTTTTTCCCTCGTTTTCTTCTGGTTTCCTCAGTTTAGCCTTTCAATTGCTACAACTTCTCTGCAGCAGAGTTATCAAGTGATCTGAATTCTCATTCGCCTTCGGTATCAGCGATTTTATTCAAAACCACTGATGGATTAATTGGAACAAGTCAAGGAACTGTCAAAGTTTCCCCGATATACGACAGTGTTACCTCTGCTTGCCAGAGTTCCCCCATTTTTATAACGTAAGTTACTTATAAAAATGTGTGGAAATATTTCTAACAATATTTAAGTTATTAATAATAGGCCCCGTAGATCGAGATCTAGAATATTATATAAAAAATATTACAAATTGATAATTAACTATAGCGAAGTATCATTTTTTTAATTGGCTAGTGTTCTGAAGCTAAAAATGTGTTATTGTTTTGTACAGATTTTGTTTTTTATATGTTAAACTAAAAATTACATTAATCTTACGCACTTATGACAAAAATAGTTACAAATCATACGACCTTATAAACTTGATCCTTAACAGTTAAATTATGCATACTAACGTACAGCCATGAAGAATTTACAAAATTGGCGTGATTTGTAACAATTGTTTGATAAATACGTAAGAAAAATCTAATTTTGTAGTTAAAAATCGAAAAAAAAAATCTGTAGGTAGCAATTATGGAATTCAGAACACATTTTAAACTTCAGAATACTAGCTAATTAAAGAAATGATGCTCCTAAATAGTTAAATCTTTACCTGTAATATTCTTTTATCCTTAAAACTAAAGAATAAAGGTATTTTACAGACAATTTCAAATTAGTGTAACTCTGAAAATATTGACATTAGGACAAATGTTTATATGATATTTTTTGCTCATAATATCTTCGGAAATAAGCTCCGTAAACGAAGGTAAATCTTCCTGAATCACCCTGTATATTACAGGGGAGTATACAGCTTCTAAGATGTCTTTCTTAATTTCCAATTTCTATGTTTTATCCACAGTAATAACTATAACAGGAAAATGATCATCAATGACTATTTGTTTATGGTTATGGAATTAGATAATATGATATTTATGTATGTCTTAGAAATGAAATAAAGGTCTCACACAGTCACAAATTTCATTAATGTTTAGACATGTAGCTTGTAACTCAGTTGGCCTGCACTGCAAACACCTTAACCGCACGAAAAGCTGGATCATTCTGGATTTCGAATGGGTGCATTTGAGAGAGAATGCGGTCATGGCAGTCGGACAGAGAGCGGAGATGTACACTACGGAACAATAAATCATACGAGTGCGTCACTCACGATGTATAAATCCGCAGATTAACACGTACTTCATTATTGCAGCTTCCTCCCATCATGTAGAAACATTTCCAGTGGCAAAACATGAGGGACCTAAGTGAATTGAATGGGAGACGCCTCGACCATAAGCGCTCTCATTTGTCTGCTCCTAAACCCAAATCAAATAATGGTGTGCATTCAGCGCGGAGTGTTACTCAAGTATAGTTTCGGTTCAAAATAACGATTAAACTAATGAAAGTGTCAGTACAAAAGAAAGGCAGTCAGCTCTATTTTACTATTTTCTGTGTCTTATACCGCTTTTTCATTACGTATAAGATTCGTATTTGTAATTTATTAAATATTATATGTATATCGAGTTATATTGTTCATTTTAACTGTAATTTGTAATACACTACAACGGGGCCAATTGAACTCTGTTGTACAAGTGAGGTAAAGTAACCAGTGCCATGTAAGTTAAAGTATTTTCTCGACATATAAAGTATTATACGTAGAAACAAATAAAGCTGCCAAATGAATTGTGTTCAAGGGAATATTACAGTCCTATACCGCCAAAGTTAAATTTGTTAATTTAATGACCCATTATCTCAGGAGTTACTGAAGGTAACATGTTGAAATTTTTACAGGATGAAGATACAAAGCTTCTAAGTAAACGAACGTAAATTCATCAAGAAATACAATTTCTAAAAATACAGACTGTTTCAGGAGGAATAGTAAATATTTTAGGGGGTGACATTATGGACTAGAGTATGCCATTAGGAAAGTCCAGGATAACAGACAGGGTTTGGAATTGAACGGATTACATCAGCTGCTTGTCTATGCGGACGACGTGAATAAGTTAGGAGAAAATCCAGAAACGATTAGGGAAAATACGGGAATTTTATTTGGAGCAAGTAAAGAGATAGGTTTGGAAGCAAATCCCGAAAATACAAAGTATATGATTATGTCTCGTGACCAGAATAATGTACGAAATGGAAATATAAAAATTGGAAATTTATCCTTTGAAGAGGTGGAAAAATTCAAATATCTGGAAGCAACAGTAACTAATACAAATGATACTCGGGAGGAAATTAAAAACAGAATAAATATGGGAAATGCCTGTTATTATTCGGTTGAGAGGTTTTTATCATTCAGTCTGCTGTCAAACAATCTGAAAGTTAGAATTTATAAAACAGTTATATTACCGGTTGTTTTTATGGTTGTGAAACTTGGACTCCCACTTTGAGAGAGGAACATAGGTTAAGAGTGTTTGAGAATAAGGTTCTTAGGAAAATATTTGGGCCTAAGAGGGATGAAATTACAGGAGAATGGAGAAAGTTACACAACACAGAACAGCACGCATTGTATTCTTCACCTGACATAATTAGGAACATTAAATCCATACGTTTGAGATGGGCAGGACATGTACCACGTATGGGCGAATCCAGAAATGCATATAGAGTGTTAGTTGGGAGACCGGAGGGAAAAAGACCTTTGGGAAGGCCGAGGCGTAGATGGGAAGATAATATAAAAATGGATTTGAGGGAGGTAGGATATGATGATAGAGACTGAATTCATCTTGCATAGGATAGGGACAAATGGCGGGCTTGTGTGAGGGCGGCAATGAACTTCCGGGCTCCTTAAAAGCCAGTAATTAAGTAAGGAAGTAAGTAAGTAAGATATTGTGGACTGTTCTGAGTAAAAAAAGTTCATATAAACATGTGTTCAGTTTTTATTGGATGCAGAGATACAGCTGTTAGAATGTAACCTATGAAGGTGTTAAGGAAAGGCAAATTATTATGTTCCATGCACTTTCGCTTCGTGTGTAGCTACTCCAGTTGCTATGGGCTTATTTATCCATTGTCATTTTTGTTTTGAAGGTCCAGTTGTGAAGTTGTGCCTTAGTTTACATAATTGAATTTTTCAATTGTGATTGTGATTTGTTGGCCAACCCGCAACCTCGAACAAAGAAGGCTAGCGATATACTGACTACCCTACCGAGGCCGAAGAAATGAATGAATGACTGAATGAATTAATGACTTTTTTAATTCTATTGGGTTATTTTACGACGCTGTATCAACATCTCAGGTTATTTAGCGTCTAAATGAAATGAAGGTGGTAATTGCCAGTGAAATGAATTCAGGATCCAGTACCGAAAGTTACCCAGCATTTGCTCGTATTGGGTTGAGGGAAAACCCCGGAAAAAACCTGAACCAGATAACTTGCCCGACCGGGATTCGAACCCTGGCCACCTGGTTTCGCGGCTATACGCGCTGACCTTACTCCACAGGTGTGGACGAATGAATGAATGAATAGCGAACTATAGATCAGAATAATTTTATTATATTTCAAGAAATGTGAGTGGACAGCATTATTATACATCTGGAAAGATAGTGTCAAGATTTCGTAAGTCTAATTTAAGTAAGTTTCTGCACAGTGTAATAATAATTTCGAAAATGTAGATTTCGGAAAACAGCGTTCAAGAACAGACATTAATATGGTTGATAACCACTGAATAAAAAAATTTTTTTATTAACCTACAATTTTGTTGAAAAATATATGACATATATTATATTTTACTGCGCATCTACACCTTTTTTAGCTGCGGCGACACTATTTTTAAAGCTCTGTTTTACAGGGATTTCAAGGGGACAGGAAGATTAAGTTTGGTGGAAAATTTTTTCTGCTTTAGAATAATCTTTGATTTGTGGAAAATACTTACACATAATTTAGTGCGCATTTATGGCTTTGTTAGCTGATGTGGCTCCATTTTTAAATGACAGTAAACTTTGATTTCAATTTTCCGCAAACCAATTTTTTTCCTTTATTCTCATATAAAAAGTTATATATTTTCGGGACTATTAATGCTAGATGAACGATATTTGGAGCACAATTCTATAGATCATTAGAAACAGAAATTTGTTATTTTGTTGCATTTGGAAGGTATCTCTCCAAATTTATATAAAATTATATACCTATAAAATTAATTTTTAAACTGTAATTGTTTCTTACAATTTTGAAAGCCAATATAAAATTATGCTCTATGATGTGTGTATATATATATATATATATATATATATATATATACTATTGTTTGTAATGTAAGTTATTTTTATTACTTAAATTTATTGCATTTTTCTTCTTCTTTCTGCTGATCTACAGTACAATTCTGAACCCCGACGAAATTAAATTTATTTTTTGTTTTGTTTTAATATTTAACATATTCTTTATTCTTTATTTAATGTGTATAATAGCTTTTAATGTATTCAACATCTATTTTTGTAAATTTGTAATTTGTAATAAATTCTAGACAATAAAAAAGGTATTTTAAAGAATGTGATCTTAGGAGTAAAATGTCACAAGAATTTTGAATTAGCCTGAATATTGCTGAGATATATTTATTTTAGTGAATTACTGCACTCAGGTACTTTTCAAAATTTGGGTCCAAATTAAAACAAAACTGATCTCGAATTTAAGTTGTTGGAGTAATGACATTTTTTAAATTGTGCATAAGTTAGGGAAAAAATTTTCAAATTATACCATCCTCTCCCCCATATAAATAAATTATTTTATTGCTCACTATGGCACCATTATTTTAATTATAACATTTTTCGAATAAAGTTATTCTCGATATATATGTATATATATATATATATATATATATATAAGTTACATAAAATTAATATAGTTTAAAAAAGAGCGCTCATAATATTAATAAAAAAAGACAAATTCCTACTTTTTTACACTGCTAATAACCAGATCCACTTACATCAATGACAATAATTTCGGCCCTTAAAAAGTCTTTCCTCATAGAGTTTTTTGCCATAATGACTGAGTTAATTTTTATATTGTGTGGAGACTAAATCTGTTTTTCTTTTCACAATGATAACATTTTGGACGCACTTGTAGTCTAATAGTACCAACGATAAATTAATGAGACTAGAAGAAAGTGTAATTTCTCTATACGTGCAGAATGATGTAACAATGCGTATAATTCGCCTTTCTGTCATTACCTTATTCCATAAACACGTCACATTTTACGTAATAAAATAATAATAGTATTATAAATGCTATTTTGCATGCATAGCAGTGGAAGAGAATTCATTTCTTCTGGTTTTGTTAGTTCGGTTTATGTGATCACAGGCATGTTTTTAGCATCAGAGACTGCACCTGACACTGGGTGAATGCATTTGCATAGTTGCATTCGAAACTCCATTCACGTCTGCCATTACCAATTGCAAACTTGCCCCCCCTTCCCTCCAGTGTATAGAGTCACGTAACGAATTTCGTTTGAAATGTGTGTAAGTGCGCAACTTCTATTTATTAAAACTGCGAAAACATAACTTCCATTTGGAAATTGGATTGAATTGTTTGAATCAGAACTAATTCGAGGCAATTGTTCATTTCCTGAGCCTTTCTCTTATCTGTGAAGTGAAAATTAGTTTGGCTTTTCATGCCCATATTCCCAACAATTTTCTTTTTAAAGTAATAGTCAAATATTAATTGATGCATTCTTTTTGCAATAAATAAAGAATTGGAAATAATTTAGACGTAGGAGAGACTGTTGTTCTTTAGCATAGTGTACCTTTGAACATTTTTTGTTTTTTAATTTTTGCTGCTACCTAAAGGACTCAAACTGAAGTAGATTGTAGAGAAAGCCGCTAAGTAGCTCTGGTTGTAGTTTCAGTTTGATTTATTGCAAAGTGTGAGTTCCGTGGACATAAGAAGATTTTTTAGTACCAAAAGTAAACATTTCGTTCATTGATATATGTTTTCTAACACAAAACCGGATTGTATTTGTCAATATGAATCAAGTACAGTGTGTTCCTTATAATCTAGTGAGTAATAACATATTTTAATTTCAACGATTTATTCGAATCTCTAATTTTGGGTGCCATATTTGTTTAAAAGTGCACCCTCTTGTACCTTTGAACATAAAACATCTTGTACCATGGAACATGTTGCAAATTACACGATACTATCGGTTTTTGTTTTAATTTAAGATCATGTCACGAAGTAAGTCTGAAGTTAAGAGGCCCCCAATTGATCCGGATGCCTTGAAGAAAGCTGTTGAAGCAGTTATTGCTCCTCCAGGAAATAAAATCTCAATCAAAGAAGCCTGCACTCGTTTATGATTGCAAATACATTTTAAATATGATTGTCAGTTCTTACAGCTATATTCCCACCTATATTTCATGCGTTCTGAAGTACCAGAGGATATGTTCCAAGATACATGAACCTGTTGTACCTTTGAACACATGACATATCCCGTCATTTTATTTTTTCCATACTTAATAGATCTGTAAAACAGGAAAATACATACAGAAAGTTGTAAAGGAATCTTCAACGATTTTTTCAAGCATTTTTATTTAAAAAATATTATTTCCCAAAATTAAAAAAAAATAAAATATAAAAAGTGTTTAAAGATACAACAGTCTCCCCTATGCATATTTCAATTTATATCAAAATAAGTAATGTATTATTATTATTATTATTATTATTATTATTATTACTATTACTATTATTATAGTTAGGAGTAAAATTTGCATTGGAACCCATACGTTAGAACAGCTAAACTCATTTAAATATTTAGGTTATAATTTGACATACTTACCTGTTATTGATATATCTGAAAATATTCAACATTTTAATGGAACCTTAAGAAACATCCACCAGGTTTTCACAACCACGAAAACCCAAAAACATACCAGGTTAAAAGCTTATAAAGTTCTAGCAAGACCTGCCCTCATGTATGGTAGTAAGGCCTGGCCTGTCCGAAACTCAGATGTTCAACCCCTAACAACTGAGGAAATGAGATTTATAAGGAGAACTGCCGGCTACAGCTTGCTTGATCACAAAAGGAATGAACTAATTACAAAAGAATTGAAAATTATACCTATTTATGAACATCTCAACCACTATGGACAAAAATGGCTTAACCATATCAATGGGATGGACCGTTCCAGACTCCCAAGACAAATTCTCCTCGATATACCACATGGAACACGATCTTTGGGACGCCCCCTGAAAAGATGGACGGAGACCGTAACAGGGCACTAGGCCTAATACCTGCAAGGACGATGATGATGATGACTATTATCATTATTATTATTATTATTATTATTATTATTATTATTATTATTATGCGATGCCTGAGTGAGATAGAAACCCTTGGACATGTCCTGGGAGCCTGCCCTTATAGCGAAACATTGCGTATACATAGGCACCATGCAATTAGAACTAAATTGGCCGATGTCCTTAGAAAACTAAAATACACCGTATATGAAGAAGTCCACGGAACCGCTGACAATGGTAGTAACAGACGAATTGACATAATCGCCATTAGCGAATCCCTGTCTCAGGGTATGATAATCGACCCCACCATCAGGTTTGAAACGTATAAAGGACAGCCCGAAGACGTGCATGAGGAGAAACGAGCAATCTACGTTCCAACCATCCCGTATTATAAAGATAAATACCAACTTCACGATATCAGTGTTACGGGATTGATGTTTGGAGCAAGAGGAACGATACCCAACTTCTCTTCTCAATTCTGTAAAACCCTAGGACTGCACAAATCTTTTGTGAATGAACTGGCCCTCCTAATAGTTAGAGAGTCAGTCAAACTTTTACGGAACCACCTATATGGACTCTAATTCAGTGTATGGAAAAAATTGACGCACCATTATCATTTTCCTTTTTCCTTCTTGACTTTCATTGATTCTTTACTTGAAATTATTTTTTCTTCTGTACACTGCCATTGTTTGTTTGTGTATTTGTTTGCCTTTTTTCTTACTCTTTTAGCTCTCATCTTCTATTTGTTCTTGTATTGTTTTGTATGCTTTGTCTAATAGCAGCCTCTAATTTGAGGAAGCTTTGATAAATAAATAAATATTATTATGTACTTAAATTTATGAACATTCATGTTTTCAAGTTAAGGATTTTTTTCAGTGATACTATATAATTTTAGACCAAAATTGGTGGAATGCCTTTGTCTTGTAGTTGTGATATTCCTCGGCTCTGTCAAATGTAATGTGTCCGCACGTCTGGTATGATAGTTACATGAAAAAAGTAGATATTTCTGTTTTTTGTGTAATAGTTCATTGATGTATTACAATAGATTTCTGTGCTATTTTAAACACTGCATATAAAAGATTTGTTCAATAGTCAAAGGATTTTTAGGTAGATTTTAATAAAACGTTTCTAAGGCAAATTTAAAGTAATTTTAATAAATCTAGTGACGTTTCCCCATCTTATTATGCCATACTGGGGTACAGATGGAGTAAGGCAAGACAAACTAATCGAAGTATAGTGGACAGCAATATATATATATATATATATATATATATATATATATATATATATATATATATATATATATATATATATATATATAAAAGAGCGAAGCACAATAAATTTATAAACAATGCGACATAATCAGAAACAGATATAAATTGATGGGTTCAGAACCATTGTGGGCCGTAGATAATAAGGGTTAAAATGAAGTTATCACCATAATTCAATGGAAACATATAACAAGTAATATAAAGCATACACATTCAAACTAAATGATATATTAATCTTCATTAAACTATGGTATTCACATAACTTTAACCCTTGCTTTCTCCGTTTTTAATAAATGGCGCTTGACCCACTGTGGCTCTGAACCCTTAAATTATATGCATATTCCATCTTAAATATTGATCCATAATTATATCTAAAATTCACCGACGTAGCTCAGTCGGCTAAGGCGCTTGCAATTCCGATCGGGAGTTGCAATCGGGCTTGGGTTCGTTTCCCGTTTGGACTGATTAACTGATACAGTTTTTTCCTACGTTTCCACTAGCCGTAAGACGAATGTCGGGTAATATGTGGCGAATCTTCTGCCTTATCTCACCAAATACTATCTCGCTATCACCAATCCCATAGACTCTAAATAATCTAGTAGTTGGTACAGCGTCATTAAATAACTTAAAAAAATTTTTCCTAAGTAGCTATTTCACATAAGAGGACTCATCTAAAGAAGGGCATTTGTATTTTCCTAAAATTAAGCAGTCGAAATCATGGATATTAATGTTGAAGTTGTCTTATTTGAATGAAACGATTTATAGGCCTGTATGTTTAAAGTAGCTCACATTATTATTATTATTATTATTATTATTATTATTATTATTATTACTATTATTATTATTATTATGCCTACTATTATTACCATTATTATTATTATCATTATTATTATTATTATTATTATTATTATTATTATTATTAGCATTATTAGGACTAGGATTTTGATGACCTATAAATAATTAAAAAATGTTCTAAAAACAATGCATTTATAACATAAAAATCTTTCAAAAATGCCCTTAAAAATGCTGTAAAAATTGATCTTACATAATTGGCTTAGTATGAAAAGAGGTTTTGTACTACTTAATATTTAGACTAGTAATTAAATTAAATTTTACATAATTTTTTCTAAGTAGTACACTTTAATTATTTTACCTGATGTAGTTTCCATGTATGATCGTTCACCTCTGCTTCGACATGTGAACGTGAGGTCAGCAGTCGGCTGGTCGTCTTGGCCCTTCATGGGCTGTAGAACCATGGATTTACTTTACTTTTAATTTCCATGTAGTCTACCACAAGGCCACTCTTATCCGGAATTAGCAGGTATAGAGGGGACTATATTGAAGAGGTGGTTGGACTAATCCATTACATGGGGTGTACTATGTTAAAATGGCAATATTTGTGTAGAAAAACGATTAAAATACGAGTAGGCTATTATACTCAATAATGGGTATTAATGGACAAAATGTGTAAAGAAAATATCGAAGGAAATAAATATTATTTTACATTAATATTGGGGATTTATGGCCGAAATTAAATGAAAATGACTAAAAAAAGACCGAATAAAACAAAAGATGCTCTTATGAGTTGAAACAGGCAAAAATGAAAAAAATGCCCTGACAAATATGTCTTAAAACACTCAGTTTAATTATTATTATTATTATTATTATTATTATTATTATTATTATTATTATTATTATTATTATTATTTGTAGTCTCTTTATCGGCGAGGTCATATCGCAACTGTCTGTTGAGAATATTATAGACTACTGATAAAATAGGTTTTCCATTTTGCTTCCCCTATTGGTCCCCGTAAAATATTCAGTCTATTCGTACTATTTTTAAAGACGTTGTATCATTCGATGGAATTGTTGATAGCGAGATGTATTTGATGATATGAAGCCAATGATCCACCGTGGAATTATCTGACATTCGAATTACAATCTGGTTTACAATATGAATAATAATATTTCTGATGTGGATGACGTTTTTTCAACTACCTTCTGAAAGTATTTTCATGAGTTTCGCGTCACATCATTACCACGATAAGTACTTCTTTGTGAATCATTGACTTTAATTTTTATTAGATTCTTGACACCTTGGAGTAAATATTGTGGAATTTATGTACAAACGGGTGGTAACTGTATGTCTCTCCATTGACGCCTGGGCGTCGAGACGCCGGGGAAATTGAAGTGTCACGCAAATGTGACGCAACTTCCCGAAGCATTTTCACCCTGTTACGTTCCGGTCTCAATTTCCAAAACCCTTTTAGCTTGTCATTGCCGAGAGAGTAGGGCTTCTGAGAGACGCCATTTTTGCTACATCACAGTATTCGAAACTGTCCGGCAGCGGAAACTACTTCTCTCCGTCTCTTAGAATCGTGGAAGAAGCGCATTTTCGCTAGGGAAGCACCTGCAGTGTGCTACGGACTTGTAAGATGTGTGTATTTGAATGTTTAAGGAAGCTGAAAGTCATTTATATCGAGCGATTTAAGTTTCTTTAAAGCTGAGCAATACGTCAGAGGGGAACGGCGTCGAGTCGGGATTCGCGTCGCTGACATGGCCTGCGCTCTAAGAGATTCTCTAGAGGAAAGAAAGGGAAGTAAGAGATGAATAATACAATAAATGAAAAGTAAAATATACGTAAAAGGTAACATTGGAGGCGAAGAATGGAAGAAAGATAGAAGACAAAAACAATAATATACACAAATAGCAAAAGATTGACTTGCGATGCGAATAATTAGTGCAAATAGGAAAAAAAAATTGAAGGTTGTTCTTTATGGTTGTGAAACTTGGACTCTCACTCTGAGAGAGGAATATAGGTTAAGGTTGTTTGAGAATAAGGTGCTTAGGAAAATATTTGGAGCTAAGAGGGATGAAGTTACAGGAGAATGGAGAAAGTTACACAACACAGAATTGCACGCATTGTATTCTTCACCTGACATAATTAGGAACATTAAATCCAGACGTTTGAGATGGGCAGGGCATGTAGCACGTATGGCCGAATCCATAAATGCATATAGAGTGTTAGTTGGGAGGCCGGAGGAAAAAAAGATCTTTAGGGAGGCCGAGACGTAGATGGGAAGATAAAATGGATTTGAGGGAGGTGGGATATGATGATAGAGAATGGATTCATCTTGCTCAGGATAGGGACGGATGGCGGGCTTATGTGAGGGCGGCAATGAACCTCCGGGTTCCTTAAAAGCCAGTAAGTAAGTAAGTAAGTAAGTAAGTAAGTAAGTAAGTAAGTAAGGAAATAAAAATTGTAAGATTACGAATGCAGATTAAGTTTTTATTTTATTTTTATTTTACGATGCTTTATCAACAGCTTAGGTTATTTAGCGTATGAATGAGATAAAGATGATAATGCCGTTGAAATGAGTCCGGGGTCTAGCACCGATAGTTTCCCAGCATTTGCTCGTAATGGGTTGAGGGAAAACCCGGAAAAAACCTCAACCAGATAACTGGCCCCGACCGGGAATCGAATCCGGGCCATCTGGTTTCGCGGCCAGACTTGCTAACCGTTACTCCACAGGTGTGGAATGGTAATTATACAGCGTGATTCACGAGGATTTACCGTCCCTTACGGAGATTATTTCCAAAGACATTCTGAGCAAATATGTCATATACACATTTGTCCTAATCTCAATTTTTTCAGAATTACACAAATTTGAAGTTGTTTGCAAAATACCATTATTCTTGAGTTTTAAGAGTGAAAGAATATTACAGATAAAGAATGAACTATTCAGGAGTATCGTTTCTTTAATTAGCTACTATTCTGAAGCTAAAAATGTGTCGTGAATTCCATACTTGCTGCGTACAATTTTTTTTGTTCGATTTTTAACTACAAAGTTACATTTTCTTACGCATTTGTATGTATGTATGTATATATGTATTCACACTGCAAATGGGTATATACCCGGGGTCACAACAATTGTTGCAAATCACACCACTATTCTAAATTCTTTAAGACTGTACTTTAGGATGCATAATTAAACTGTAAAAAATCAAATTCCTAAAGTCGCACGATTTCTAACAATTTTCATGATACGTGCGTTAAAATGATGTCATTTTTAGTTAAAAATTAAAAAAACAGAATCTGTACAAAGCAATTACCATCACAGTTTTAGATACAGAGTATCAGCCAATTAAAGAAATGACACTTCTGAATAGTTCATTCTCTATTTGTAATATTTTTTACCCATAAAGCTAAATATAAAGATATTTTACTAACAACTTCAAATTAATGTAGCTACGAAAATATTGCAGTTAGGATAAATGTTTATATGACTTTTTTTCTCGGAATGTCTTCGGAAATAAGCTCCGTAAGTGACGGTAAATCCTTGTGAATCACCCTGTATAAATATCAATCATTTAAGTTGTCACTGATATTACATTTTTACTCGTTTCAAACTCTATATATTAAAAATGAAATGACTTTTGCCAACTTTCGTTATTAGAATCAGTTTAGAAGATCAGTATCATTTTTTTCTGTAAAATTATACAGAAAAAAAAGATGTTGAATAAAATTTATTAATATTGCAGAAAATAAAGAAAAGATTCCGTCACGGATGTTAGAAGATTTGTGAACTCACTTCTCACCTTCACAAGGCAAACAACTTCAAAGCTGGGTACCGGTTTAAATAAATAACATGGAGGCATGAGATAATTCTCTGCTTGCCATTAAAATTTCACTTTGATTGAAATGTACCCATTAAGGAAAAAACTTTATTAACAAGAAGTGTAAAATTCGGGTCTTTGCCTAAAGCAAAAAGAGGTTCATTCTCATAGTGTCCATGTGAAAGCTATGCAAATCTCAGGTGGCATTCCATTAGTTCACAAAAACATAACCGGTAAATATTTTATAGCTATTTCTTCCATGTTACGGATGTTACACATATTTTGTCGCAGATGTTAGTTAATGTCCTTCATTTTTCCTGTTTCAAAACAACTGTGACGTTTCTATGTCAAAATATTCACTTGAACTGTAAGATTAATAATTCAACTGAAAATAAATGGCAGAGAGAATATAATACAGAGTAAAACGTTCCTTGATCATGGAGCCCTGGAATTAAGTGCAGACTCTCAAAATATTTCTTCAATAATAGCTCCTTGAAAAACATACGTTAACAGCTGATATCTCTATCAGCAAGTGCTGCAAACTTTAGGGAAACAAAACAGTACCATTTACCTAGCAAAATGCCACCTATATTCAATGCCCATAAAACTTGTAAACTATTTGTCTTTTGAAAATAAAACCTCATAAGACTTAAATTTAGAGCCTTATCTATGTCTTACACTAACAATAAACAAACATTTCTTAAAAACACTTTTCATTAAAATTCCCAGTTTTGCCCGGAATGGTTGATATATCACTAATTAGTTATAGATAATTGACAAGTTGTAGAGCGTACTTCCTAAAAGTGTTTGCAGGGTTGACTCTATTGTTTGTGAGATATCAGAGAATATTTTTAATTTGTATGTTTTAAATTAAAAAACAGATCCCAAGAAACAAAGCTCATACGAAGGGCTATTACAGATTTAAAACATAATTTGCACATTGATATTACGAGAATTTTATATATAAAATATATTGGGGTGTACTATAAGCAATAACATGAACTGCTGCCAGGAAGTAAAAAAGAGAATATCAATGGCAAAGGAAGCTTGTAATAGAAAAAGGGGCACCTTCTGCGGACCTCTGGAAAAAGAACTAAGGACAAGACTAGTAAAGTGCTTTGTATGGAGTGTGGCATTGTATGGGGCAGAAACATGGACATTACGACGAAATGAAGAGAAACGAAAAGAAGCATTTGAAATGTGGTTATGGAGAAGAATGGAACGTGTGAAATGGATCAGACAGAATAAGAAATGTTGCGTGTTGGAAAGAGTGGCTGAAGAAATTAAGATGCTGAAACTGATAAGGAAGAGGAAAAGGAATTGGTTGGATCACTGGCTGAGAAGAAACTGCCTACTGAAGGATGCACTGGAAGGAATGGTGAAAGGGTGAAGAGTTTGGGCAGAAGAAGATATCAGATGATGGACGACATTAAGATATATGGATTGTATGTGGAGACGGAGAGGAAGGCGGAGAATGCTGGGTTTGCAGTGAATGATCTGCCTTTGGGCAGAACACTATGAATGAATATAAAGAGGAGGAATTTCCGCTAAGAAAAAACATCTGCATATTCATTGGTATTTTATAAATTCCGAACGCTCTATTGTAGTTATTACAGAGTCGTTAAAATAGATTAAGTAAAGCATATCATACACAAGACATGGATTCTTTTATATTAAGGCTACACAGCCTAATTGAATCTATTATTTCAGTCAGAAACCTAATTTTGAATATAATTACACATCCTTTTTGTAATAATTTCAGACTGTTCGAAAGCCACATATTTTTATATTAGGTATTACTGTTATTAATCCTTTATTCAATTCAATTCAATTCAATTCAATTCAATTCAATTCAATTCAATTTATTTGGCCATTAGACATACAGTTTTAGGCTTCGTCAGAATACATTGAAAAACATATAAATACATTTTTAAAAAAGACTAATAAAAGAAACAGTAAAATTTCAATAATACAATGAAAACATGAAATAATTTGAAAATTTTAAATTAAAGAAAACTAACTAATATGCAATTAAACTTATTTATTAAAATACAATTTCATACAAATTTGTGTTGAAAAACTCAGCAACAGAATAAAAAGGATTATTTAATGAGCAATTGTAAAATCTAGTTTTGAAGCTATTATTATTATTATTATTATTATTATTATTATTATTATTATTATTATTGAGGTTATTATTATTATTATTATTATTATTATTATTATTATTATTATTATTATTATATTTTCAGTAAACATAGGTCCTATCGATGGTTTTACATATGCGCTTATTTTATCTGTTCATCTATTCTTAAGTCGATATCCTCATTTCATAAAGAGAGGAACCTAACAGACAAGAAATAAAACCCGTGTGAGGTGTGGACGAGAAACTACCATGTGTAGACTTCCTGTCAGTGACCTACATGTTGGAAGGAAGTAAGAAATGAGTTGGAGGTAGAAAAATAGAACGTTACTGAATGGGAGGCGGCACTAAATTGTTTAACTTAGCTACGTCTGGATTGTGTGTGTTTTAGGAATTACCTTTACTGCCGCTAGTAGCGCTATCTTCGTCTGATTCTTATTAACTGGAGATTGGGGACCAATTCCAATCCATTCAGAGAAGTATGTGGAGTATCCAATACAGCCGCACTGTCTCACTCTAAACCATTTTCGAAAACCTTTCTAGCACTTTCCTTCTAACTGCCCCCTATTTCTCCCTCTTATATCTCTCCTCCTGTTCTTTTTATTCTATTTAGATGGTACGCGATCTCCCATACCAAAGTTATCTGGCTTGCGAGCTATGCTACAGCGCGTGGCTGGGGTATTCCTTTAAATATTTAACATTAAGGCGTATAATCAATCGTGATTTACTGTCACAACAGCTACAAATATCGATTTCGTAAATGTATAGCCTAATTCTGACGTGCTAACATGATGTTATGAGTAATAATATAATGTCCTGAACTCTGTGCTTGATTAACTTAATGCAGTGATATAGCTACATAATTACAAAATGTAAACGTATCACACCTGTTTCTGTAAAGTACTGGTTCAATTAGCTAGGTAGCCTACATTAATTTTAATGACAAACTACAAAATCTACAGACGTAGCATTTCGATAATATTTGTTACTGATATGAACTCATAATATTCGTTTAAAATTATATTCTTCTTCTGCCTATCAAGGTTGGGTTATTTCTGTCCCTTTTCACATTAATTTAATTACATTAATTGATTATCTAATGGACTTACTCATGTTAATTATGTAAGATTTGTGCGGCTTACAGCTGTTTCAGTGCTTCACGCACCATCTTCAGAGCCTACTAGATCACGGCGTCATCTCGAACTTCTCTGCCTGTTATGTGGGTGTGTTTGATTGTTGAAAGGTGTTGAAGAGTGGAGTCAAATAGTGTGTGTGTACTGATATTGATCTGTGTGTTGAGAATTTGATCGGGGTGTGTTTTAGTGTGTTTGTATATTTTGTATTGTTCTAGTGTGTTTAGTTTTTGGTTCTTGGTTTGTATATGTAAGATTTCCATGTCCGTATTTATGTTATTGTATAAGGTCTACATAGGACAGACAGGCAGATCATTCCAAACACGCTACAAAGAACACATTAAAGCAATAACCAGAGGACACAATACATCTACATACGCCGATCACATAACCAATGCTAACCATAAATACAATAACATAAATACGGACATGGAAATCCTACACATACAACTCAAGAACCAAAAACTCAACACGCTAGAACAATACGAAATATACAAACACACTAAAACACACCCCGATAAAATTCTCAACACACAGATCAATTTCAGTACACACACACTATTTGACTCCACTCTTCAACACCTTTCAACAATCAAACACACCCACATAACAGGCAGAGAAGTTCGAGATAATGCCGTGATCTAGTAGGCTCTGAGGATGGTGCATGAAGCACTGAAACAGCTGTAAGCCGCACAAATCTTACATAATTAACACAAGTTCACTAGTTAATCAATTAATTATATTCAAGTGTTAAAAGTAGTGTACGCAAGAATCAAAATGGATTAATTTAATTCTTCCATCTTGTAATTTGTCCTCCCAAGTCACGCTTTCCCACAGCCTTAAAAGATTAGGCTTGTCATAGTACTCTGTTTAAGGGACACTAAGACAGAATTTATTTGCCAAAAGTTAAAAATAAATACTTTTGGAAAATGCATTATGTGACTTTCACGTGTTAAATTTTATGTTACCTTGTTAACATGTCTCGGTCTGCTATTGGCCATCGTCAGAAATGATTGTTGCTGGTCTTGGCGCCTTTTGTTTTGTTTCCTGTGGGGGTGTGTTTGTGTAGTTTAATATGGAGTCAAAAACAACAAATTCAACAATATTCTCAAATATTCTCGTCTATCATTTCTTTTTCCCAATACATATATTCCAACTGTTCTTCCATCTTGTCCTTCTCCTACAACTGCGTTCCAGTCGCCCATTAGGATTACGCATGCTCCTTTTTCTCTTCTAAACTATCTCTTCTATCTTGTCATAGCTTTCTTCCACTTCCTTGTCTGCTAATCCACTATGTGGCATACAAACTTGCACTAGCTCTAAGTCCATTTTCTTTCCTTGTAATCTCACCATTATCATAACGCACTATCATCACTTTATTTTTCAGACGTGGTCCTAGTAATACACCAACACCATGACTTCCTTTACACTCACCGTTTGAATAAAACAATATTAATTCATTACTCACCAACTCACCACTATTTTCCCACCACACTTCTGATGTTCCCATCACATCCACTTTGTTTCTTCTCATTTCTCCCTTCAAGTTTTTCAACTTACCTTCTTGCAGAAGAGTCCTTACATTCAATGTTCCAATCCTCAATCTTCTTTTCTTCTCTCTGTTGAGTTGCTTCATAATGTGTCCTTCCCTAGCATCCCCCTCCCGGTTATCTGAATAGGGGGATAGTTTACGTCCGGAATCTTTTACCGTGGAAAGACTCATCATGCCATGTTTGCAGATTTTCTTGGGGAAGGTAAATGCGGTAGCTTTCCGTTGCTTTCCGCATACCACTCTTTCTTTCGCATCTCAAAAAGATTCCAGGGAGCTCCAGCTTGGAGGTGAGGAGAGTGGATTTGACTAATTAGGTCCTCCGGACTTCACCGATTTTCACCGCAAGGGATACATATCAATTCTATCAGGGTTTTTGACCCGATCAGAGACCGAGAAATCCCAATTAGCCTTGATCCCCTAGGAAATATTACAGACTTGTTATGTTAGTACCACAAAAGAAAAACAGAACAAAGCTTCTGTGTACAGCATGGGAAAAGGATGGAATTCGCGTCTGAACACGTTGACATTGATAAAGACCCCCAGCTGACGTTCGACATAACTTTACCAATTGCACGTGTGGACATATCATACATTACAGCAAGAGTAGGTCTCTTAAAGCGCCTGATATCACAACTAGATTAGCCATATATTGTCAAGTGCGATAAACTAAGTGATTTTAATTGGTTACTGATAGTGAAATTTCGGTCGAAGTATTTTTTGTGCTGAAATTCATGGTATTAACTTATTACGTTATTGTTGTCAGACCTACGAATGAAAATTTTTTTAATTTGTATTGACCATGACGATACATTTGGCCCCATAAAGACACAAACGTGTTAAAGCCATTTCTTCCAATTGATGATCTTAATGAAATTATAGATAAAATATAACCTTTGCTAAATTCTTTTGTTAAGAGACAAATGGATATCAATGCGTTGACACTATTCATTTAAGATTGCAGTTTTTTTCAGTCTTTGTCAAATTAATACCTATATATTATTTTAATGTACCGAAGTACATATGATATTTCCATGCAGATATTCTGCGTCATCATACGATGAAAGAGTAATGATAATGGAACGGAGAAAAATTCTCTCCGGCGCCGGGATTTGAACCCGGGTTTTCAGCTCTACGTGCTGATGCTTTATCCACTAAGCCACACCGGATACAACCCCGACGCCGGTTAGAATCGTCTCTGATTAAGCTCCAACTCTTGGGTTCCCTCTAGTGGCCGCCTTCTGCACTACGTCATAGATGTCTATGAACGCAGGACCAAAGTCCACACATGTGCTGAGGTGCACTCGATATGAGTGACTAGTTGGCCGGGATCCGACGGTATGGGCGCCGTCTTAAATCACGAAGTGATTTACGCATATCATATCAACCCAAGAGTTGGAGCTTAATCTGAGACGATTCTAACCGGCGTCGGAGTTGTATCCGGTGTGGCTTAGTGGATAAAGCATCAGCACGTAGAGCTGAAAACCCGGGTTCAAATCCCGGCGCCGGAGAGAATTTTTCTCCGTTCCATTACTCTTTCATCGTAAATTAATACCTGCACCATTAATATTTTTTTTTTTCATTAAATTCATTAATTTTTTTTTCAAATAATTTTTACCTAAATATCGTTCAAGCTCGCCCAGTTAATGATATAAACCTTTGTTGCATTGAAAGAAAACGTCGCATCCCAATTGTTTCTTAATAAAAAGTATTTTAAAGAAGATTATCTGTGCAATCCTAAAGTTTTCGTCTCATTTAAAGACACCCTGTGTAGGCCTGCACTAACAAATAGCAATGAAACAGTTAGGCCTATAGCTAAAGTCTTTCGGATTTTTTTATTCTTCTTCATACTATTTGAAGAAATTTCTATACTCTTAAATGGATCTAGTATTCAAAATCTGATTTTGGCACCCCAAAATAATGACGTATGTAAAAATATGTTGACATTTTTGCCCTTTTGTATGATCTCTTACTTTTTAGAATACAGACCAGAATGACATATAATATGTCTCCGGGTCGAAGACTGTTGCATGTATTGTGACACAGGGTATAACTACCCTGTAGCATTTTATTTGTTGGTCTATGATCTATGACCACCTTAGGAAATATTTCAGATATATTGTAACGCGTTATAAAAGAGTCTAGAAGGAAGTTAATAAGTTGTACAGAAATCCATTGTCTAGCCAGGAAGAGAATTCGCTGATCTAGCTATAAACTCTGGTTAGACGCCAGCAGTCATCGACATATTACTCGACCAAGGCCAGTGGAGTCCTGCAGCCCGGAGCTCCACTTGTACTTCTCCTGCATTCGTATAGAGTCAACTTTATCCGCACGTAAATACACATCACAGTTTTCAATAAGTATATATATTCATTCAGGCCACATCAAAGTAAGATTGCATAAGTATCATCGTGTTTAATTCTAATTGGCTATCGATAAAGGAATGTTAACAGAACTACTTTCCTGTGCGGAGTTCTGTTATATTCTGTTAAACATAATTTGATGTTGTAATTTGTATTCTGTCTTAAATAATACATGCTGACGCTGTAGATTTTCTTACTACATTAATGACTTAAAGATATTTTGCTGACTGAAGTTTGTTTAGTTTAGAATAATACTAAAACCCTGTCTAAGTTCGCATCTGTTATTATTAGTATCAACTGTTATAATCATATACCGGTACTAAGGATGGAACAAAGCCGTCTACCGATATAACTTTTCAAGTACCTACACACCAATAGGAAAACGAGGCGTGGGTCGCCCGAGGAGACAATTTTTTTTTTTTAATTTTAGTAGGTTATTTTACGACGCTTTATCAACATCTTAGGTAATTTAGCCTCTGAATGATAATGCCGGTGAAATGAGTCCGTGGTCCAACACCGAAAGTTACCCAGCATTTGCTCAAATTGAGTTGAGGGAAAACCCCGGAAAAAACCTCAACCAGGTAACTGCCCCGACTGGGAATCGAACCCGAGCCACCTGGTTTCACAGCCAGAAGTGCTAACCATTACTTCACAGGTGTGGACCCGAGGAGACGATGGAGATACCAATTATAATGTCGGAACGGGTCATCAGGCCCAAGCTGTGTAAAATATGATGATGATGATGATGATGATTATTATTATTATTATTATTATTATTATTATTATTATTATTATTATTATTATTATTATTAGCCTATTATTATTATTGTTATTATCATTATTATTGGATCAAGCTTGGATCCATTTAATGTGTAGTTTATATATTTTGAAGTTTTATATCAGTGTTCATTTATATCTTTTGTTTAAATATGTTTTTAATATTATTCTCACTAACTTTTATATCATTTTGTTATTTATTAATTTACTTGATTCCATCCTTCCATTTTCAAATACAATTACTTTTATCTAATTATGCTATGTTGTTTAGTCATCCATTTTATCCCGTCCATTCATTGTCATTATTGTCGTTGTATTATAATCTTGTATATCTTTGTATTACTATTTTATATGATTCTATTCTTCATTTATGATTCCATTATTTCATTTGTAGTTATCATTTTAATTAATTGCCATTAATTTAATAATTTCTTTATACTTTTATTGTAAATTATTGCTTATGTTGTTGTTATATTGTTTGTACTGAACTGTAATTGGCCTCTGGCTGTTGTACAGCACATTAAATATAAGTAAATAAATAAAATAAAAATAAATAAATAAAATCAAGCTTTTCGATTTTTTTCAATTAAAACCACACATGAATAGCAGAAAATATTTCAAGAAAATTCGGAAGAGATTTTGGGATCAGTTAGCAGACACAAGAATGAATATAATTGTATGTAATATATCATTTTGCAAATTTAACAAGTCAAGGTTGTTTTGTTTGTAATTCATTTATTCTTCAATCCGAATTAAGAAATTGGGTAAATCCTGTATCCTGATTAAAACTAACATAACAAATAAAAGAAGTGATATTAGCTAAGTTGAGTATTATAAGTGATATTAACTAAGCAATTTAAGTGTTAAGATAGGGGGAAAAAAAGTAAAGTCAGTCTTTTTTTCAATATACGATATTTTAATGCTGGTGTCAGAAAATCTGTCGCACAACGTAAAAATGGTTTTCATAAGTAGGAAAAATAGAACTTAACGGAACTTGTGTGCAGTAAGAATTGCGCACAACAAATTGATGCGAGAACCGTACACCACAATAAAAATACTGTCAGAAGAAGTGCGATGACAAAACGTACGTTACGCACATGAAACAGAGATAGCCTATCGTATGGGGCCTTACTCCACACTTGTCCCACGAATACACAATTTGACGTCCAAAATTGTAGGCAAACACACAAATTGCAGTACGCTTTGAAATCAGATGGAGGATCATCATTTCATTCATTACAACCTCCGCATTCTCGTTTCCAAGTCAAATCCCAAAATAGAGAATCCAAACCCATTTTCACAATTTCTCACCCGACATTCCTGCACAGCAATCTCTTTAATATTTGCCTCATTCCACAAATTCTTGCGTACATGCCTCCCGTCCTCCGGCCTCATGCACTTTATTCCTCACTGCCTGGTTAACGCAACACTCATTAATAGCGATATACGTCTGTCTGTTCTGTTGCTACGGTGCGTTGATTCGCGCATGCATACATTAGCGACGTTCAGCTTGCAGAGCCGTTTAAAACGAAATGACGCACACACACATACATACATTTGTGGAAACTCATTATTCAGCAATGCGCATTCAACGACCCACTGAATCATTAAACAATTTATTGTTTCGCATATCATAGCGAGACCTACTCATATTTTTGTGTTTTGTTTTGTTTTTTTCGATATTCCGTATAAAAGCAGACAAATGGTGACAGCATAGAAGATACCAAAAGCATAATTTGCAAACACAAGATATTCTCTTCACGTCAAAAAACTATGCCACATCAACACGTAGCGTCAAACTGAATTTCACTGTGCTTTTCTCTCTGAAGTCTTTTCTTAACGTTATAAGCTACAAAAATAAAAGGCATATGACTAGGATAAGAGAGAAGTTTTATATGATATTCTTATTGAATTTGGTATTATAAAGAGAAACTAGATCGATTAATCAAAATATGTCTCAGTGAAACTTACTGCAGCGTCCGTATAGGCCAGTTTCTGTCAGATGCGTTTCCAATTCACTGTGGGCTAAAGCAAGGAGATGCACCATCATCTTTACTTTTTAACTTTGCTCTAGATTATGCCATTAGGAAAGTTCAGGATAACAAAGAGGGTTTGGAATTGAACGGGTTACATCACCCGCTTGTCTATGCAGATGACGTGAATATATTAGGAGAAACTTCACAAACGATTAGGGAAAATAGGGGAATTTTACTTGGAGCAAGTAAAGAGATAGGTTTGGAAGTAAATCCCGAAAAGACAAAGTATATGATTATGTCTCATGACCAGAATATTGTACGAAATGGAAATATAAAAATTGGAAATTTATTCTTTGAAGAGGTGGAAAAATTCAAATACCAGGTAGCAACAGTAACAAATATAAATGATACTCGGGAGGAAATTATACACAGAATAAATAAGGGAAATGCGTGTTATTATTCGGTTCAGAAGCTTTTATCATCCAGTCTGCTGTCAAAAATTCTGAAAGTTAGAATTTATAAAACAGTGATATTACCGGTTGTTCTTTATTATTGTGAAACTTGGACTCTCACTTTGAGAGAGGAACATAGGTTAAGGGTGTTTGAGAATAAGGTGCTTAGGAAAATATTTGGGGCTAAAAGGGATGAAGTTACAGGAGAATGGAGAAAGTTACATAACACAGAACTGCATGCATTGTATTCTTCACCTGACATAATTAGGAACATTGAATCCAGACGTTTGAGATTGGCAGAGCATGTATAGTCGCGACGCTGTTATTCCCGGCGTGACTCCTCCTCTTTGCTTAGGTCTTAGGAAGTCAAGGCTCTAAAAAGTCTAAGTAGGTAGTATCGTTCGTCATTTTTGTTCTTTCGTTGCCGAGCTACCAGACAAGGAATCTATTTGCTACACCGTTAATCATTATTATGTCGTAGCTGCTATGATAATAAATAAAACACACTGTAATTCAACATATAATTCAGCGGCAAATAACGTCCCCTCGTGTGCTTTCTGCGAACGCCAATGAAAGAGCCAAAATGGCGGGCGATTATATTAAGTATTTATCGAGCCTTAGGAAATGCATAACGTCATCATCAGTGAATCACAAGACGCACACGTTTAAATATAGCCGACCAGCAACGTGATTGGCTGCCGGAAATAAGAGCAACGGGACTATAGCACGTATGGGCGAAGCCAGAAATGCATACAGTGTGTTAGTTGGGAGGCCGGAGGGGAAAAGACCTTTGGGGAGGCCGAGATGTAGATGGGAAGATAATTTTAAAATGTATTTGAGGGAGGTGGAATATGATGGTAGAGACTGGATTAATCTTGCTCAGGATAGGGGCGACAATGAACCTCCGGGTTCCTTATAAGCCACTAAGTAAGTAAAGGCTACACAAATAACAAAATTCTTCACTGTATTGTATACTAAATGTTGTCTGTAATTTCCTTGCTTTATATGGTAATATTTCTTTTTCCAAAATGAATATATTTAATAACATTCATCTCCATATTCGTTGTAGTGAACAACACATTTTTATGTTGTTTACTACTACGATCATGATGGTGGTTGTAATTACATTAATTCATGAAACACATACAGCACTGTAGAGTGTAAAAAGTCTTTTATATTACGATACAAGTGTGGTAATAGTAATATGCGTTACAAGAGCAGTATGTTGAAGTTTTCATGTTCGAGGAAAAGTATGAAAAAGCGAAACGTAGTTGAGCTTTTTTAATTTCCGAGAATTGAAAGAAAACATACCGCTCGTGTATCGTACATTATTTTGTGCGAAGATCGTTTATTACATACCTGAAAGACGAATTTTTAATTAGTTGCAATGAAATCTCCATCTTTGTTTCTGTTCAAGAACTGCAAATTAGCAAAACAAAAATATCTATCTTCAACATTGTTGCTTTAAAATGTTTTCTGTGTTTACTATAGTCCAGCAGGCCGTGATATACGTCTGTCCTTTTTTCCCCCCAGTCTATAAATGCGAACTTAAAACAAACGGTAAGTTATGTAATGATTTATTTTTCATTTTAATATTTTAACAATATTATTTATATAACATATTGCAGTAATAACATCGGCATCTGGAATCTTGTTGATTTTTTCACGGCTTCCGTAATGTTACTTGCACCAGGATTGCAGTAACTTTAGTTAAGTTTTAGAGTTCACTTAATTTTTGCTATTATTTAAAAACAATAATTAACAGTGCAATTTAGGCGAAATTGCAGTGGTAAGTTTCCAATTTATAATTATTACTATATTGAACGTCTCTAAAAACAATATGTTAAAAGCCTAAAGCAGTAAAATGAATATGACACTTAAGCGGTAACAAGAGGGAAATTGTTATGTGTGTTAGGTTGGGAATACTGAATGTGGAATTTTACACTTTCCGCGGATTCGTTTTGTGCGGAAACTAAGCAAATACGCACGATCTCGCACAAATGTATTATGACAGAATCGAGGGAAACGCTTGAAAAAACGAGGCGAAACCGAGTTTTTTCGTTTTTCCGAGATTCTGTTACGCACTTAACGTATGTTTACTGCGTACTATTTTTTGGGCGATCGTAATTGTCGCGTCGTTGTCAAGGCAGTGTTGTTTCTGGTAATGAAATTTATATTAATTTGATCAATATTTAATTAGAAATTTTGTAATCATTTAATGATTGTGGCAAAAGAATTTGTGGAGAATTTAGTGGTTGAAGAGATTGAGAAAGAATAGAGGATCAGTTGTGCAAAGTTAACACCTGAAAGTCTAAAAGAAGATACGAAAATTTGTATTTTTCTGAATAAAGATTCTACTTGTTTCTATTAGTGCCATAGGTAGTTATGACAGCACTATAATTTCTTTTGTTTCTATAGCAACCAGAGAACGTGCGGTATTGCCAACTTACGAAGCATGTAAATAATAGAGAAAAGGGGGGAAAAAGTATAATCGTAAAAAAAAAAAGTTAATATAACACTCGTGTCTAAAAGTTTGCATGAATATAATATTCCTGACCAGTCCTATGTGGATTAACAGTATTTTAATGTAGCGATCAGTTAAATTATTTCTGCACGTACAGCTGTTTTTATTCTTGTTTATTCCTTCCCTCCATTACAAAAATAAAATGTTGTGCTTTTTCAATAGCGATGTTAACAGCACGAATCATCTTATGCCTGTAGGATGTTAAACATTGTGAAGTGTGTTTGGAAAGCAGTCTGAGATTGGTTTTCACTCAGTTGAACGTATTGCTCGCATATGATTGATTATACTTGCAATGCTGCTGATGGTGGGATGAGTCAATTGCGCTGACCAACCTCTCTTTGTATGTAGGGCTGGCTGGACACTACAAATGTGCATCTCACACTAACCGATCACCATGATTACTGCATCGCTTATGAGCATTATAACACTCTACTCTCAGCCAGTATATAATGTCCGCGCGCGCAGTTTATTGCATTAATCCTGTACATTCACTCTGAAAGGTATAAGTTTAGAAGAAGTTCATACGTTTTATTTACATCTTTACAAGATATATTCAAAACAACTTTGTACGCAACCACCAAATGAAAAATTGTTTCATATAAAAGATATACAACTGAAAGGGGGAATTAATACTGATGGATAGGCAATCTTGTAGCGTTAATTATTAATGAGATACGAGTACTAACATTCTTTCTTTAAGGGGTTAGGTACAGCTTACAGCAGTAAAATTTTAGAAATATTGAACATTTTTTTAATCCATTATTCCATCTTGTACAAAAATGAAAATTAGTATGTGTAAAATACTATCCTTCTGCTGTATGAAAAAATATCTTTACGATTAAAAAAATTATTTACATTTTTTTTTTCCAAATTCAATTCACTGTGCTGTGAAGTGTTTTCCACATAACTGAAAAACTATCAAACATTCTGTGATGAAAAACTTTTGTATATGCAGAGTCCGTATAGGTCAGTTTCTGTCAGATGCGTTTCCATTTCACTGTGGGCTAAAGCCAGGAGATGCACTATCACCTTTACTTTTTAACTTTGTTCTAGAGTATGCCAAACATTCTGTGATGAAATTTTTTTGTGTATGTAGAGTCCGTATAGGTCAGTTTCTGCCAGATGCGTTTCCAATTCACTGTGGGCTAAAGCAAGGAGATGGACTATCACCTTTACTTTATAACTTTGTCCTAGAGTATGCCATTAGGAAAGTCCAGGATTACAGAAAGGGTTCGGAATTGAACGGGTTTCATAAGTTACTTGTCTATGCGTATGACGTGAATATGTTGGAAGAAAATCCACAAACGATTAGGGAAAACACGGGAGTTTTACTTGAAGCAAGTAAAGAGACAAGTTTGGAAGTAAATCCCGAAAAGACAAAGTATATGATTACGTCTCGTGACCACAATATTGTACGAAATGGAAATATAAAAATTGGAAATTTATCGTTTGAAGAGGTGGAAAAAATTCAATTACCTGGGAGCAACAGTAACAAATATAAATGATACTCGGGAGGAAATTAAATGCAGAATAAATATAGGAAATGCCTGTTATTATTCGGTTGAGAAGCTTTTATCATCCAGTCTGCTGTAAAAAAATCTTGAAGTTAGAATTATAAAACAGTGATATTACCGCTTGTTCTGTATGGTTGTGAAACTTGGACTGTCACTTTGAGAGAGGAGCATAGGTTAAGGGTGTTTGAGAGTAAGGTGCTTAGGAAAATATTTGGGGCTAAGAGGGATGAAGTTACAGGAGAATAAAGAAAGTTACACAACACAGAACTGCACGCATTGTATTCTTCTCCTGACATAATTAGGAACATTAAATTCAGACGTTTGAGATGGGCAGGGCATGTAGCACGTATGGGCGAATCCAGAAATGCATATAGAGTGTTAGTTGGGAGGCCGGAGGGAAAAAGACCTTTGGGGAGGCCGAGACGTAGATGGGAGAATAATATTAAAATGTATTTGAGGGAGGTGGGATACGATGATAGAGATTGGATTAATCTTGCTCAGGTTAGGGACCGATGGCGGGCGGCAATAAACCTCCGAGTTCCTTAAAAGCCAGTAAGTAGATATATTTATGCATGTCATATCTACAATATGATGCTAGATCACTGCTCCACCTTTGATAGATCGTCTGATAAGAAATAAATTCATTTTTAAAAATGGTCAAATATCAGTATTTTCTTCTAACACAAAATAAGAAGAAATATCATTTATTAAGGAATGTAGTTGAAAGAGCATGATATTGCAAACATGAGTTTCAGCAATAGTACAAAAGAAAAAGAACATGAGAAAGTTAACAACTTTGTGAGTTATGAGGGAAACGCTTCATCACTGCACAGTACACTGCCACCATTCTGAATTTTGAAAAAGAAAAAAATAATATATTTTTTTAATCGTAAAAATATATATATTTTTTCATATAGCAGAAGGATAGTGTTTTACACATACCAATTTTATTTATTGTACATGATAGAGTAATGGAAGAAAAAAATGTTGAATATTTCCAAAAATTTTACTGCTGTAATCTGTACCTAACTCCTTAAATGGCACTATGCATATATTATTCAATATTTGAATGTCCAAAAATATATCACAGTGGTTCATTCTAATAAACACAACGGTACTAAATAGCGTTATTTGATGCTTTGACGGGATGGTTCTTGTGCATAGCACATACAAAGGAAGTGATTTGACTAAGTTGGTGTAAACAATTCCTAATAGGCCTAAACTGTAGATATCCAGGGTCACGTAACCCATTCCACCTAGCTTGGGTTTACAGTAAACAAATGAAACCAAATGTAGTACAGACCACTCACTCAGTGATCAGTGTTCAGCGAAATAAAACCAAAGCTACGTGTAAAGTGTTACGCGACCCTGAGTATCATCTGCAATGTAGTACGCATTGTTTACACCAACTTGAAGTCAGTCACTTCATACTATACGTAGGAACCATGCTGTCAAGGCACCGATAACGTTCCGTTTATTAACGTTCTGTTTATCAGAATGCTCCACTCTAATATATTTTTGAAAATGTCTTGACGTGCTTAATTAAAATATTTAATAATAAGTACATAGTGTAATTTAAAGATACAGTGATAATACTCGTATTTCATTAATAAGTTTGCCTCTCCATCATTATTATTTCCCCTAAGCAATTATACAACTTTTGTATGAAACAATTTTTCATTTGGTGCTTGCGCACAAAGTTATTTTATGTGGTCAAGATAAATGGGACACCCTGTATAATACAATTCGTAACTACAAAACATGATGTATGTATGTATGTAGGTTAGGTTATTTTACGACGCTTTATCAACATCTCAGGTTATTTAGCATCTGAATGAGATGAAGGTGATAATGCCGGTGAAATGAGTCCGGGGTCCAACACCGAAAGTTACCCAGCATTTGCTCATATTGGATTGAGGGAAAACCCCGGAAAAAACCTCAACCAGGTAACTTGCCCCGACCGGGAATCGAACCCGGGCCACCTGGTTTCGCGGCCAGACGCGCTGACCGTTACTCCACAGGTGTGAACTGTATGTATGTATGTATATATTTATTCACACTGCAATGGGTATAACCCGGTGGCAGTGGTAACTAATTACACTCAATAATAACAATAATAAACTTATTAATTAAAAATACAATTAATTATAATACTAATAATTAACACTAACAATAATTAATAATAATAATAACAGGGAACATCCTAAATTAAATGAAGCACGATCACTTAAAATAACATTTAAAGTAAATCTAATGTGTATCTTAAACCTAAGTTCGAACTAAAGCCCACGAGTATGATATGTTGATATCTGCACAAGTACCTTTCAACACTACACTCATTTCGCTGTCAACTCACTCACTGAACTGGAACTACGACACATTTCACTGATTCTATCCTGATTTCACTAACACTTCAAAAACATTTCACTGTTCAAATACTTTGCACTGCCACTATAAACTATAAAGCTTCACTGACAGGAACACGTTTCACTGACACAACACACTTCACTGACACAACATAATTCTTCACTGATACAACACTTCAATAACAACATATCTATGGCGAATCCTCGGCCTCATCTCGCTATCACCAACCTCATCGACTCTAAATAACCTAGTAGTTGATACAGCGTCGTTAAATAACCAACTAAAATAAAAAAACAACATATCATTTACACCCTTTAAATACTGTGTCTAATTACCGTCTATTAGTAAAGTCCTTAAGCCTATTTTTAAATACATTTTTGGTTGTTGGTAAAGCCTTTAGTAAGTCTGCAGGTAAAGCATTCCAGTCCCTGACAGTACGATTCAGAAAAGAAAACTTTCCAGTGTCCGTCCTCTGTCTTCTTTCCCTCAATTTATATGACTGGTCTTTTCTTGAAGAGTAATTTGGCGGCTGCAACCTATTTTTTATTTCTCTCCAGGCAGGCTGATGATATAGTTCACATGAAATTAGAGTGTTGCCTGTTAAGGATGTTGTTGTGAATAAAACATCGATTGTAGTTGCTTTAGTTTCACATTAAGCACTCGTTAACTGTACCTTTTCGGAATAATCAATCATTGCCGTATCCGTCAGTATATAAAAGTAAAATACGTCAACAAATAAAGAGTCTATGCTCGTTTAAATAAATTCTTAGGGCATTGATCTCTAAGTAGGCTACTCAGTTCATTTTATTTTCTGTTTATGTATTTGAAGCACTTTTACGTGAACTTCTAAAAGTGCAATAATGCGGTGATACGCTGCTGGGTTGAATATCAAAGTTCTCTCAATTTAACTCGTCAACTTTATGCACACCTTTGCAACGCGGCGTAGGGACAGAAGACAGATACGCTCCAGTTTATCCTGCGAGCCCTCATTGACACTTGGGGAGTTGCTCGTTTTTATCTTTACCACTTTATTCCACCTGTCATTTTTAATCAGAACTCTTCAGTATTCCATCCCCAACACCATACTATTCCCTTCTAAAGGGAGATTTATCATTTTTATACATATATATCCATGAAAACTTTTCAACAAGACTAAAATAAATCTCTTTTAAAAGCTGCACAATATGGAAAGAAGCGTCTTACGTAGGCAAAAAGCTGTAGAGCGGGCGGTATAAGCTCCAGAGACGGGGCGTAGTACACATGATTCACTGGTCTAAGCAAGCAACGTTATGGCTCTATGAAATATGGAGTTTACATATGCATCTGTAATGACGTAGTCTCTTCCTTTGTTGAGGCATTGTATCTCCAGAACAACCATCTATGGTCTTAGTATACTGTAGTTTACTTGATATAATAAAGACATCTAATGGACAGGCGGTACAGTCTATGCCAGAATGGACGAACAGTGCAGTATTCTATTGTTGTGTTGCAAACAGGTAGTGAGTAAGTAATATCATTAATTTCAGGGGGTTATTCTTTGAGGTTTTTAAACAAAAAAAAAGTTTAATACAATTCAGCACGTTTTTGGTTCCTTTTCGAGATAAAAATTGTTTTACATTAATTATTTCATATCCTGTTTTGGAAAGCCATTTAATTAATTACAAATACGCTCAGTCGTATTCGTATTCGTATGTGCCTGTTGTGGATTTGTTTATTTTGTTTATGTTTCTTATTATGTATTCGTGATGTTGACTTTGTGTGTTTTGTATTGCTGTTCCTATGTTTATGATGGTTTGTGTTTGTTGTTTTGTACCTGTTTTGTTTTGGTGTATGTTGTGTCTTAATTCTTTTTCTAGTAGTTTAGTTTCAATGTGGTTGAATGTTATGTTTGTTGTGTTGAATATTCTTGGGTGGAATTTGTGTTTCGTGGTGTATGTTGTGTCTTTAGTGTGGCTAGTTTATTGTTGTGTCTTTTTTTTCTGGCTTATTTCTGTTACTACTTTGTTTGTGTGTGTTAAATTAACAGTTGATAGAAATAAATTGGGATAATAATTTAAAATAGATTCACGATAAATGTGTTGTATAAAATTTAAAAACTACTTGTAACAACATTGTTTAACGGAAAACTGTGTAACGTCTTTAGAGATTTCAACCCACAAAAATTTCAAACTACATTCTAGTGAATATTAGGATTAGATATTTGCTTAGGTTATAATATAGTATACTTTTCATGAAACTTGTTAATTGAAATATAAGATTGTATTTTAGTATTTAATTTCAACTCATTGCATTTCATTCATTCATGTGTTTAACTTATAAAACTTTGTACAGATTTGCTGAATATATAGATTTGTAAAATTGTATTAATTTCATAATTGAAACGTAAGACTAATTCAATAGGAGACTTCATTAATCAATATCATATAATAATAATAATAATAATAATAATAATAATAATAATAATAATAATAATGATAATATTATTATCATTATCATTAATATTATTATTATTATTATTATTATTATTATTATTATTATTATTATTATGTATTTATAACCCTTACATACCTATCTCAGGTAAAATAGTTTTCTCTGTAAAATTGGGGTATAATACACAAATATGCTTAGTCAATTTAAAAGAGCAGTGTATTACGGTAATAAATGAGTGAAAGAATTTTAGTTTTTTCCTTTAAGTGTTCAGAAATATGATCAGAACAAAAGTAACGTTTCGTTCTCCAAAGGAATTTCACAATGTTACATTTGTTTGAATCAAATATATATACAAATGGAACCATAACTAACTCTATATCCAACAGACAATAAAAATGGACAGAAGTGAAACATCTATTTTGAATGGGTGTCCTGAAACTGTATCATCTTACAAACGTCTTAATTTTCCTCCAATACAATTTCAACTGATTCACTCTGTGTATTCATTAAGTGACTACTACCAGTGAATATAGGAAATTTCATTAGCAATATACCCGGGCTGAAAGTATAATTTAAATATAATGTGCATTGAAAGATGTCCCAACATCCCTTTCTGCAAATATGGCGTCCAGTTACAAGTAATTCCATGTTTCGCGTGGAATGACATTTGCGATTATGACTGAGAATCTCGATAGAATGCACGTCCCGATGATTTATATAACAGCTTGGCTTTTGTCCAAAATTCTAATGTTTATTATTCAATATTGCAGCCAAGAATTATTATTCTGTGCCGCGACCGGTTGCATAGACAGATATGGGGAGTGAATCATTTGGAAGATATCTAGCGCTCTATGCAAAACAGGCAATGCGAATTAGCTTCCATAAGTTATTAATTTTGCTTAAATCTTCATTAAAACAAAGCTAAAATAAGCAAAACACTTAGCTTTTCTTAGTAGGTATTACAAGTTGTGAAGGATATAATGTTTGTTGAAGTTGCGATAAAATTTAAACAAACTTCTCCTAAAATAGGGGTTGCCCTGAAGGACAAATTATACCAAATATCCAAATATTAGTATAAATGCGTAAAATGTTCGGGAGGAATATAATTATTGTTGTTGTGCTATTAATTACTTTATATATCTGATTTCTCAGAAGATGGACTGAATATTTTAGAGCTAAGAAACAGTCTTGACCAAAGAGGATTTAAGATTGAACTCTTTGCAGAAATTGATATATATATATATATATATATATATATATATATATATATATATATATATATATATATATATATATATTTTGTAATCGTGCCTCTAGCACCCACTAATAATCCAATAATTTCAAAAGATTGTAACTTATATATACAAAAGGTTGGATAAAAAGTAATGGCAACAGTTCGAAAATTCTGACATGGCTTTATTCACAGGGGTACAACATTTACGTACCTTCAATATAGTCACCCCCCTTATTTATCATCTTTTGAATATGTTTGGAAGGCATCGTACATGATCAGCGCGTTCATCTTTGTACTGACTGCTCTATAGCACAGATAAGTTCATCTCTGGTATTGCACCGGGCCCCTCATAGTGGTTCTTTCACTTTGGCGAAAAGATCGTAATCGCATGGATCATATCGGGTGAGTACGGTGGATGTTCCAGAATCTCCCATTGCCAGCGGCGCAAGAGGTCCTTGACAGCAGCAGCGGTGTGACTCCTTGCATTATCATGAAGAATGACGGGGTTCTGTACCACCAAGTGTCGTCGTTTTCTCCTGAGCGCTGGACGAAGCTGGTGGTGCTTCACGCAGACCCTGAAAACATTCTTGTGCACTACGACCTCGTGCCACATCAATTTTGATCCAGGAACGTTGCTCTAGTTTTGTAAACATGATCTTAGGGCACTCGCACTATCCCTATGAAAGTCAATATTCTAAACACTGCAGTAGATTGACAGAGTACTGTCGCCGCTGACTGCACTAACTCATCTAACAGTCCTTGTTCATGTCCACACAGCTGGCAGCTCTCGAACGCACCATCGTCACGTGACAGCAGTGTTGCCATAACTTTTTATCCAACCCTTGTAGTTAAATGATGAGGAACAGTTGGACCATAAATTTGATTCTTCTCATTTTTGACATCTTCCGGTTGAGTTGTATTCAATTTGAAGTGGATAGTAGGATCTATTATAAGCCTGTTATGTTGTTAAGGCTAATATGTCAACCCGCCTACAACTTCCTATTTCCGATAGGTCACTGATTTCTTCATAGGTGGTATATCCCTTGTCGCAAAGAGCTTGAGCGATTGCGGACCTGATATCGTGATGCCTTGCATTGCGTAATGTCTCACCATGCGCGCAAGATCCAAGAACGTGGGCGAGAGTTTCTAACTCGTTGAAGCAGTGGCGACAACGGTTACTGTCCATGGATCTGTCCGGAATAGCGCGTACAGCCGCAACATTACCGACTATTTTTATAGCATCTCTCCATTCACCGCAGCTCAGTCCTACACTACTATCATGGGATCGACAGAGAGGTGCAGACGGCTGTCAAACGCTGGTTACTATCCCAGGAGCCAGACTTCTACGACACAGGGGTACAAAAATTGATCCCATGATATGACAAATATCTCAGTTCCAGTGGAAGATATGTTGACAAATAGCGCGACAATTGCTGTATCTGTTTCAATAAATTTTTCCGTGCAATTGTACTTTTTTTTCTGTGAACGGCCCAAGGGAAAATTACTTTCTGGACGGTCTCGTAATTGCGGTGGAGTGGCAAAATTTGTATAAGCACTTCTTTTGACTTTATTAACATGGTGGAAGGAAAAAAATTTTACTTTTTTATCTGCCCTCATCAGAATGTTTGCTTGTGAGTCGTAAATTATTCATAACATACAAACGTTCAAATTAGAATTTCATTTCTACAAATATTTGAATAGAATTAACATTTTAGTGTAGGAATGTGATTTCACATCCGTTCTTCCGTTGGGATTATAAAAAGGTAATTAGTTTGAGTGCTCATTTAAATAAAAGCTGATATGAAGTATAAACAGCAAGTTTATCGTTTGTAGCGTCACTTGGAATTAGAGCGTTGGAACGATCAGAAATTGTTTCGGTAACCACTCAATTTGAAACAGTAGCAGGTTTTTTTGAGGCGAACCACAACCATTAAAAGTGGAGGGCAGTTTCATACAATAACAACCAAATCGCAATGATGGTGTAATGCAGATACCGCAGTGTGTTACAAACAAAATGAAAAACAACATCCCGTGACAACACTAGTGCTGCTACCTGGCTCGTTTGCCGACTATAGGGTGATTTCTAATGTTTTCTCTTTGTAATTCTCTTTCTTTCCGAAATGAGTACAATTAGATTTCAAGGCTTCGTTACGCTATCTGTTTCTCCGTCAATATTTCGTCGAACCTTCTACCAGACGAGGCTTTAGAAGATGCTATTTTCTGCGTGCATTGTAATGTTTCGCTCTTTTTTCCTTGTCTTTCAATTGCAACATAAAACGACGCATTGACTACGTTTCTTCTAGAAACAAATTAGTAGATATTGTAACTTTTATTCAACAATGTGACTTTTATTTCTAACTTTAACCACACATCCGTCAACAATGAGAATTCCACTCAACACAGCAACACAGTAGTCGTTATTGCACTCCACAGAACGGCAATGACAATACACGGGAATTATTGAGAAGAACAACAATGTACTCCTAATTTCGATTAATGTTCACAAGCACTATGTGCAGAATAAAACTGTCACAGTTCGTTCGCCTTGGCTAGTTCTTCTAGCTCACTCACTCAAGTTCACTGTACGTCTAACCCAAGCCTTCCAGATACAATTCACTGCACTTTGAACCCAAGCCTTCCAGATATAGTGCACTGCACTTCGAACCCAAGCCTTCCTTCGAACCCAAGACTTCCAGATACGCCGCACTCGCCTGGACGCTGCCACAGTTACGGACCTACTCAAGTTCACTACACCTCGATCTCAGATCTTCTGGATACGTCTCCGCTGTCCAAGACAAGACTTGAAGGCTGACTGAAGACTAACTAACTCCGAAGACGGCTCGAGCTTTTATTACTTAACCTTAAAATCTCGAAACTTCGATACGCGTGGCTTATAGAATCTTCGGGATAGAACTGCTTCCAGATGTTTTCCCCTGTTCTCTTTCCGCTCCGCGTCGTCACGTAGTTTTCCTTCTCCTCGCCCCGTACCGCGCCACAACGCCTACCGAAGCCCGAGTTCCGCTTCCCCGCGCCTTCCTTCGCCCGCGAAACTCCTCGTCGCAACCAGATGCCACCAGAACGTTCCAGACGGGTGTCACAATATTTTTAACTACTTAAAAATGGATCGTAGTAAAACATTATATTTTTATTATTATGATGTACCGAAGTACATATGGAGTTTCAGTGTAGTAATGTTGTGTTTTCCATATGGTGAAAAATCGGTAGAACGAAGAAACATACTCTTCGCCACCGAGACTCGAACTCAGGTTTCCAGCTTTACATGCTGGTGCTTTATCCACTAAGCCACACCGGACGACGACCACCACCATTACCACCACCACCACAACCACCACATAGCCACCAGCGTAGAGGTGCTTGCGTGCCGATCCGGAGTTGCGCTCTGGCATGGGTTCGATTCCCGCTTGAGCTGTTTACCTGGTTCGGTTTTTTTTCCGAGATTTTCCTTAAATGTAAGGTGAATGTCAGGTAATCCATGGCGAATCCTCAGCCTCATCTAGCGAAATATCATCTCGCTATCACCAATCCCACCAACGCTATATAACCTTGTAGTTCGTACAGCGTCGTTAAAAAAGTTAACCAATTAAAAATACTGTTTATAACTTACTTACAAATGGCTTTTAAGGAACCGGCAGGTTCATTGTCGCCCTCACATAACCCCGCCATCGGTCCCTATCCGGTGCAAGATTAATCCAGTCTGTATCATCATATCCCAACTCCCTCAAATCCATTTAATATTATCCTCCCATCTACGTCTCGGCCTCCCCAAAGGTCTTTTTCCCTCCGACCTCCCAACTATATGCATTTCTGAATTCGCCCATACGTGCTACATGCCCTGCCCATCTCAAACGTCTGGATTTAATGTTCCTCATTATGTCAGAAGAAGAATACAATGCGTGCAGTTCTGCGTTGTGTAACTTTCTCCATTCTCTTGTAACTTCATCCCTTTTAGCCCCAAATATTTTCCTAAGAAACTTATTCTCAAACACCCTTAATCTCTGTTCCTCTCTTAAAGTAAGAGTGCAAGTTTCACAACCATACAGAATTACCGGCAATATAACTGTATAACGGTATAATTTTAACTTTCAGATTTTTTGACAGCAGACTAGATGACAATAGCTTCTCAACACGCATTGCCCATATTTATTCTGCGTTTAATTTTCTCCCGAGTGTCATTTATATTTGTTAAAAAAAAAAATATATATATATATATATATTACTGCATGTATAATTAGCGGAAGAAGGGGCATGTTTAGTGAAAGTTGGATACAATAATGAAAGCTCTTATAGTGTATTAACAACGTCTTAATTCCATAAAATGTGGTACACTAATATAGAGGAAGACTTTGACTCGCTATATTTTGTGTGACTATCCAGTTTTTCCACATATATTTCCGACAGAAATGTTTTCAGAAACAGTTTCCTTATTTCTGTCATCTCATTTCCTTCCTCTTGGTGACTTTCTTCTTCTTTTGTTACCACTGGCGACTCTATTCATGTCTCGTCTCATTTGCCCACAAGCATTATTTTCTTTTATGTACTTTATTTTCGTGCCATCCGGTCTTTTACAGAGAGTTGTTACGGGCAGTCTGCCAATGTCCATTCGCTCCATACGACCTGGATAATTACTGCAATAGTCTCTCAGTTCCTATGAACTTATTTCCCTAAATAAATTATACATTCCCAATGTCTCTCCCCTATAAATTTTGGATAAAACCTATTTATTGATATAAAATCTGAGTTGATTTTTCTAGATAAAATTATGCACTTGGGAGATTATGTTTCTTCTCTATGAACAATAGATCTGTTCACAGCGTTAATTTACAGAATATTATGTTACTAGGCTACTTTCATTTCACCACAAGTAGGCTAAGGCTTCATAATTCAATTAGTGTTAAAACTTAGAAACCGAAGGTTAAAGGCGAGCGGAGCTTGGCGCTGTCCAACCAAGTTTTTCCAGTACGGAGATGAAAAATATCAGTAACTTTAGCCCACCACTGTGGAGTAACGGTTAGCATATCTGCCCGTGAAAGATTGGGCCCGAGTTTAAAACCTGGTTGGGTGGTTAAGTTACCCGGTTGAGATATTTCCGAGGATTTTCTCTGAAGCCATTATGAGCAAATGTTAGCTAACTCTCGGCGCTGGACTCTGGACTCATTTCGCTGGCATTATGACCTTCATTTCATTCAGACGCTATATAATCATGGTAGTTAACAGAGCGTAATAAAATATACCAATTGAGGAGCTCATTTTCAAAACGTCTCTTGTCCACCTGATAATGAAAATGAGGTTCCTGTATCCATGCATTCTTGAAATATAACTCTACATACAACTATCATGATTTGGCCTCAGATAGCCCCTTTAACCACTAAAATCTTGCATTAAAAGTGACTATTGGAATCTAAGTGACTCTTGTCCACAGCAAAATTGCGACAAAATAGTAGTTCCAGCTTTGGAATCAAAGACTCTCATATCATTCTAAATGTACCCAACCTCTTTAGTTTCATAATGTCTCTTTTCTAGCTCGCCAGAACCTTTAGACCTAAAAACGTTTTACTTCGTCGTAATGTCCATGTTTCTACCCTATACAGTACGACACTCAACACTAAGCACTTCACTAGCCCCTCCTTTTTTTTTTCTCTTGTACGGAGGAGGAACCCGAAAGCTTACACTGCAGCCTGAGGTTTATTGTGCTTACCACTCCTATTATGTGAATGATTGAGTAGCCGAACGGCCGCGCTCTTGTACAAGTACAGCACGCCGCAACTTGAACTTAACCCGATCTATTAAATGGATGATGATGACGATGGTGACGATATGTGAATTAATGATGACGAAATGAGCCCGAGGTCCAACGCCGAAACTTACCCAACAATTCTGCTTCAATTACTTGAGGGAAAAGTCCGGGAAAAAAACCCAACCAGGATTTGAACCCAGACCCGCTGGTTTCATAGCCAGACGTGCTGACCATTACTCCACTAGTCTCTCCCTTAGTCCTTTTTCCAGAGGACCGCAAAAGATTATCTTTTTTTTTTATTAAAAGCTCCCTTTGCATTGCAATCTACCTACGAGACGAGAAAGTGTTTCGTCATCAACCAAGCATGAGCACAGAAAATAAGAAATGAAGTTCACTGCTTCAGCGAAAGTGAACAAGTTTCAGTATTATATACAAGTGGTGCTACACATGTAGCGTAAAACCAAAGAAGAAAAGAATTTGTTCCAGTAGATGTACTTATAACACAGAGTATATATATATGATTTATTAAAAAAATTAACTTACCAACAATATAAGGCCTGAATATAAATTACAATTAAATATTAGACTTATCTTCTGTATAATTGTAAGGAATAATGGTCTATTATCTTTACCTGAAATATGCCAATCAAAACATTGTGCGAAATTTCATATATCCAGTGCTTTTTCTATTAGTAACTAGTGAAATAATAATTATTATTGGATTTTCAAAGAATTAGTAGCGTCATCTGTAGTAATATTACATTGTTTTCGTTTAACCTCCCCTATTACAGGTCTTACATACCAGTGCCTTTAGGGGAGGGAACGATTCTATGAACACACACACACACACACACTAAACACCGACACATTTCTGAGCATCCACTAGCCTGGGGTTAGTAGAGCGTAGGAGAATCCATTGAGACAAATACAGGACAGAACATCAACAAGAGACATCCACCTATGCTCGAGGCGGGATTCTAACCACAGACCTTCGGACCGCGCCGCGGAAGGCGAGAGCACCTTAGACAGCGTAGTCACCCGGCCCGGCAAGAAGAAGATTTAATTGATTAAAAACTCAGTGAATTGATTGAATATAATAAAATCTCACATTCGCAACAGTAGGGAATATTCCACTTGTAGAAGTACAAACGTAATTATAAATAGTTTCTTTCCACTTCTATTTAATCATAGCTCTACTGCTTACTACCCGGTAAGGCGAACTTCCGACTTAACCTTGTAGGTAAGGGCGCAGTCGACCAGGTATCTGTTTCCGTTATCGTACGATGACGTCACAGCGTTATTGCACATATTTTCCTCGTCGGAAGTTCGCTTTGCCGTGTAGTACGTTAATGCACAATGTTTACTTTTGACTCATTCCAAGGGAAGTGAAGTCTTTTGAATTTAATTTTATTGTAGGAGGTTGGCACTACTGTCCAGCACTGCGACCTAGAAGGTCTATTGTGCTAACCTTCAGAGCATTCCCAACTCTCACCGACTGACTAAACTAGGATTCATTGCGTGCCCAGGTTTCTACCAGGCAATCCCACTCGTTCCTAGCCAACCCTCTCCGTGTATCGCCAGCCGGAGTTAAGGAATACTTGTGAATAATATTTGTCGCCGAACGGTTGCGCTTTTGTACGTATACAATACTCTGCAGCGTGAATAGAACCCGGGCTATTGTAATTATAACAATGACATGTGAATAAATAATGGCGAAAATTCACAGGTCCAACCATGAAGGTTACCCAGCTATTCCACTTCGATTGGTTGAGAGAAAATCTCGAATAACCGCCAACGGATGACTTGTCCGAACCAGGATTTGAAACCGGAGCCCTCGTTTCGCAGTCAGACATGCTGACCATTATTCCACAGCAAGTGCATCTCTCACTCGGTTGCCAGGAAAACTGACTGAAATGACTACTAAGTCATTTTCAATATTTTTAGACTCCGTTTTGAGGAACTTGTAGTTTTGGTCTCATGATAATTTTTTTATAGACTTTCTCTTTAGAAGATGTTATCCGTGTACAAAATCTGAATGAAAATTTCTACATGAGAGTGTTTTAAAATTTATTTTGTAAAGGCCTTTCCGGAGCTGCGGTCGGACATAGTTTCCATTTTCATGTGGGCTGATTATCCGATTGGGTTTTTCCTAGATTTTTCCCAACTGTAATGCGAATGTGAGGCAACCACATGGTAATTCTTCGGTATCGTCAAATATAATCTCACTAGCATCATTTCCATCAACGCTAAAATTAACCTAGTATTTAATAGAGCGTCTTTAAATAAAAACCAAAAATTTACCTAAGGATCTCATCGTTATACGAATATTATTTTGTATTATTTTTTTTGGGTAGTGATATTATATTTTTCTATTTTAAGCTTTATTTTATTTCTTTTATATTTATTTGGGTTCGTGAACATTTATATTAACAAAATAAAAACTAAAAAGATAGAAATATAAATAATAATAATATATGAATTAAATTCATTTCCTGAAAAACGTAATACTACGTAATGATGAGTTTTATTATTAAACTTCCTTCTGTTCTGAGAATTTAGAATTATATGTTTTGTGCAGCTATAATACAAAATGCTTTCCTAGAAGACACAAATAATTTTTTTTTTTTCTGTATAATACATTACGCCAAAACTAAGGCGAAAGGAGCTCGTAATGTAACCCAGATTCGAAGTTGCCTAAGGTTTCATATTAAAACTTGGATCTGGATTTCAGTCTGTCTGTAAGTTTCTGGTTGAGACGTCAACTATACAAAATTGTTCATGGTTCATGTTGGTGGTAGTGGTGACGGTGGTGGTGGTAGCAGCATCAGGGAAAGGGTAGTTGGAGGGTTAAAGTCCAATGAATAGGAAATGAAGTTCAAGTAGGGGGTTTGGGTTTGGAAACAACATCGCACTTGACTTGGAGTCGACGATTCACTCCCTCCTACTCATTCCCGTTACAGACAAAGATTCAACTACACTGCCTAATCTTATTAATTAAAAATTGAAGCTAATTAAAATGTCCTGAATTTCCACCATTTTATGCAAGATGTTTCGTTAAATATTGCCTACGAATATATTTCAATTACACTTACATTTTCGATGTACATGCACATTTTAGTTGACATTGTAATGTCTTACGGCACTGATGTAATAATGTTGCATATTGTGTTACTATTTGGACTAATCATAAAGATTGTTTATAATGCTTATGAACAGAAAATTTTAATTTACTGCTGTATATTTAAGTCATTCTTAGGTTTCCTACCTCTTCAGCTGGAATGAAATTGCCTGATTCGAAGTATATGTGACGTCATTGCGCAGGTATAAATACAGTGCGTTCGTATATAACATCCGTGGCGAAAATGTGACTCACGAGCACATTGTGGCTCGAAATGATAGTTGTGCATTTCTCTTGCTTCCTACCTCCCACAACCCCCGCCCTCTCACTCACTGGAGTCAAACTCCGTTCCATTTGTATTTGTCTCTGACCAGCGAGTGGCGTATCGTCGCAATATCTCTCTCGAAACTATGTATGTATGTATGTATGTATGTATGTATTTATTCACACTGCAATGGGTATATACCCGGTGGCAGTGGTAACTAATTACACTCAATAATGACAATAATAAACTTATTAATTAAAAATACAATTAATGATAATACTAATAATTAATACTAATAATAATAATAATAATAACAATAATAATAACAACAACAACAGGAATATACTAAATTAAATGAAACGATCACTTAAATAACATTTGAAATATTCTAATTTGTATCTTAAAACTAAGATCGAACTAAAACCCACGAGTATATGTTCATATCTGCACAAGTACCTTTCAACATTACACTCATTTCGCTGTCAACTCACTCACTGCACTGGAACTACGACACATTTCACTGATTCTATCCTGATTTTACTAACACTTCAAAAACATTTCACTGTTCAAATACTTTGCACTGCCACTATAACCTATACAGCTTCACTGACAGGAACACGTTTCACTTACACAGCACACTTCACTGACACGACATACTTCTTCACTGATACAACACACTTCACTGACACAACATAATTCTTCACTGATACAACACTTCAATAACAACATATCATTTACACCCTTTAAGTACTGTGTATAATTACCGTCTATTAGTAAGGTCCTTAAGCCTATTTTTAAATACATGTTTGGTTGTTGGTAAAGCCTTTAGTAAGTCTGCAGGTAAAGCATTCCAGTCCCTGATAGTACGATTGAGAAAAGAAAACTTTCCAGTGTCCGTCCTCTGCCTTCTTTCCCTCAATTTATATGAGTGGTCGTTCCTTGAAGAGTAATTTGGCGGCTGCAACCTATTTTTATTTCTTTCCAGGCAGGCTCACCTCTGTATGTTTTGAACAGTGCGCATAATCGAATTCGCGTTCTCCTGTCCGTGAGTGTGTCCCATTTTAATGGTGAATTTTTCCAACAACACTTAAGAGCCCGTTTTTGAATCTTTTCCAGTGTCTTAATATGTTCTAATCTGTAAGGATCCCAACATGCAGCACCATATTCCATTACTGGACGTACTAGTGATTTATATGCAATCTCTTTGGATTTATCAGAACCTTTTCTTAGTACCCTCATCACAAAGTGTAACGCTCTCCATGCTTTTCCCGCTGTGTCTGTAACGTGTTCCCCCAGCCGAGATCGCTGCTAAATGTTATTCCGAGGTATTTACATTTGTTAACTTCCGGAATGGTTTCACCCCTAACGTATACGATGCGACTATTTTATTTCTTTTCCTTGTAAAGCTGATGGCTTTGCTCTTTAGAGAATTTATTTTCATTTTGTTGGCTATTGCCCAATCATTTATTCTATTGAGGTCATTCTGGAGAAGAGTAGTATCTTCATGACTTTTTATTTCCCTGTATATCATACAATCATCCGCGAATAAGCGAACCCTAGATAAGATATTAACTGGCAGATCATTTACAAAAGCCAAGAATAGAAGAGGCCCCAAGACACTCCCCTGCGGGACCCCGGAAGTAATTTCAATTGGGTTTGATAATTCCTCCCCTACCCGTACTCTCTGAGTGCGACAAGTTAAAAATTCCTTGATCCACTGGAGCACTCTGAAGTCAATCCCCGTTGATTGTAGTTTAACCAACAATATATCGTGTGGGACTACATCGAATGCGCGTGAAAAGTCAATAATCACTGCATCTACTTGGCTATTGGAATCTATTCCGTCTTCTAAATCCTGACATACCGTTACTAATTGACTCTCACATGAATAGCCCCCCCGAAATCCATGCTGACAGTTATGTAACCAATTTGAGTCATCCCAATGCTGCCTTAGATAAGCTGAAATGTACCTCTACAAAAACGAAAGTTTCAAGTAGGATGAGACGACGCATTTTTTTGCTGCCAATATGATGAGAATATTAAATATATGATTTGTTCAATTTACGAGGAAAACGGTTGTATAACATAAAACGACATTATACTACATATTGTCAACATCTGTGGAGTAACGGTTAGTGCGTCTAGCCGCGAAACGAGGTGGTCCGGTTCGATTCCCGGTCGGGGCAAGTTAACTGGTTGAGGTTTTTTCCGGGGTTTTCCCTCAACCCAATATGAGCAAATGCTAGGTAACTTTCGGTGTTTGACCCCGGACTCATTTCACCGGCATTATCACTTTCATCTCAGTCAGACGGTAAATAACCTGAGAAGTTGATAAAGCGTCATAAAATAACCTACTGAAATAAAAAAAAATATACTACATGGTACTGACGAAACATTATAAGATTAAGTGTTGTTATTATATTATTATTATTATTATTATTATTATTATTATTATTATTATTATTATTATTATTATTATTATCATCTCTGTACGTGGATCGGTTTTCAGCAGATGTACGAATAATTTGGTTAGATCTTCAATTTAAACTCACATATTTACAATGTGATGTTAAATGAAAGCTAAATGTAAGGACTTGACAAATGTTGAACTTTTCAAATCTTTGCCAAAAAATAAATGTCCGAAGCTTCGTTCTTTCGCTTGCTCTTTTGAAGCCATGTTCGCTATAACTTACGTTCGTGAAAAATTATTTTCAACAATGAAAATAGTAAAAACCAAATTTAGATCACGACTGACAGACAAATACCTTCGTGATCAACTACGACTGACAGTAAGTGACATAATTCCTGATTTTGAAACTCTGTCGCAGAGACATTCTGAAGACAATTTCAGGTTGTGATAATGTGTCCTATGTTTTATTATTCATTTCTTTCTTCGTTACACGTAGTAAACATTAGTTTGAAGCCTTGTACTGTATAAAATTATATTTCAGTGCTTGACGTAAAGAAAATGAAAATCCGTTAATAAGTCAGACAATTGCTTCACTTCCCCTTCGGGTGTCCGCCTCCCTCCATAGGTGCTATGCACGTTGCAGGTTACACAGTGGTTCGGCGCACGATCACATTTTCGCCACGGCTGGTATACAAAATAGTTACGCATCCTCTAACCAAGGGATTCTCAACCTTTTGAAGATTGTGAGTACCGGCCCAATGTAATTCTAAATGAGTGAGTACCATGAAATGGAATAGATTCATTAGGCCTATATGAGTACATGTAAAAATAAAAAATAAAAAAATTAATTTTTAAAACACTCATCAGGATAATATCTCTGAATTTTAATGTTACTCAAAATTTCAGTGATATCCAAGGAGAAGTCGCTTGTACCAACACATAAACAGTCCTATGTGAATTAGTTATTAGTTAGGGAGGAAGTTTTTCACTTACTGTAGATTAGTTGTCACGATCATAACGAAACATTTCAGAGAAACAGTCCGCAATGTTTGAAGCCGTTTTGTAACTTCTGCTCCCCAAAGGCTATGAATTCCTCCTTGTCTTATAGACAAATATTTCATCGCTAAGGAGAACTTATTGGCTTATAGCGAACGTACAATAGTACTGGAGCTGCAATTCAATCGAATATAGTGGAACTAGATAAAATATTCTGAACCATGAATTAAAGAGAATTTAAATAACGGAGTTACAGTTAAAGTAAATACACTGTGGAAAGTATAGTTTCCCTGAAAAGGAATGAGACGATTGAATATTCCTAAGTCTCAGATGTAAAACACTGCGCATGATCGGAGACCTGAGCACTGATACACAAGATAACGAATATTGAGTTACTTAGATTCAAGCTATTTGGTTTGTTACTACCATCGTTCCGGAATTCACTTCAAAAACTGCAAAAAAATATGATAATATTACGTAAATAAGAGATAAATATATACGTAAATCGTGTAGTTAAATCGACAATGGACCATCATGACTAGATCGACACTCCGCACAGAAAGTAAAGCTTTCGTGTCGTTGCAATAGCTCAGACGCTAAGATCTCTAAGATCTCTGCGTGTTGTGTAGAAGAGAGCGAGTTCGATTCTTAGTCTATATGAACGATTTTTTTTTCTAAATAACGTCATATATGTATATATGTATATATATATATATATATATATATATATATATATATGAAAATATGTTCCTAAGCCATACAGACAAACGATTACAAAGGTTTAGAGTCCTCAGGCCGTGTCATTTGTTGAGTAATTATAACAATATTTTATTAGTAGCTTTCCCATATGTGTAATAAATGCACTCGCACAAAACAATTTTTGTTAAAAGTGTGGCTTTGGATTATTTCATTCTCACCACTTCAGTTGATTTTAACTATTTTATCTAAGTGTTTAATTTAATGTAAATTCAATTTAATTCATGTCATGATTGAATGTATAAACACTGTTGCAGTTATTGATTAATTACATATATTAATACTAACTATTAAATGCATGTGTTAAGTAACTAATTGCAGTATCTTTTGCAAAATCTTGAATGTTTAAGATGTCAATAATATTTCTGTGCTATATACTATAAGACGTTAAAATAATTTGCAATAGATTTGGAATCATCTACTTTATAATCACTAATTTTAATGAAAAAATATTTTCTTTCTTAGGATATCTACAAGTTTAACTTTAATAATATTCCGAATAGCTTTAATTGCATTATCTGGATTTTGTGCTTTTCTATTCAAATGTGTTCTACTTCCCCCTTTCATAAATTTTGATAAATTACACTGTACTTCTTGTAGTACTTCAGAATATGAGGATAGTTACATTGCAGCTCATTACATATAGATTCTTCTTTTTAATACATGAGATTTTTAAGTCCGTGCATTATCTACATGATTTTACTTTTAAATTTTTTCACAACATTGAGTGGAGAACATCCACCGAAGTGATTCTGAAATGAAGTGAAAAATACAATACGGTACTTTTACTCTTAATATCAGTAGTACCAGTAACATATACATTTTTCCAAGATTCATTTTCAATTTCAATTTCAATTTTATTTATTTCAAATATACAGAATAAAGAAATATAATTACAAAACAAACAAAGAGAAATACAAATAAAATAAAACAAGCAATATAAAAAGAAGATACAGGAGTATTAACAAAATTTGAGACCGAATGAGCAGCGCTCGTGCTCGGTCGCAGTTCAGATATAATATTAAAATAAAAAATAATAATAATATAAATAAATAAGTAAAATAAAATAGGAACTAAAATATAATTACAGCGGCAATGGAATTATATAATATAATATTAACACTATAGAAAAATAATATCGCACGTGAAAAGTAGGACTAATATGTATTTCAAAATTATAGAATACAAATATAATATAGGTTGATTAATTCATACACATAGGCTATAAATTTATTTAATCAAATTGAAGATATTAACACGTTTCTAATTTTCTTGTTATATGTTAGTGGGTTACATGTTAGAAGTTCTGGGTGTAATTTAGTTAAAGCATTGTACAACCGAGGGCCAAAATTTATGCTATGCTTTAGACCAGCAGATGTGAGACATTTAGGTTCTACTAATGTTGAATTAATATTTCGTCTTGTGTCATAATTGTGTGTCTGTAATACAAACTTATTACGATTTTTATGATAAACTATTAACAGCGTATACTTATAAATTTGTTCAATATTAAATACATTAAATTCAGAGTAAATTAATTTAGTTGGATAATCGAAACGTTTCTTCGAAGAAATTTTAATTATTCGTTTTTGTAGTAAATTTAACGGACTAAGATTAATTTTTGTACTTCCACCCCAAACAATTATACCATATTGAATGATAGACTGAATAATGGCCAAATAAACATTTCGTAGAACTCTAATAGGTAAGTAGCATCGAAGATTAACGAATTTATAAATTGTTTTACGAAGCCTCTTACAAAGATAAGTAATGTGATGAGGCCATTTTAAATTCTGATCAATAATGATACCCAGATATTTGACATACGTGGCTTCTTTGAAAGGTGGACATTTACAACTTTTGGGATCTAAACAATTTTCACTGTGTATTATTAGTCTATATTTATCGCTAAATTTTAAATTTTGAACACTGGCAGCTGTTAACGAAAAAGGAACTAAAGTTGATTTAGATATATTTAAAGAAAGGAAGTTGGAATTAAGCCATTTTTAACAATGTTAGCACCTATATTAGCATTTCTATATGCTTCCTGCCAAGAAAAACCACTGAAAATAACTACTGTATCATCCGCATATGAATATATAGATCCATTAAATTTTTCTAAATTTATATTTAGCAGATCATTAACATATATTAGAAATAAAATAGGTCCCAAAATTGTTCCTTGCGGTACACCTATATCAATATATTTGTATTCACTAAATTGATCTTCAATTTTGGTCATTTGCCTTCTGTTACTAAAATATGATTGGAATAATTTTAAAACTATACCTCTAACTCCAATAGTATGTAGTTTGTCCAAACGTAAATTATGATTGATGGTGTCAAAAGATTTCCGTAGATCCAAGAAAATACCCAAACATTTGTTTGTAGACATAAATGTAAATAATCACTAGATACAGCATTTACGACCCTTTTTTAGTTTTTAAATTAATATTTTGAAATTGTTCAGTAACATTGGAAACAGGATTTGTTTATCATGTTCATACAAGCCATTGATTATAGGTGCTGCCGAATAGAAATTCAGCCTAATTCAGTGTACAAAACTTTTATCAATGGCTGTGCTACTTCAGCTTGTATGCTGGTGGGGAAATGAGTCAACAACTAAGATTTCCAGTTTCAAGGCGTGAATTTAATTTACTTTTGCGGAAAAGTTCCGAGAGATAATCTATGTCTATGTCACTACAGATCACAAATTCCATATGAGATTTCTAAAGTCTTTTCTTTACAAATTCAATGTTGGCTATAAATATTAATAAATATTAAGAAATATGAATGATAGTAGTTAGAAGTCTGATTTACATTATAGAAAGCAAGAAGTTACATTCCTCGGCAAGATTCGAACTTTTTGATGTTTGGTTTTGTTGTCCAACAAATAAGCACAGACCTATTCAATGCTTATGTTAATAACCTACAATTTAGCTGTAGCAATGTGGTGTCATAACTTGGGGTTTGTTACTTAATGTAATTAGATTTAATTTGATTAGCTTCGCAACAATTGGACTTCCTGTTATATCCTGTTATTTAAATATTTAAGTTAGAGTTGATTTATTAACTCTTACTGTGCAAGATGACCCTTATTTCAATAATTCTATATCACGTTAAATAGTCATTGTCTACACTAAAGGGTCCACACCTGTGGAGGAACGGTCAGCGCGTCTGGCTGCGAAACTAGGTGGCCAGGGTTCGAATCCCGGTCGGGGCAAGTTACCTGGTTGAGGTTTTTTCCGGGGTTTTCCCTCAACCCAATACGAGCAAATGCTGGGTAACTTTCGGTGCTGGACCCCGGACTCATTTCACCGGCATTATCACCTTCATATCATTCAGACGCTAAATAACCTAGAGTTGATACAGCGTCGTAAAATAACCCAAGAAAATAAAAAATAAATAAATAAATCTACACTAAAGTATTATCATCATCCCTCATGTCTCATCTTAGTGGCGAACCGACGTGACATGAGACAGCGAGTTATAGCTCTAGTTGAGGCTGGATATGGGGCTAGATCTGCTGGCCGCTTGGTCGGTGTTTCTGGAAGTACAGCCGAGAGGTGGGTTCAACGTTACCAAAATTCAGGGGAGGTCGAAAATCGCCCTGTTCCTGGGCGTCCCCAGACTTCTTCATGGAAGAGGATGCTCTCTTATTCGAGGAAGTTCGACAGGACCCCTTTCGGACTGCTAACGAAATAATAGCAGTATCTAACTTTCCCTGTTCTTCACAGACTGTGATCAGCAGGTTGAGGAATCGCGGTATTAGGAGCCGGATGGCTGCGCAAATGGAAATATTGCGGGAAGCACAAGCTGTCAACCGTCTTGCCTTCGTTACCAATCGAGTGGATTTCGATTACAGAAATGTAATTTTCTCCGACGAAACAACCATCTTGAGTGATTACGAAAGTCCTGTCCGTGTCTATCGTGAGGATGGTCTCCCACATGATCAGCGCTATGTGCACCGACGTGAAAGATCGGGGCGCTTTAGCATATTGTCACAGTCTAGTACATACAGTCGCGAAGCTCAATACGTAGTAAATATGCAAACATTAGATTGTTGCTCACCACTAGGATCGTTAATATCGCCTCATTACAGGCAATGCAAAATAGTACCGTCATAGTCTATTGTTTCTAGCACCCTCAAAACTCAAGCTTCGTGACTGTATATAGTAGACTGTGATATCGTGTTGGGGTGGATGTCTTACGATGGACCTGGCGTTATAGAACGCATCGATGGCCGGTTTAATACGGGAACTTACGAGCACATTCTGGAAAATATATTCCTTCCTTCCGCCCCTAGAACGTTTTCCCGAAGGAACATTGCTGTTCCAACAGGATAACCATGCCGTGCACTATGCCGCAAGCATTCAAAGATGGTTTCAAAGTAGACCCGAGAGCGAAATCATTAATTGGCCTCCGAAGTCACCTGATTTGAATGTCATCGAAAATTTATGGGCGGAATTGAAAAAGAGAAGGACAGCCACCTATGCCCACCGACGCCCTCGAAATCGAGACGAATTGTGGGATCAAGTTGTTGAAACCTGGGAAGATCTCGCCGGGGATTAGAATTTATTCCACAATCTCGTGACATCCATGCCAGACCGACTGAGAGCTGTAATAGAAGCTGATGGCATGTGGACAAGATTTTAAGTTGACAGGTCTCTTTTTGTTTCTTGTGATTTTTGTTTGAGGAAAAATACTCTTAACTTTCAAATAAGATTTATTTTTTTACGAGGTTCAGCCGACTTGTAAGACCCAGAAATTAAGCATAAATTATTCATATTTTTCGACAAATTAGATAGTCTAGGAACTCTGAAGAAATTAATTACACCTCAATAAAAAAAAGTTTTACCTGGGATCGAACACGAGACATTTCAGTTAAACAGTGGAACCGACACGCTACTATATGAGCTACCGAGACAAGACAGTGACAACAGCACTCTAGAATGTAGATCCCATAGCAGGCATTTGCCATTCGGTACAGAGAAGCAATGATAGCTTGTGACCCTAGCTATGTTGTGAAATCGTGGCCTTAAATGGCTGTCTTCTTCGTAATCTTTATTCTGGTCCTTGTCCTTGTTGTGGTCCTCGTAACAATTCTTGCTGTATTTCTCATGTTATGTATCGTTACGTCGATATCGAGTGAACCGCGCTGTAGAACTTTAACTTCCGACGACCAAGAGTCGTCTCATTCCTTTTAAGGGTAACTATACATGAAACAAGTAAGATTTTGTTTAGGATTAATATCACATCTTTCTCCTCTGTGATTTTAAAGACATTTAAAATCCGTTTTACTGTATTGCTTAGTACAAAATAAACTGATCGAGCTAATAGTTCTTGGGTATACATCAATTTAAATTGCCTCTCTAATTACGATTTCCCAATGGCTTGATTTTCTAGCTAAAACATTGGTTCGAACAAACAAAATACGCCGTCCCCGTTTGATGATGTGGTTCGCTGCAGTTGACTTCTGTCGTTGGTATAACGTAATGTATCAAGAGTGTTCTTTCCTGCTTGTTTCAATGTTACGACATGTATGACCTGCTTACACTTGCTCCTCATTCCCATGAAGTTTGAATTCGTGGAATTTTGATTTCCATGTTGTCTTTGGCTGATTTTAGGAAATCGCTTATTTTCTCGGCAGTAGTTCAATAGTTTTTAAGCAAGATTCTTCCGAATTTCTACTAATAGGATCAGTAAAAGTTTTGAAGTAGAAAATTATTGCAAATATGCCCATCACTAACCGTATTATTAAGGGGATCGGGTATCTCCTATCTTAACACCTGTCAAATTAGTGATATTTACTGTACTTTTTCTCTAAAACTGTTGGGACTAGAACAATGAAACTTTTACTTCTTATTTCTAACACTCATATAAGTATCTGATGGAAGAGCTTTCAAAACTTGTAATAGTTTATAAATTTATTGTGAATATGTAAATTTTTACCTCATTTTTTGCTATATTTTTAAGAAGTCTGCTTTAAAACCATTATTTTTAAAAACCCCTGTGTCCATTTATGCTACAATAACAACTAAATACACACATAAAATTAAGAATAAATCTAACAATCCGGTGCTGTGGATTGAATTCGGTGTAGCTCAGTGGTCAGAGCGCTTGGTACATAGACCCAAGGACCCGGGTTCGATCCCCGGCGCCGGAGCGAATTTTTCTCCTCAAATATTAATTGTCAATTAATATTACAGATATTATTCTGTAGGACAAATTAATAAATCTTTAATATACTAACAACTAGAAGCTGAGATATGGTACACTTTATAGTGATAAGTACAAACTTACGGAAAATGGCTGCCACAGTTATTAGAATAGTCCTGCTGCATGTGTTGTAAATTGTATTTGTGTTGTAAATTGTATTGTGTTGTAAATTGTATTATGTATTGTAAATTTTATTGTGTATAGCTTATCATTTTAACTGTGTATTGTTAATATTGTATATACCACTGCCACCGGGTGCTTGCCCACTTGCAGTGTAAATGAATACATACATACATATTCCTCATCGTAGATATTTTTTTTTAATATGTCAAAGTCAGGATAGGAGAAGAAATGTCTGAAGGAAGTGAAATAGGGAGAAGAGTACGACAAGGATGCCCTTTATCATCTACCCTGTTCAACATCTACTTGGAGGATTTGTTGAAAAACTGTTTTCAGAACATGGGAGGGGTAAACGTAGGTGAAAGAAGAATAAAGTGCATAAGATTTGCTGATGATATGGCATTGTTAACGGAAGAGGAGATGATACTAGGGATATTCTACGGGAGTTAAATGACAGCTGTGAGAAGTATGGAATGAAGATAAATGAAAACAAGACGAAGACCATGGTTCTCGCAAGAAAAATAAAGAAGGTAAACTTGCGAATTCTAAATAAGGCAGTAGAGCAAGTGAACAGCTTCAAATACTTGGGGTGTACTATAAGCAATAACATGAGCTGCAGCCAGGAAGTCAAAAGAAGGATAGCAATAGCAAAGGAAGCTTTTAATAAAAAAGGAATATCTTCTGCGGACCTCTGGAAAAATAACTAAGGAAGAGACTACTAACGTGCTTTGTGTGGAGTGTGGCATTGCATGGGGGGGAAAAACATGGACATTACGACGAAGTAAAGAGAAACGAATAGAAGTATTTGAAATGGAGAAGAAGGGAGCGTGTGAAGTGGACAGACAGAATAAGAAACGAAGTTGTGTTGGAAAGAGTGGGTGAAGAAAGAATGATACTGAAACTGATAAGGAAGAGGAAAAGGAATTGGTTGGGTCACTGGCTGAGAAGAAACTGCCTACTGAAGGATGCACTGGAAGGAATGGTGAACGGGAGAAGAGTTCGTGGCAGAAGAAGATATCAAATGATAGACGGCATTAAGATTTGTGTATCATATGCGGAGACTAAGAGGAAGGCAGAAATAGGAAAGATTGGAGAATGCTGGGTTTGAAGTGAAAGACTTGGCTATTAGCAGAAGACTTATATACAGTTTGTATGTATGTATGTATTTTTATTTTAGTTGGTTATTTAACGACGCTGTATCAACTACTAGGTTATTTAGCGTCGATGAGATTGGTGACAGCGAGATGATGTTTGGCGAGATGAGGCCGAGGATTCGCCATAAATTACTTTGCATTCATATTACGGTTGGGGACAACCTTGGAAAAAACCCAACCAGGTAATCAGTCAAGCGGGGATCGAACCCGCGCCCGAACGCAACTTCAGACCGGCAGGCAAGCGCCTTAACCGACTGAGCCATGCCGGTGGCTTGTATGTATGTATGTATGTATGTATGTATGTATGTATGTATGTATGTATGTATGTATGTATGTATGTATGTATGTAATAATATGCATAAATGATATACTGTTGGAAAGGGGCTTTTTCAGAGAATTTAAATCATTATAAAAATAAAAAAAAAACAAAATTTGAAAATTTGAGTATATTACAGGGATCCTCCAAAGTTATCAGAACACACTAGCTACATAGTCTTCATCGTAAGCAGACATTTTTTTAATGTATTTCCATTATGATAGTGTGCATAAATATGATATACCGTTGGAAAAAGAATTTTTCGGAGAGTATAAATGATTTAAAAGAATGAAATTTTGTGCATAATACAGAGTCCCGAGCCCCTTTTCCATCTAACGGTGGAATATTAAAAGTTTGCTTTTCTGTTTGTTACATTGTTTTCCTGTATTTTCCTTCTAGCATTTCTATGACTAATTTACATGCTCCTGTATAACTTGTTTTTTGCGTGTGTAATTTCATTTCATTGGAACTATTTTATTCATTTTTCTTGTCGTTTATTAAAGTTATGATCCCTCATCGCTTTCATTTGAGAAATAATATTTTACGTAAAAAGTACATTGGTTTTGTTTTCATTCTACATAAACTGAATTAAATTCACATTTCGTGTTCCCTTAGGGCAACATGCAAAATAACAAACTGAGAGAGAAACTGAAATTTGAAGAGAATGTTGTGTTGAAATAATCTTTACAATCAAATGTAGCCTAGTGCCGAGAATAGCAGATACAAAACGTATTTTTTAAATAAACGAACAATAAAATATATATTTTTAAGCAGGCATCTACTTTACATCTTTGAGCTGAAATAGGAATTATAGTTAATGAGAATTATCGACAGTGTATTATAACATAAATGTAACTCAAATAAATTTTATTTTTCAAAAGCAAAACATGGAAAGACATATAACACGAAAACCAGTCAGTTTGGACTACATTTTGGAACATAAGTTTATAATTCACAGATCAATCCTATGATTAGGGGAGAGCTGGGTAGTATCGGACATCGGGTAATATCGGACAGTGAGTTTCTTTCATCTACAACCAGATGATAGTACCTGAATGACATGGTTAGGCCTACGTTTCTGTGATGTCGCATACAGAAACGTAACCATGTTATTCAGGTACTACAATCTGGTGGTAGATGAAAGAAACGCACTGTCCGATGTTACCCGATGTCCGATACTACCCAACTCTCCCCTATAAATTGAGGTAGGAATTAATGAATAGTCTAATTAATATTGTTCGTCTATAAGAAGCACAAACATGGTCCATAATGAACACGATGACATGCTCAAAATTTTCCTCGTGCAATGGAGAAAAATATTTTAATATGTCTACATAAATAGGAGACAGATAAAGAAATGAAGAAACCAAAAAAATAATGATAAATAATCAGAAGCTTTTCTGCCTATCCATAGATCTGAAAAAAAGCTAAGCGATATATGAACTGAAGAAATGAAGGTAATATATGGACTGAAGAAATGAAGTAAGGTAATATATTATGGACTGCAGAAATAAAGTAAGATAATATATGGGCTGAAGAAATGAAGTAAGGTAATATATGGGCCGAAGAGATGAAATAAGGTAATATATGGGCGGAAGAAATGAAATGGAGTAAGGTAATATATGGCTGAATAAATGAAGGTGATATATGGACTGAAGAAATGAAATAAGGCAATATATGGACTGGAGAAATGAAGTAAGGCAACATATGGACTGAAGAAATAAATTAACGTAATATATGGGCTGAAGAATTTAAGTAAGGTAATATATGGGCTGAAGAAATGAAGTAAGGTAATATATGGGCTGAAGAAATGAAGTAAGGTAATATATGGGCTGAAGAAATGGTAAAATATGGGCTGAAGTAATGAAGTAAGGTAAATGAAGTAAGGTAATATATGGACTGAAGAAATGAAGTAAGGTAATGTATGCGCTGAAGAAATGAAGTAAGGTAATGTATGCGCTGAAGAAATGAAGTAAGGTAATATATGGGCTGAAGAAATTAAGTAAGGTAATAAATGGGCTGAAGAAATTAAGTATGGTAATATATGGGCTGAAGAAATGAAGTAAGGTAATATATGGCCTGACAAATAAAGTAATATGCTGACGGCTAATAATCAAGAATTGTGGAAGGACGTGAAAAATGGACGATGTCAAAGAAAAGAGAATATATTCTTAATGGTTTTTCGGAAATTATATTTTTTGTAAGCTGCCTTCTTTCAATGAAAGAGAAATTAATTCTGATTATATTATTCTTGTTATTATTATTATTATTATTATTATTATTATTATTATTATTATTATTATTATTATTATTATTAAATGTAATAATCTGGAAGAGTGAAGAATTTTACTATATCACATATAACTGGAAATTATTAACATCTTAATATAGGATGACAAAGAGGCTGATGAGATGAGTGACAGGGTTTCCTATGACACCTGCGGGATTATATCCTGCAGCTCTATTTCAGCTACAGGTTTCTCTTGCGTGAAGTGTAATCTGCTTTACTTTCCGTCCCAAGGAACCCACTGAGTTTCTATTGTCCATCAAATCTGTATTGCTTTCAGTGAGTTTGAACCCAAGTATCTCTGATCCAATGGAAGCATGATAACTGAATCAGTAACAACATACAAAATTGTTACATTACTATGGAATATCATAATCTTTAAATAAGATATTTTCTAATTATTTTACTTTGTACGAAAAAACAGTATTATTAATTTATTTTCAATATACAGTGTATTCTTGAAAGTTTCGGCCAAATATTGGATGCATATTATACAACATGGATGTCGAACAGCGCTCTCAAACTGTGAAACGATTAATTAATACTGTTTCCTACCGTAGCTGAGCTGAAACGAGTCAGTCAGCTCGCAGTAGCAGTGTTCCGTATGCAGTGTGTTTATCAACTCTGGCGGCTGGTTTGGATATGGAACGACGATTTAATAGTGAATGGACAGATAATTAATATTTATTTATCTTAAAGGACGAAAAGGTACATTGCTTAATATGTAGAAAAGTACTTCCATACATTAGCCACCATAGTATTAAAAGGCATTTTAATTCTACACGTCATGCTGAAGCTTATGGACCAGAAAAGTTATCCGGTTTCACTCGTGAAAAGACTGTATAAGAATTAAAATCAAGATTGAATTCAGAAAACCTTCCATCATCATCGGGTATTAGGAGAATAAGCTTGGTTCGTGCTAGCTACAAAATTTGTGAAATTATTGCAACGGCTTCAAAGCTATCTAGTAACGGAGAATTTGTGAAAGGCTGTCTCATAACTGTTGCAAAAGGGATATATCTGGAATACGTTAATGATTTTAAATCTATATGTTTGTCTCGTACTATTTTTGCAGAACACGTATCATAAATTGGAGATATCTTGGAGGAGCAACTGATAGCAAGAATGAAAACTTTCACTTATTACTCACTATAGCTCTTGATGAAAGTACCGACCGGAAAGATACGGCGCAGCTAGCTGTAGTTATTCGTAAGGAGTGTCGATTCAGATTTCAATGTTCGTGGGGATCTTGTAGATGTCATTTCACTAAAGAATCGATCTCGAGGAGAAGAGAATTTTGAACCTGTAACAAAAACTAAGAAGAAATTTCAAGTCACGCTAAAAGTAATTAATTTTATACATCAAAACAGTTTACGTTTCTGAATTTGAAGTTGCACTGCTACAACACATACACACAAAGTTGATATTTTAAACATGATATTAACAACATTATTATTATTATTATTATTATTATTATTATTATTATTATTATTTATTTCCGTCACTAGCGAACAACATTCATGGAATGAAAATAATAATGTAGATGAAACATTATTATTATTATTATTATTATTATTATTATTATTATTATTATTATTATTATTATTATTATTATTATTATCATCATCATCATCATAATTCATCCTCATGTAAGTTACATTCTTTGTTTATCAGAGTTCATCAAGTGCAAATCTAAACTGAGTTCCTAATCAATTGGTAAGATGTATAAAAGTTATCCAAGTACCAGCCGCCGCAGTTTCTCTTTGGTTTACGATCATTCGGCCGGACTGTCTGCTACCTGTGTTCAACCGCTGCACAGTAAGGGAGGAGTGAAGGCTCTGCAGTTCACAGCTCGAGAGCGCTGTTCGACATCCCTGTTATACAAGTTCTGGGGAAGAAGAGGTCCATCAGAATCTAAATACAGATACCCTTTTCAACCTACTTGCATTATCAAAAAAAGAAAACTTGGAAATAAAATCTTTGGAAGTAAAATACGCTCAAATCGTCGCCTCATGTTACACAAATACATTTAAAAAATCTGGCAGCGTTGCAACTGTTATTACATTTACCAACAATACAATTTACTATGGAAAACTGTGTATTATAAATAAAGTTGTCTGAAATACCTTTCAGAATATAATATCTAGTGTTTTGTGGTCCGGGGATAGTGCAAGCCATGCAGTTGGCCCTCTTGTATGAGTCTAACTATCATTATGTCTTAGACAGATATAATTAGTGGTAGCACACTCATGCTTGTGTTTTCTGGCTGTCCATAGATCGAACTGTTAATAATTTATGTCACACTTGTAGTGACATATACAGAATATATGAGGTGTCAAATATATCTGGAGAAGGACACTTTAGCATCTTGTTTCATATATAATTAAGAACTAAATATTGTAACAAATTATTGAACGTCTGGATTTAATGTCCCTAATTATGTCAGGTGAAAAATACAATGCGTGCAGGTCTCCGTTGTGTAACTTTCTCCATTTTCCTATAACTTCACCCCTCATAGCCCCAAATATTTTCCTAAGTATCTTATTCTCAAACACCCCAAACCTCTGTTCCTCTCTCAAATTGAGAGTCAAAGTTTCACAACCGTACAGAACAACCGGTAATAAAACTGTTTTATAAATTTGGTTTATTCCTATTTTAATATATATATATTTTTTCAAATAAGAAGAAAATAATTATAAAATATTTTCCTAAAATAGTAAAAATATGTCAAGAAAACTGCATATTATTCTAGGAAAAAAATTGTACATGTCCTTCCACAATTTAGCTGAACCTCAATGTTACACAACCACTGAACCAAATCACATCCAGATTTAAAGATGTAAAGTTATACACAGGTAACTCCATTTTGATAAATCAATACCTAGGTAATTGTAATTTTGATAAATTTATGAATAAAATTAAGAAAATTACTAAATATTTATGCCCTTTTTTCTTTTTTATTATCTTTTCTGATTATCCGAATATTTATCCATTGAAACTTATATTATGTTCTTGACTTGACTCTCTGATATTTAACTTAGTAATTAGGGGAGAGTCGGGTAGCATCGGACATCGGGTGGTATCGGACAGTGCGTTTTTTTCATCTACCACCATATGGTAGTACCCGAATGACATGGCTACGTTTCTCTATGCGACATCACAGAAACGTAACCATGTCAATCAGGTACTATCATCGTGTGGTAGATGAAAGAAACTCACTGTCCGATATTACCCGATGTCTGATACTACCCGACTCTCCCCTACTGTTTTGAAAATATATTAAATTTTGTAATTTTATTGAAATGCTCAAACGGGTGTGCGCTATGTTTATTGTGTGCATTAATTTATTATTGTAGTATGTAGCAATAAATAAATACAAATCCAAAAAGCGTGCAAAGCTCAGATTCTTATGAATTACGTTAAGATTCAATAGAGCACGCTAAGAAACCATTTCAGGAACATAAAGAGACTTTTTTTTTACAATGTCGTGTCTGCAGGAATATGTAAGAGCTACTGTATAGACTGTTTCATCAAGAAACACAAGCTAAGGAGAAAATATCCGATGGATATTTTTTCATAGTTTTTCTATAGACCTCCAATGTGTCCTGTAAACAAGAAGGAAGCTGAAACTTTGAATGTTCTGACACATGATACGAAGTAGAGAACCAGAAATTCCACACTAATTGGACGCTGTGAAGAGTTTTATAGAGTACTAATTTATATATATATATATATATATATATATATATATATATATATATATATATATATATATATATCCTGAATAATAGATTATTTGTATAACAAGAGAGAAATGCACATTTTCACTTTCAATTACTACATTAAAGCGTTTAATCACATCTTAAAACAGGAAAAAAAAACATAAAATAATTTATTGATTTAAAGGAAGGATTTATAGTTATAACTGAAAATTGAAGCATATTTAAGGTCATACTGTATTTTGCCCAAAATATTTTTTCATAAATTTTATTCAATATTTTCTGCGCTATGGTTTGTTTAGACGTGATTATTTGCCTCAGTTCGCGTCATGGTACACCCACAGTTTGCTTTAGTGAGTGGTCCATTTAGAAAATGACCAGTGATATCTTTAGTAAATTAATTTGTATACGAAAGCATTAAATTTGTTTAAACCGTATGGTTAAAAAGCCATGTATATTTATGAAGTACACTACTGGGTGAACCGTATGTAACGTCAGTTATTCTGGTGGATGATTCCTTTAGTAAAGAGCAATAAAAAAGTGAAATACCGTTTTGCTGTGTTTTGAATAGTTTTTCAGAAGAACATACATTTTAAAAGACATGAATTGTACGATCGTGCAATGCTGTAATCAGTAGGAATGTAATCTACATTAAGTTATGTTGTTCTGAACAAACCTTTTACCTTTTACAAAACGGAGCATGAACAGTGTTGACCAATATAGATCAGTCCTTAATGATAAACTTACAATACATTGCAGGCAGCCTTCCAACTGTAATGTAACACAACCCCGAGAATGATCTTTAAATGATTTAAAAACTTTGGAGAAAACATAAAATTAATTTCCAAATCAAATTATTGAGAGAACTTGAAATCTCATACTGTTTTCCAGTGTAAAAATACATTTTCGAGAATGGAATCATGAAGAGTTGCTACCACAGCTTCAATATGGGATATTAAAACCCACAGGAGTGCTATGTGGCATTATAATTAATGGAGAGTGGTTTGCCCAAGGTATTAATATTTCACTATGCGACGTGGACTGCCCCCACAATGCAAACACATAAAAATGTAAACAAGCAAGCCTTACAATACATCATTACAAATAGGTAAACTGACTTACAGGATTTTAGACAATCACAAATGTTCCTTAACAACCAAAAAAAGTCACTTTAAAAAATACTCAGAATACTATTATTGTAATATAATCCAAATTATATAGGAGAAACACAAAAAGTGACATGTGGATATTTACAAAGGAGAGGGAGAAAAATTCCATCATACAATAAATTTTCACAACGAAAACAGACAGTTCGAGTCATATTTTTTTAACCAACGTGTTAAATTTTGTAGTAAACAAAGTACATTCTTCACTATATTCTTCAGTTAAACCACTGCTCCTTCTTTTCTTCTACGTTACGATCTTTCACATTATATTATTTTTGCTCTCTACCTTTTTCTAATTCTATCTTCTTATCAACTGCTTCACCTCTTTTCGCTCTCCTTCCTCTGTTCTCACTATAAATTATTTCCTTTTTTTCTCACTTTCCACTCATTGCTTCCTTCCTTTCCTTTCCGTTTCATTGCAGTTATTTTTCTTCACATCTATACTATCATTTCTTGCTATTTCTGTCTTCCATTCTTTCACTCTGCGCTTTTCATTTCTTACGTATTATACTTGTTTTCTTTTCATTTGCTCTTATATTTTATTTTTATCATTCTTTATTCTCCTTTGCACCTTCTTCCTTACTTTCACTACTTAATTACTTTCGCTGATTTCTACCTCAACTCCTTACTACCGCCCGATTCCCGTTCACTTAATTTCCTGTCCCTCATTCTTTTTCAATATGCTATCTTTTGTTTTACTTCCGCGTCCTTTAAAGACTTACTTCCATCTAAGCTTTACTTTCTTCCATTTTTTATTTTCGACCATAATTCACTCTTTCCAATTCTTATGTTCTTCCATTCTATTTTTATTCCATTCTTTATTTCCTTTCACTAGTTTCATTCTTCCACTCATTTCTTTCTTCCACTTTCAACATACTTCCACTCTTTACTTTATTTCATTTTTTACTTACTTCCCCTCTTTACTTTCTTTCATTATTTACTTTCTTCCAATTTCCACTTTCTTCCACTTTTTATTTTCTTCCACTATTTACTTTCTTCCACTACCTTTTTCTACTATTTACTTTCTCCCATTCTTTACTTTCTTCCACTTTTTACTTTTTTCTACTATTTACTTTTTTCCACTATTTACTTTCTTCTATTATTTACTTTCTTCCACTCTCTACTTTCTTCTGCTATTTACTTCCTTCCAATATTTACTTTCTTCTACTATTTACTTCCTTCCACTATTTACTTTTTTCCACTTTTTACTTCCTTCCACTATTTACTTTCTTCCATTTTTTACTTTCTTCCACATTTAACTTTCTTCCACTTTTTACTTTCTTCCACTTTTTACTTTCTTCCACTCTTTACTTTCTTCCTGTCTTTACTTTCCTCCACTCTTTACTTTCTTCTTCTATTTACTTCCTTCCACTATTTCCTTTCTTCTACTGTTTACTTTCTTCCATTTTTTACTTTCTTCCACATTTAACTTTCTTCCACTTTTTACTTTCTTCCACTCTTTACTTTCTTCCTGTCTTTACTTTCTTCCACTCTTTACTTTCTTCTTCTATTTACTTCCTTCCACTATTTACTTTCTTCTACTTTTTACTTACTTCCACTTTTTACTTTCTTCCACTTTTTCTTTCTTCCAGTTTTTACTATGTTCCACTATATACTTTCTTCCACTTTTTAACCTTCTTCCACTTTTTACTTTCTTCCACTATTTACTTTCTTCCACTTTTTACCTTCTTCCACTTTTTACTTTCTTCCACTCTTTACTTTCTTCCAGTCTTTACTTTCTTCCACTCTTTACTTGCTTCCACTATTTACTTTCCCCCACTAATTACTTTCTTATACTATTTACTTTGTTATACTATTTACTTTCTTCCACTATTTACCTTCTTCCACTTTTTACTTTCTTCCAGTCTTTACTTTCTTCCACTCTTTACCTTCTTCTACTATTTACTTCCTTCCACTATTTACTTTCTTCCACTCTTTATTTTCTTATACTATTTACTTCCTTCCAATATTTACTTTCTTCCACTATTTACTTTTTTTTCTACTATTTACTTCCTTCCATTATTTACTTACTTCCACACTTTATTTTCTTCTAGTATTTACTTCCTTCCAATATTTACTTTCTTCCACTATTTACTTCCTTCCACTATTTACTTACTTCCACACTTTATTTTCTTCTACTATTTACTTCCTTCCAATATTTACTTTCTTCCACTATTTACTTTCTTCTACTATTTACTTCCTTCCACTATTTACTTTCTTCGACTTTTTACCTTCTTCCACTTTTTACTTTCTTCCACTCTTTACTTTCTCCCATTCTTTACTTTCTTCCATTTTTCACTTTCTTCCACTCTTTACTTTCTTCTACTGTTTACTTCCTTCCACTATTTTCTTTCTTCCACTATTTACTTTCTCCGAATCTTCATTTTCTTCTACACTTTATTTTTCAATCATTCTGTAATATTTTATCTTCCTTCCTTTAATTTTAATTTTGTCTTATATTCATTTCATGTTCTTTCCTTCTTTCTGTGCTTCCTGCCTTGATTTCTTTCATTCCTTCTTTCTCTAATTCCTCCTCTTATTGCTCGTTTAATTATTGCTATTTTCACTTTGGCCTTGTTTGTTTCTTACGTTCCTTCTTTTTACTCATCTTAATTTCCTGTCCCTTTCAGTCTTTCTTTCTTATTTCATTTGATTACGATTTTATTCATGGTAATATTTTTCTTTCTTCTCGCTTTCTGTTCTCTTCCATAATTACTTCAATGTCTTCATTTTTATTTCGATATCTCTTTATGTTCCTTTATTTATTTATAATATTGTAGTTTTTCCTTCTTTGATTTCCTCAATTTTCTTTACACTTAAAATACTTTTCCTTCGTTTCTTTCTTCCTTCTTGCCTTCCTTTACTCAATGCTTTTCTTTCTTCTCTTCTAGTTTTAATTTCTTCTTCTTATTATTCTTATTCCTTTCGCTCTTTCTAGTCCATCGTTTTAATCCATAATTCTTTTTATCCTTGAGCTGTCGTCCCTTATTCATCATCGATGTATTTTTGTTTTCCTTATTTTTTTTCTCCCACTTTCTTTAACCTTATCGCCTTGAATTTTTATTTAGTTATTTATTTATACATTTATTTTGTTCCCTTTTTCAAGTAATTCTCTGCAAAGCCAGTTCAAGTTCTTCGTTCTTAGACATCATACTTGCAACTACGACGTAGTATTATGTTCTTTTACGGTGCAATTCTCTTGATTGCAACCTGCTAGGTTAGTTAATATTCCACCTCATGTATGTGTTGGAGGGTAAATGTTAAAAGAGCAAAGCGTTGTCTTCAGCAAAGCTGGTGATTATGACCACTGTATTGTATATTATAATGATAATGAAATAGCGCAGAGTACTGAAAGCACACGTGAAGGAGTACGGAACTGGTGTAATAAAAATTTTCAGATTATTAGACGAATATTAAGATAAACGGAACAATAGGACAATAAAATTGCTTCTCAGTGAAATAGTGACTTAACGTCGTGAAACACGTAATAAATTGAGTAATTTTACTGAAAATCCTCAAAACTCTTTAAATACAAAACCGTTTACCGCTTTATATTAGTATACATTAATGTATCTAATATTTTACTGAACACATAACGTAATCAATGAACGTGCCAGAAGTGCTGGTGGTAGTAGTAGTAGTAGTAGTAGTAGTAGTAGTAGTAGTAGTAGTAGTAGTAGCAGTAGTAGTAGTAGTAGTAGTAGCAGTAGCAGTAGTAGTAGTGGTAGTAGTAGTAGTAGTAGTAGTAGTAGATGCAGCAGTAGCAGTAGCAGTATTAGTAGCAGCAGTAATAGTAGTAGTAAGGGGTGTCCGCCTTTCACATTAATTCCGCAATATTTTACCATTGGCAGCTCTGATGTGAGTTATTGTTACAATAACTTGTCTTACTGATGTACTTTAATTACTTATTACAAACAATCAAATGACAATCGCCATTACATTAAATGATAGATGTGTTTACAATGTTTTAAACATGTGTCAATCCTATTGAAAAATTGGGTACTAAATTTGTTGCATTGCAAAAATCGCTTGAATATTTTCCTTTAAATCCCATAGATTAAATGGATTAATTGCCTACGTTACGCTTTTTGTTTAATGATAGTCCACAAATAAAACTCACGGGGATTTAGGTCCGCAGATCTGGGAAACTACAAATTCTTGCTAATTATTATTTTGGCAAAAATTTCACACACAGGTAATTTAGAATTTCCACTTGTAAGATCTCTAAGAATTTGCATTGTTTACATAGCTATCGTAAATGAATATTCTCAATTGTAAGTGATATCGAATTCTCACCATGTTACAGAATAATACTCAATGAATCACGCTTATAGCAATAAACGTGTCAAACAAGCACCACACTCAACAACTTAACTACCCCAAAACCGGTTATCAGCCAGCTGCTAGCATGATTCTCGGCGACGATCGCCGGGAACACAGTTCCACTAGGTTCGAATGTTTCCGATGAACTTAACCGACGGACACTCGATACATCGGTAAGAGTATGGACATGATCTTAAGTCTTTTAGCCAGTATAACTAAATATTTGTCACATCCGTAACAATGGAACGACCGCAATTATTGTTTAATATCATTATTAATTCTACACTATGATAATGGTTTTCTAGCGGCACTAAACCCTCTCTGCAGCTCAGAGTACATTCATTCATTTAGTGTTCTGCCCAACGGCAGGTCTTTCACTGCACACTCAGTTTTCTCCAATCTTTCCTATTTTTTGCCTTCCTCTTCGTTCCCTCATATGATCCATATATCTTAATATGATCTATGATGTGATATCTTCTTCTACACCGAACTCTTTTACCGTTGACCATTCCTTCCAGTGCATCCTTCAGTAGACAGTTTCTTCTCAGCCAGTGACCCAACCATTTCCTTTTCCTCTTTGTGATCAGTTTCAGCATAATTATTTCTTCACCCACTCTTTCCAAAACAGCTTTATTTCTTATTCTGTCTGTCCACTTCACACGTTCCATTCTTCTCCATATCCACATTTCGAATGCTTCTATGAGCTTCTCTTCACTTCGTCGTAATGTCCATGTTCTGCCCCATACAATGCCACACCCCATACAAAGCACTTCATTAGTCTCTTCCTTGGTTCTTACTCCAGAGGTCCGCAGAGGATGTTCCTTTTCCTATTAAAAGCTTCCTTGGCCATTGCTAACCTCCTTTTGACTTCCTGGCAGCAGCTCATGATGCTGCTTATAGTACACCCCTAGTATTTGAAGCTGTTCACTTGCAAGTTTATCTTCTGTATTTTTCATCCTATGACAATGCTCTTCGTCTTATTTGCATTTATCTTCATTCCATAATGTTTTTTTGTTTTATTCAATGCAGTGGCACTTGACCGGAGTGATTGGCCGTACAATGGCGTTAAAAACTAAAATGAAAGATAGAAAACAAAATAAAGTGAACAATGTGCAAGTGAAACTACGAAGGAGAGGATGTCAGCACTGCTGCATTCTTTCTCTGACCTTCCAGTATCTATCCACAAAGCTGACAGATGAAAGCGCTGGACAAGTCTTAATGTGGTTTGAGTCCATGTTGTCTGAACATCCACAGAGCAGACATCCCATAATGTTGACAGCTGTCATTTAGCTTCAGTAGCATATCTTTTAATATCATTTCCTCTTCTGCTAATAACGCCATATTATCAGCAAATCTTATGCACTTTATTATTCTTCCTCCTACTGTTACTCCTCCCATGTTCAGAGTACACTATGGATTTCTTTAATAATTGCATTCAGAGAATAATATTGTTCGTGGTGTGATTGAGCAGTGCGTGCAGTAACAAGTGGCGCTGTAACCACGAAGTGATGTATAATCTGTAGCTGGAAGGGATGAACAGAGACGAGGTTAGAGGGGTAGATAAACGTTATTTCCCCGTTGTGCAAAAGGGCTACTGTGCATTAATTTAGTGGTGCACTAGTGAAAACCGTTGTGCACATGAGTGCTGGCTGGAGTCTATTGATGCCGAAGTGACTTACTTGACGAGGGAAACATCGTGCCAACTTGCGTGGCGTCTGTGCCAAGACTTCCCTGAGCAACTGTCTCCTCTCCACAAACTTTTCCGCCAGCTTTGGTAATGAGTAGCTGCAATCGATAGGGTGTTAGGTCGATACATGTTAATTTGATATGGCGCTATCGAATTAGCTTACCGTGCCTCATCTATTGTTTTTTACCTAAATCGTCTATGATGAAAATTACAATCACGTCATGCAAAAAAGTGTTAAGATGAACGTAGCAGATGAATTATCAACAGTTTGTCAGAATAATAAGTATTGAATATCAATGTCTGCGAAATATCATTTACGAACGATTACTGTAACTAATCAATACATTTGGTACTGCTACTATTAGACCTACTACCACTGCAGCAGCTAAATAGTAATAATAATAATAATAATAATAATACTAATAATAATAATAATAGTAGTAGTAGTAGTAGTAGTAGTAGTAGTAGTAGTATTAATAATTATTATTTTTATTTTCTTTCTTTCTATCTATCTTTCTTTCTTTTTTTCCTTTCTTTCTATCGATTTAACCTAACCCTTTTCCATCTTAAACGCCACTGCGGGTAGGAGAGGACAATCACTTTCTCACAAATACGGGCTTCCCTGATCGTGTGATTAACATGAAACATGCCCACCGTAGAAATATCACAGGACAATCACAAGACAAACGAACAAACACAAAGAAAGAATAATAATAATAATAATAATAATAATAATAATAATAATAATAATAATAATAATAATAATAATAGTGTAAACTGGGGTCTGTTGGACAGTCGGGCATGTTGGACACTCTGTACTTTAACGTGTTACCTCGCCGCTTGTGGGCACCACATTCTGCTAGAAGTCAATGACGGAAGTAGCCACGAGTGGGGCTACTTCTGTCATTGACTTCTAGCAGAATATGGTGCCCACAAGTGGCGAGGTAACACATTAAAGTGCAGAGTGTCCAACATGCCCGACTGTCCAACAGACCCTAGTTTACCCTAATAATAATAATAATAATAATAATAATACTAATAATAATAATAACAATAATAATAAATCGAGAGCTATTCTCAAAGATGGGACAGATATTACAGATATGCTGAAATAGTCAAGGATAATAATATAATGGTAAAAAGTGACAAACATCACAGGACAATCACAAGACAACGAACAAACAAAAAGAAAAAAAATAATAACATCGAGGGCTATTCTCAAAGAAGGGACAAATATTACAGACATGCTCAAATAGTCAAGGATAATAATATAATGGTAAAAAGTGACAAATCTCACAGGACAATCACAAGACAACGAACAAACACACAGAAAAAAAAATAATAATAACATCGAGGGCTATTCTCAAAGAAGGGACAAATACGACAGACATGATCAAATAGTCAAGGATAATAATATAATGGTAAAAAGTGACAAAGATCACAGGACAATCACAAGACAATGAACAAACACACAGAAAAATAAATTAATAATAATAATAATAATAATAATAATAACAACAACAACATCGAGGGCTATTCTCAAAGAAGGGACAAATATTACAGACATGCTCAAATAGACAAGGATAATAATATAATGGTAAAAAGTGACAAATCTCACAGGACAATCACAAGACAACGAACAGACACACAGAAAAAATTATAATAATAATAATAACATCAAGGGCTATTCTCAAAGAAGGGACAAATACGACAGACATGCTCAGATAGTCAAGGATAATAATATAATGGTAAAAAGTGACAAACCTCACAGGACAATCACAAGACAACGAACAAACACACAGAAAAAATAAATAATAACAATAATAATAATAATAACATCGAGGGCTATTCTCAAAGAAGGGACAAATGTGACAGACATGCTCAAATAGTCGAGGATAAATAATACAATGGTAAAAAGTGACAAACATCACAGGACAATCACAAGGCAACGAACAAACACACAGAAAAAACAATAATAATAGCAATAATAATAACATGGAGCGCTATTCTCGAAGATGGGACAAATATGACAGACATGCTCAAATAGTCAAGGATAATAATATAGCGGAAAAAAGTGACAAGCCTCACAGGACAATCACAAGAGAACGAACAAACACACAGAAATAATAATAATAATAATAATAATAATAATAATAATAATAACATTGAGCGCTATTCTCAAAGATGGGACAAATATGACAGACTTGCTAAAATAGTCAAGGATAATAACATAGTGGAAAAAAGTGACAAACCTCACAGGACAATCACAAGACAACGAACAAACACACAGAAAAATAATAATAACAATAATAATAACATCGAAGGCCATTCTCAAAGAAGGGACAAATATGACAGATAAGCTCAAATAGTCATGGGTAATAATATAATGGTAAAAAGTGACAAACCTCACAGGACAATCACAAGACAACGAACAAACACACAGAAAAAATAAATAATAATAATAATAATAATAATAATAATAATAATAATAATAATAATAATAGTAACTTGGAGCGCTATTCTCAAAGAAGGGACAAATATGACACATAAGCTCAAATAGTCAAGGGTAGTAATATAATGGTAAAAAGTGACAAATCTCACAGGACAATCACAAGACAACGAACAAACACGCAGAAAAAAAAATAATAATAGCAATAATAATAACATAGAGCGCTATTATCAAAGATGGGACAAATATGACAGACATGCTCAAATAGTTAAGGATAATAATATAGTGGAAAAAAGTGACAAACCTCACAGGACAATCACAAGACAACGAACAAACACGCAGAAAAAATAATAATAACAATAATAATAACATCGAAGGCTATTCTCAAAGAAGGGACAAATATGACAGATAAGCTCAAATAGTCAAGGGTAATAATATAATGGTAAAAAGTGACAAACCTCACAGGACAATCAAAAGACAACGAACAAACACACAGAAAAAATATAAATAATAATAATAATAATAATAATAATAATAATAATAATAATAGTAACTTGGAGCGCTATTCTCAAAGAAGGGACAAATATGACACATAAGCTCAAATAGTCAAGGGTAGTAATATAATGGTAAAAAGTGGCAAATCTCACAGGACAATCACAAGACAATGAACAAACACACAGAAAAAAAAAAAATAATAACATCGAGGGCTATTCTCAAAGAAGGGACAAATATGACAGACATGCTCAAATAGTCGAGGATAATAATATAATGGTAAAAAGTGACAAACCTCATTTAAGTATGAGGGAGGTGGAGTTCACACGCCGTAACTGTCACATTCTTTGATAGAAGTTGTTAAATAGAATTAGTGTGTTTCTATAATTTGCAAAATGTATTATATTATTTCCACAAGAGAGATAACAAGTTCACGTTCTGCAGTGTACGTGATTCGAGGTGCAACAGATGCACCCAGTATGTGAGGTCTGTCACCAGTATAGAATGTCTGTACACTTGATCAAATCTGAAGGTACGCTCCCTGATCCAATTTCTGAAGTACCAGACGGAAATCTGTGGTCAACTTATGAATTCGTATGTAGCTACTGTAACTTCGCTGATTTAGGTCTGGGTTTCTTATTTATCCTTGAGAGTAACAAACCGAATGACATAGACTTTTACAACGGCTGTTCGGAGCCTTGCTCGAATATACAAAAGATAAATGTCATTGATTGTACTGTGGAGAAGGATAGGCTATACTTATTTAAATTCAGTTCGTATTGATGTAAAAATATTGACAAGTGCATAATTTTACGTAAAATTCTTTGTGGATCCTGCATGAAGGCAATCGTGCATTCCCATTATTTTCCTTCTGTTCTCTTTGTTCTCCTTATATTTTCCTCCATCTCCTTGTATCCTACTCGTTCTCTTGTTTTATTCAAGTTATTCCGTCTCCCTCGTTCTCCTTGTGTACTTGTCCACCTTGTATTCCTCCCGTTCTCCCTGTATTCCCCTAGATGTCCTTGTATTCTAACTTTCTTTTTGTATTTCCCCTTTCTCTCTGTATTCCTCTCATTCTCCTTGCATTCTCCTATTTATCCTTCTATTTCCCTCTTTCTCCCTGTATTACTTTCATTCTCCTTGTATTCCCCTCTTACTCTCTGTATTCCTCTCTTACTCCCTGTAATTCTCTCGTTCTCCCTGTATTCCTCACGTTCTCCTTATATTCTCCCCTTTCTCCTTGTATTTCCCTCGTTACCTAGTATTCCCTTTATCTCCTTGCATTCCTCTCGTTTCCCTTGTATTCCACTCTTTCTCCTTGTATTCCACTCTTTCTCATAGTATTCCTCTCGTTTTTCTTGTATTCCCCTCCTTCTCCCTGTATTACCTTCATTCTCTTTATATTCCCCTCTTACTCCCTGTATACCCCTCTTTCGCCTTGAATTACTTTTATTTTCCTTGTATTCCCCTCTTACTCTCTGTATTCCCTTCTTACTCCCTTTATTCCCCTCTTTCCCCCTGTATTCCCCTTTTTTTCTGTGTATTCCTCTCTTTCTCCTTGTATTCTCCTGTTTATTCTTGTATTTCTTTCGTTTTTTTGTATTCGCGCTCCTTATATTTCGCTCAATCTCAATCCATTATCCTTGTTCCCCTTGTATCCTTCTCTTTCTTCTTCTATTCTCCTCGTTCTCCTTGTATCCCTCTCTTTCTATTTCTATTCTACTCGTTCTCCTTATATTCCTCTCCTTCTTCTATTCTCCTCGTTCTGCTTGTTCCCCTTTCTTTCTTCTTCCATTCTTCTCGTTATCCTTGTATCCCCTTTTTTCTTCTTCTATTCTCCTCGTTATCTTTGTATCCCCTTATTTTTTCTTCTATTCTCCTCGTTCTCCTTGCATCCCTGTCTTTCTTCTTCTATTCTCCTGGTTCTCCCTGTATCCCTATCTTTCTTCTTCTATTCCCCTCGTTCTCCTTGTATCCCTTTTTTTCTTCTTCCATTCTCCTCGTTCTCCTTGTATCTCTCTCTTTCTTCTTCTATTCTCCTCGTTCTCCTTGTATCCCTTTTTTTTTCTTCTATTCTCGTTTTCCTTGTATCCCTTTCTTTTTTCTTCTATTCTCGTTTTCCTTGTATCCCCTTCTTTCTTCTTCTATTCTCCTCGTTATCTTTGTATCCCCTTATTTCTTCTTCTATTCTCCTCGTTCTCCTTGTATCCCTGTCTTTCTTCTTCTATTCTCCTGGTTCTCCCTGTATCCCTATCTTTCTTCTATTCCCCTCGTTCTCCTTCTATCCCTTTTTATCTTCTTCTATTCTCCTCGTTCTCCTTGTATCTCTCTCTTTCTTCTTCTATTCTCCTGGTTCTCCTTGTATCCCTCTCTTTTTTCTTCTACTCTCGTTTTCCTTGTATCCCTTTCTTCTTCTATTCTCCTCGTTCTCCTTGTATCTCTCTTTCTTCTTCTATTCTCCTCGTTCTCCTTGTATCCCTTTCTTTCTTCTTCTATTCTCCTCGTCCCCCTTGTATCTCTGCCTCTCTTCTTCTATTCTCCTCGTTCTCCTTGTACCTCTGCCTTTCTTCTTCTATTCTCCTCGTTCTCCTTGTATTCCTTTCTTTCTTCTTCTATTCTCCTCGTTCTCCTTGTATCCCTTTCTTTCTTCTTCTATTCTCCTCGTTCTCCTTATATCCCTCTCTTTCTTCTTCTTTTCTTCTCGTTCTCCTTCTATCCTTCTCTTTTTCTCACATTCTCCTCATTTTCCTTGTATTCCTCTTCTATCCCTCTCGTTCTCCTTATATCCTTCTTGTTCTCCACATACCCCCATTGTTCTACTTACTACTATTGTATTTTCCTTGTGGTGATGTAACGGTTAATTCTCAAATAACCGACCTCTGTACGTAGTGTATTCTATGCCTAAACTTATCTTTTACCTCTACATTAATTTCATAAGAAGAGGTCTAGGTAATACGGAATTTCAAAACTTTATATTTTATGTACCCTATGTCTATACGAATTGGAGAAAAGTTCTTGCAAAGTACTCAGTTCGCATTTAATATATCTATACATTATAAGCCTACTGCTTTTCAGGTAATGTGAGGTGCGATAGTCCATGGAAAGCAAAGGCCTGCCATCGACTACTGTCCTTACGTTCACATGCTGTCGCAGAGATCCACGATCATTCGACATCATTTAATATCTTCCTATGACCTATCCTTTATCATACTACTGTTCTAGATGGATTTAAATTTCACTGCTTAGCAGGAGCCTCACGAAATCAGTTAGCTAGAAGCTTTGATAATGTTGAATTAAAGATATAATATCAATATAATCAATAAATTGTTATATTTACTTTCGCTTCTTTGTTGCTTTATTTGATGGTAAAAATGTAGACATGAACCGACATATCCGAATGTTTTCCGATTGTTCTGATAGGGCTTACGATGCTATCGAAATCTTGCCTCGCTTTAAATCACGACTACATCTTTCCATTCGGTAACCCCTCTGCGTGGTTGTACAGTGCCACACCCTCCATATCCACCCACGCAGAGCGCGCCTCTACTCCGTGGTATAAGGTACAACCTTCTTCTGCATTTGACAAGGAAACCGAGGGGTGACTTCTTCACTGTGCCAATTCTTCCCCCATACGCTGTTTCATCTGAAATTCTTTATAACGTTTGGAAGCTTTGAGCCCGTGAAAATATATTTGCGCTACAAAACAGGAAGATGGAATGTCTCTAAATCCTCTGATGTTCAAATTCTCATAACGTAACACATTCTCAATAATATTTGGATAATACTCTATACCTATCGTTACCGTATTTAGAGTACTATTAGATTTATCTACTATTGCTGCTATAACCAAACCTAACACTGTAGTAGATGCTACGATTATTGCCCATGTACCACAACATTAATACTATAAACAATAATATCACGAGTGCTAATTGTTTCTTGGTGATTTAGTTGAGCTTAAAGGATAATCTATTCCTTATCATGATAACTATTTCGAGACTACAGGTGGAAGAATAATTACCTTATGATTAGAAACATGAGTCTAGAAGCCAAGTTACTCAACAAAATTGTTAGCACGAGTGGAATTTAGCTAGACTATTTCGTTTATCTGACGTCATTCCATTTTCGACCAATGAAGTGTAATGAAATTTTTAATTTCAACCAATCACAGTCACACTTTGCGGTAAATTTTGCAGCTAGATTTATCGCTATCAATTTTCGCATGGTCGTTCTTTTGTTTAGTTGTTGTCGTCAACTGTTTCCCCGTAAATTGATGATCATGAATACATTAAGTTGCAACTACACGGTTAAACATTTCTTTAAACTTTAAAGCAATGAATGCAAGATTGATATTTAATATTAATTAATATATTTACGCAGTGAAGACCACATTCAAAACGGCGCACCATGTAGACACAAAATCTCCATGCATCTTAATTGAAGGTACCTTTTAAACTTGATTCTTTCAATATTCTTCCCAGATTGCACGCATACCCGATTGGAATATTGAACTGTGTAGATGCAGCTTTAGTTCCGTTACACATTACAGTGAGAATGCGTTTGTCGAGCTATAAAAATGCTTTCCTGTAGCACGAGTAACGGTCGGCATTGGTCCTGCTCCCACAGGTAACTTAACCTATAATTGTAGCCTATAAAATGTTTATTTTGTGAATGAAATTAAAAAATTAATAGAAAGTCAGATGTTCAAATTTATGTAACATCATCGCATATCAAACACAAAGACCTTGTATAGTAATATATATTGGCTTCAGTGTGTAGCAACATGTCTCGCTATGAATACATAAGCATTTCTATATAGCTGTCCCCACACAGTTCTTCGTTTTTCGGTGTAGTGTGTAATGTAACGATGAAGTAGTAAATAAAGTGCGAAATTCTACTTCCACATCTACAACTTCATCTACTAATTCCATGTCCATTGTAGACTATCTGAAAAAATTACATTCCTTCATTCAGAATTGATAACTGCGTTTTGAACAATTCTTCATTTAATTAATGTATTAATCAGATTACTGTAATTCTATTATAAGATTTTAAATTATATTATGATTTCAGCGGATAATGAAAATGTATTTATGTTATAATAATAAGAGAAAAGTGCTGTTACATGTAATTAACATTGTTAAACCTGTATTTCGCGTTTCCCAATAGGCATTGCTGAATAATAACATCGAATTTCTTTATTGCAGTAATCGATATTAATCTATCTCAACTTCACAAGTCTGAATAGGTTACGTATTCGTAAATATACAATTATTAACATTTTGTGATCGAATTTTAGGGATATATTATTTACATTTTTATTTTATTCACGAAATAGTCCTAATAAATGTCACTCGAGGTCTGAGATTTCCCAGATAAATCTCAGACCGCTCGTGACATTACTACAGGTAATCCCATCGCAAATAAAAGTATTAATTACGTATTATATAATTTCGTGTTGAATTATATTATTTTACGTTATATTTCAAAGGTCACTGGAATGAAATGGACAGATTCTCACGTAACTCCGTCCTTCATCATCAACATCATCATCATCATTATCATCATCATCATTATCAAAAATATCATCATGTAGCATCCAACGAGTTGGGCCAGAGTTTGACCCATTTCGGTCTCATATTAGAGGTCGAGAAGTCTCCCCAGTTGTCTTCCAGGGCTTTTTGTGTCCGCCGGGGTGTAATTTTACTAGTAATCTAGGATATCTGTTTGCGGGGCGTCCTATTCACATTTGTATTCACTTTGACTTCTAATTTAAAAATTTGGTCAAAGTCTATGTCATTCTCAATTCTTCCAAAATATCCGTATTTGTTTTGTAGTCGTTTCATTTATAACCTGTTTTTCTTCTTAAATATTTCATTTCTGCCGCAGATATTCTTGATTTATCTTTTGCCTTGATTGTCCAGTTTTCACAACCGTAAATTCGGAAGAGCCAATATGTTATACAGTCTTATTCGGGTTTTAGTTTAAGTTCGTTTTGATTTAAATACGTTTTTAATGAATTTAAGGAATTTATATGGACAAAAACTTAAGTTGGAATACTCAAATCACACACACACATTTGTAAAATAATTTTTATGAAAATTCACACACTAAAAAGAATTCGAAATTTCCTTCCGTTGTTTGTCAAGAAGAATTTAGTGCAGTCGCTCTTGATGCCTCATTTTGATTACTGTGACACTCTCTACACTGACCTTAACATGAGACTGACAGACAGACTACAGCGTGTTCATAATGCATGCGTTCGATTTATTTGCAACGTCCGTAGATCTGACAGCATCACACCTTCACTAAATATGCTGTCCTGGTCCGCCTCAAAAAGCGAAGAACTATTCACTCTCTCACGTTACTCTTCAAAATTGTTCAAACCTCTAACCCCAGCTATCTGGCTTCTCGTCTTCAACATTTGTCCTCATATCACGAAATAGATACTCGCTCACAACACCATATCACACTCTTCATTCCTAAACACAGAACATCCTTCTACTCTTCATCTTTCACCGTCTCTGCAGCTCATCTCTGGAACTCTCTACCACAATATGTCAGAGACTGTCGGACATTGTCTAGTTTCAAAAATAAATTAAAATTGCACTTTTTCAATTAGATTCCTTTCAGTTATAAGCCCTTTTCTCTGCCATGGTTTTGTAAAAATATAGGCTATATATATATATATATATATATATATATATATATATATATATATATATATATATATATATTTTCTTTTTCCTTCCTTCCCCCTTTTTGTTCTCTTTATCAGCCGATGAATTTATTATCAAAGCCTTTTTATCGTGAACTTTATTTAATATTTGTATTTCTTTTATTTTTTATTATTATTTTATTACATTCCATTTTGATATATTCTTCCTTACGTTTTCCATATTAACCATTTGTACTAAATGAGTTGCTTTCACTATATTCCAATGTATTTTACTTTCTTTTTTTTCTATTATGGTATTATTTTCATGTTGCTTAGTGTCGATTATATTATGTTATTATTATTTTTTTTGTGATATGTTAGTATTCTGTTCTTAACTTTTTGTTAAATTTTAACTCCTTGCATACTTTGTGACCTGGTTGAGTGTAAGAGAAGGCCTTATGGCCTTAACTCTGCAAGTATAGATAAAGAATTATTATTAATGACACCAGTAACCTTCAGGAAATTATATAATTTGTGATTAATACCAAATTCAGTTTGATATGAAACAATATTACCTAAATATTTCAACTGATTTACCTGTTCGGTAATTTCGTTATTTATGACAGTTTTGCTTCTTATCGGTGACTGACCTTTAAATAAATGCCATTGACTTTGTTTTCTGTATAGATATTGTTAAATTATTTCTGTATTATTTTTAAATGTATATGTTGCTTTTTGTTGGTTATCTCCTGAATTGGATACTGCAACCTGTTCATCTGCAAATAATAGAGTTGTGAGTTGTTTATTGTGTGAAATTGGAATTCCAGTTACATTTTCCTTTTGCCATTCTACTGTAATATCGTTTAAATATATGAGGCGTTCAGAGCTAAATTGGATCAAGTCGCAAATTTTCATAAATTGAGTTTAATTTATTTTCTTATTATCTGAAGTTGCATATTTTCCGAGCAGTAATGGATCAAGTCTTAATTGAAAGGTTCAGAACCATAGTGGGCCAAGCGCCACTTACTAAAACCGTAGAAAACAGGGGTTAAAATCAAGTTATTACCATAAATCAATGGAAACATATAGCAAGTAATATAAAGTTTGCACATTAAAACTAAATAATATATCAATCTTCATTAAACTATGGTATTCACTTAACTTTAACCCTTGTTTTCTCCGTTTTTAATAAATGGCGCTTGGCCCGCTATGGCTCTGAACCCTTAAATTCCAAGCATTCGCCGGTAGGTGACATTGTTCACAATGTTCTGAGCCATAGTGGTTCAAGTTACCGAAGCGTTGCATCAATTAACATCACAATTGTTTATATTTTGTAAATGTAGTTTGAGAATGCAGCAATAAAATGATTGATAGTGAAATTAGATAATCCTCTAGAGCTATTTAACTTAAAGTCCTATTTTCTCAAAACTACGCTCTGAACGCCTCTTATATTGAATAATGTGGTGTTAATGAACTCCTTGTCGTGCTCCTTTATCTATACTGATTTTGTCAGACAATTTTGAGTTATAATAATTGATACATATTGTCTATTTTTTTATTTTAGTAGATTATTTTACGACGCTGTATCAACATTTTAGGTTATTTAGCGTCTGAATGAGATGAAGGTGATAATGCTGGTGAAATTAATTGGGGGTCCAGCACCGAAAGTTACCCAGCATTTGCTCATATTGGGTTGAGGGAAAACCCCCGGAAAAACCTCAACCAGGTAACTTGCCCCGACCGAGAATCGAACCCGGGCCACCTGGTTTTGCGACCAGACGCGCTAACCGTTACTCCACAGGTGTGGACCATATTGTCTATGATCGCATTTAGTAAAAGAATTGGAATACCATTAGATTTCATGATATTAAATAGAAGTTCTCTATTCACACAGTCAGAAGCTTCTTCGTTATCTGTAAATAAAAGGTCAGTTTCCGGGTTGAATTCTCTACATATTTCAGTTAATGGTTTTAAACAAAATGTTGGATCTGTGCATGAACGATCTCTTCTAGATAATGAAAGAAATAAAGAAAAATAGGAAGAAGGGACACAAAAATAGAAAGGAAGACAGAAATGATAGGAACAAAAATGAAAGAAAGGAAAAGAAAAGGAAAGAGAGAAGTTCGCATGGAGTTACGCTACTTCTACCTTCAAGGCCGGAAACTACTGAACTTCTCGATAAGATTTATTCAAGGTTTAATTTTACAAGCTTAAAATAAGTATGAGTACCTTAACAGCTTATTTGTCTATCTACTGAGGATATGTGTTGAAATTTATCACACAGATACAATTAGAACTTGGATAACTTTATTTATACATGCTTTCACATCTGTTGTCATATCGCGTGTTTAGAATCTATGTGTATACTAGTAGGCCGTTTTCATTATTGTTCAGTTTCTGTTTTTCTTTTCTATTGTATGTTGTAGATGACTAAATAAATTTTGATTAATATTTGTGATATTGGTGATTGAGGCGGTGATGAATCATGGTATGCAAATTTTCATGTGACTGAGGAAAACCATGAAAAATTCCAGTCAGATGAGTAATCAACGGGGTTTGAACCTGGGACCTCCCGAATGTAAGTCTTACACCTTACCGCCTGAGCCAGCTCGCTCGCTTAAGAACATTTAAATTCAACGTTCAAAATGCCGATGTCACGACAATAGTTTTCAGACTTTAATCTCAACAAAGAGGTCAACAGATAATAAGTTAATCAAAAAGCTAAAATGTTAGTTGAAGTAATTAAGCTTACCTGAAACAGAAACTCTGAGGAAGAGTTAGTTTTTATTCCTTTTATTTCAGCTGACATTGCTCACTAGTACTTTGTGAGAAAGATTTGAAAGACGAAGACATCTTGCTGTTTTTAATGGAACATGACTAGTCAGGCTCTTAGAAAGGCTGGGAAGCTTTTAACACGATGCAGCAAAAAAGTAACTATCATTACTCTGAAGTAACTTTCTGCGGAATTACCAAGTAAAGTCCTGTAATTGTAATAGCCGATTCATTATACTGGAAATGAAATAAAAACTACGGTTCGAGAATTCATGTCATTAGCATACCGAAAATATTGCAGTTATTAATCTTTAAATCCAGTGTGTTAAAATTTTGATAATTACTTACTCCGTGCCATTCTAAAATTGTCCTCTGTGGTCTAGCAATAGTCATTCTGTCCTGTGAATCTGAGGTATGTGGGTTCAAATCTGGCAGGGAACGATGGATCTTAAAAAGCGATACAATGATTAGAATTCCTTGCTCTTTTTGGAATTAGGTATGGGTTTATACAGAGTGATTAATGAAGATTGTACATACTCTAGGATCTGATTCCTGACAACATTTTGAAGAAAAAAGTTCATATATACATGTGTCCGATTTTGAATAGTTTTGGATAAAATCATGATTCTTCCTTCCGTTAACACGCATCCTTGTGAACTTCTCTCTCTCTCCCTCTCAATGTCTGGAGCTGTGTGAGTTGCAATACAATTGATAGCAGCAACACAGTCTCGTGACAACAGTGTTAGAGATGACGCAACACCGGAATAATGTATTTACCTACCATCCGAACAATGGAAGTTAGGGAATGCGGCACGCGCAGTTCACACTCGGGCGACTTCATTAATTGCTTCAGAGGGTGGAATCTGTGAAAATAGGGTTTAATACAGATTTTTCTGGTGAGTAATAATGTGGATGTTCTTTAACGAATTTATAATATACACTCAGTACCATTCTCGTAAATAATTTTAGTGCTTAAACCTTCATAATTTCCTGTTGATGTTTAACATTCAGAAGCATCTAACTCAATAAATTAAAAAATATATATATGACACACTATGTTCATAGCAGTAGAGCAAGTGGACAGCTTCAAATACTTGGGGGTGTACTATAAGCAGAAACATGAGTTGCTGCCATGAAGTAAAAAGGAGAATAGCAATGACAAAGGAAGCTTTTAATAGAAAATGGAGCATCTTCTGCGGACCTCTGGAAAAAGAACTAAGGAAGAGACTAGTGAAATGCTTTGTGTGGAGTGTGGCATTGTATGGGCCAGAAACATGGACATTATGACGAAGTTAAGAGAAACGGCTAGAAGCATTTGAAATGTTGATATGAAGAAGGATGGAGCGTGTAAAATGGACAGACAGATATGTAATTTTCCTCAGTGTTCTACAGTTATAATTTACATTTGAATTTGTTATTCTTGTAATTTGTAATATTGATTCACATACTGCTCGCATATTCATTGAGTGTAACTTCTGGCCTTATATTATTTTGTAATTATTATTTAGTATGTTCGCATTATTTTACCCGACTTGTGCTTGTGTAACTATATAAATTTTTATTAGTGTTCTTTACATATTAGTCTATAAAATTGTATCAGTTTCTTTTGTTTCTGGCTAAGTGGAAGAGAAGGCATGATGGCATTAACTTCGCCAGAATAAATAGATATTATTATTATTATTATTATTATTATTATTATTATTATTATTATTATTATTATTATCTTAGGAAACAAGAGTACGACAAATGGTGTGCGCTTCCACATAAAGGAAAAGGTGTTATTTTAATTTAAGAATATACTCCCGGAAATAAATGGATTTTTTCTAAGGAGGGTCTGTCTTCCTCTGAATGGCGGGACGCAATTAAGATGAATGCTAACGTAGCACCAGTGAGAATTCTTCGTGGGAGATCCTTGGACGGTTTCCGTTGCAGATACTGCAACGAGATTGAAACCTTAGCTCACGTCCTAGGATTCTCTCAGCATGGAGAACTCCTGAGAAATTCATGACATCATAACATCCGAAAACTAATAGCACAAGCCCTTAGAAACAAATCCTTCGAGGTCCATGAAGAGGTGCACTGCATTGCGTCTGAAGGCTGCGGAATTAGAAGAGCGGACATCGTGGCTCTAGACAAGACTAATAGTAAAGGCTTTATGCTGGACCCAACTGTTAGATTTGAGATGAACCAGACACAACCATCTTAGGTCAACAAAGAAAAACAACAAATTTATAAGCCTACTATTCCGTATTTTCGAGAAAAATATCGGATGGAAGGCACCTCGGAAGTACATGGTTTAATGATCGGAGCTAGGGGCACCATCCCACGATAAACTGTAAACACTATCAAAACATTTGGAATCCATGACATCATTCCAAAAATAATTACTTCAACCATTAAAGGGTCTGTGGCAATTCTGAAAAATCATTTATACGGAATATCATAATCCTCCCTTTTCTATTCGTTAGTGTGTGATTGTTACATATATATATATATATATATATATATATACAAATTTATTATTTATTAAATTTAAGCTCCTAGTTCACATTTCAATTTGACTCATCTATCTTACTGTAATCGTTACTATTCTTATATGTGTGTTATTCTGTGTTTTTGGCAACCCAGGATGCCTGGGCAGACTATTTCTTGGAAATAAATTATATATATTAGATATTAAGAAACGAAGCTGTATTGGAAAGAGTGAATGAAGAAAGAATGATGCTGAAACTGATCAGAAAGAGGAAATGTATAGGTAAATCGTTAACGCAGGCATGTTTAGAATCAATTACTGCTGAACTTACAACTCATTAAAATATGTTATTTTATGGGCAATCTAAACATTAAAATTCTTTACGAGTAGGTCCTTCAAGATTTATTGTTAGCGGAGTGCTAACTCTTTTTACTGAAAGACGGTTTATAATTCCAGTATTTACAAGATTCATGCAAATAAATCCTCCCTCTCAATTTACAGTGTGCGATGGAATTATACAAATCAATTAGAAGATATTTTTCACTAAACTTACATGAATGGAAGGGTTCAGAACTATAGTGGGCCAAGCGCCATTTACTAAAACCGTAGAAAACAAGGGTTAAAATTAAGTTATTACCATAATGCAATGGAAACATATTATAGCAAGTAATATAAAGTATACACGTTAAATAGTACATTATGCAACGAGCCTATAATGATAGTAATTAAGACGCAAGTATGTTTGTTTATGAAACGAGCGCAAGCGAGTTTCATAATTTTCATACGAGCGTCTTAATTACCATTATAGGCAAGTTTCATACGACTTTTTATGCTGGACCATATTTCTAACTTGAAATTATTCAGAAATATTCATTTTATTTGTATCTGACAGAAGATCGGAAGTGACCGTGTTCATAGCTCGAAATTGTGAGATGTGCGCGGACGCGAAAGTATTGATTTTTTTCCGAGGAACAATAATGTCATTAACCTTGATGTAATGCAGAGAATGTATAACCTGGAAATTAATTTAGAAATAAAAAACGAGATGACAAATTGAATTTATTTGAATATTACTTACAATTAACGCTAATTATTATAGTAACAGAACATAAGCTTCTGCGACAGTATTGAATTTCCAGCCTCCGTGACGTTTCCCTCGTCTTTCGATTGCATATCCGAGAATAATCGAAAACCTGAACTTTAATGAATAGGTGTACTTTAATGACATGCATTAAAGGACTGCCATCAGGTGTACAATTACTACATTTCGGCATGGTCGAGCATAAAGTAAATGATAGGCCTATATCAATCTTCGTTAAACTATGGTAATCACTTAACTTTAACCCTTGGTTTCTCCGCTTTTAATAAATTGCGCTTGGCCCGCTATGGCTCTGAACCCTTCAATTGCACCAACTCTTTGAAATCCATTCCTGAACACCTATTGCTTAATATCTTTTTGAGCATTGTCCATGCCATTAATATTTCATTTAAATTCAGATTAGACCAATAACATCTGTAATTTAATTTTCTCCATTACCATTCTCGGAAGTCCAATGTGGCTGTCGCATTTTTGCATATTTATGTTGAAAGTTTGTTGCATTTTTAGAAGTCGAGTAGCAAAATGCGTCATAAGCGAAGGTAGCTTAAACCCTGATGCAAACAAATGCATGTTGAAACTTCGGTATAATTCAGTATCTCATATTCAGCTGCGTACGACTTAGTTCGACGTATGAGCAGAATGTCACTGTTTATTATGGGATCGTCATTAAGAAATCATACTACACTAACTGTCAAAGAAATTGACGTCACGAAACCTGTGACCTTCAGCGTTGATGTTCTCTGGACTTTCAGCATTACACTGCATTTACCCGAAATGTATTAATTATGAGCTTAATTTGAGTGCATAATATATGTGGTAGCTGTTATCGACTTCAGACTATCTTGAAGCTGACGTGTTGTGGTCCACAAGACTTTTGTCATTCAACTCTGCTTCAAATCGATCTTCTATCAGTTACGCTTCTAACCAATTTCTCTACCACTTAAGCCACAACGCTCCCCCCATAAGTGACGTTAAATAAATCAGAGGCATGCATTACCCTTGGATGCTATTATTTCCCTATGCACTTTAATATTTTGGTACCCGAGCTCTGAACTGACCGAAAACAGCATCAGCCCTCCAGAGGGGTCAGTTGGAGGATGCCGAGATTTACTATCATCTGCATTCTATTTATTTTACCATCAGCTGTATCAAGCATTATTTCAGAATTCTCTTTCACTTGGCAAGATGTTTGTTATAGATTTTATTAATTTGTCCAACAGAATGATATCTGTAATATTGGCAATTAATATTTAAGGAGAAAAATTCGCTCACGCGCCGGGGACCGAACCCGGATCCTTGGTTCTACGTACCAAGCACTCTGACCACTGAGCTACGCCGAATTCAATCCACAGCACCGGATCGAATTCTCCTCCTTCAATGTTTCCCTTTGTGGCCTGACTCCAAGTTAGGCATATACAGTATGTTGACGTATATGTCCAATGTAAACTACCATTATACTAGGAGCGCACTCAGCTGAGTGACTTGTTTGGCCGGGATTCCGCAGTTAAGTGCACAGTAATCTGTACAGACATATGTATTGCTAGCTATGAGAATATTATAGATTTTATTAATTTGTCCTACAGAATGATATCTGTAATATTGACCATTAATATTTGAGGAGAAAAATTCGCTCCGGGACCGGGGATCGAACCCGGGTCCTTGGTTCTAAGTACCAAGCGCTCTGACCACTGAGCTACGCCGAATTCTCCTCAAATATTGTCAATATTACAGATATCATTCTGTAGGATAAATTAATAAAATCTATAATATTCTCATAGCTGCAGTGCATATGTCTGTACAGATTACTGTGCACTTACCTGCGGATTCCCGGCCAAACAAGTCACTCAGCTGAGTGCGCTCCTAGTATAATGACAGTTGACATTGGACATATACGTCAACATATATGCCTAACTTGGAGTCAGGCCTCAAAGGGAAACACTGCAGGTGGAAGGTTTGATCCGGTGCTGTGGATTGGATTCGGCGTAGCTCAGTGGTCAGAGCACTTGGTACGTAGAACCAAGGAGCCGGATTCAATCCCCGGCGCCGGAGCGAATTTTTCTCCTCAAATATTAAAGATATTTGTTGCCAAAGTAATCAGCGATAAGCTACGTATTTAACATAAGAATAACAATTGTCAATTCCACATGCTGTGTAAAGGATCTTTACAAGGATATATTGACTGTCCAATTTTGAGGCCAATACTGGCACTAAAAGTAAAGCCAGAACGATTAATTGAGCAACATTACTTACTTACATACTTACAAGTGGCTTTTAAGGAACACGGTGGTTCATTTCCGCCCTCATATAAGCCCTCATTTCACAGTTACTAAATTTTCTAAAAGGCATTGGTTTGCAAGTAAATAACGAAAGAAAAATGGTTCTTGAGAATTACAAGTCAATCAATAGACTCAAAATTATAGGATTTGGTAAATATAGGAGGGAAAGAAAGCTTAGAGCCAACCATATTTTTCGTGCTCATACTTACTAAATTGATGAATTGGTTTTGCTTGCAAATTGAATTAATCTGCGTACTATGTGTTGTATATTCTTGTATAACTTTTGACTTGTTCCACAGCTCATATTTTCAATTGTGTTGTGGAATATAGTAAGCTAAATGATATGAAAATGAAACTGTAAAATAAAATCCTAGTTGAAGAGTTACATTATTCTAGCATTGTTAATATTTTTTAACATCAACATAAGTTATTACTAGGAATATCACTGCCATTGTTATTAATACCAATTCTGAATATTTACATTAGGCCTACATAATGCTATAATTTTAATTTTTACACCAACCATGTACTGCAAGGAAAAGTAACACTACTTATTGTGCACCAATCTCAGTAACTCAGGAACAAAATGACTGTAATCACACTTTCTACTTAAGCAGTCCCCCTGCTGAGTTTTGGTTAATGTTGTTCTTTTCTCATTTTTAAATAGATGTTTAGCTAAAATATGTAGTTTCTTGAAGATTCCATCGCGATATCTTTATTCTAAGTTACCATATTCCGACTGCATAAGTTTTATAAAGTTTAAAGTGACCAGAATTTTTACATTTTAGAGTTTTAGAAATAAGATCTCCTCCATGGATACACCTAGAGTAATGGAACTACACAGATATTCACAACGGGTCTGTGCATGAAATGCTATATTCATTTACACATGGTTATTATTAATAAAACTGTGACATTTTTGTTGGGCAGTGAAGTTGGAAAGCCAAAGCAAATGTTGAAAGTAAGTTTTCACTAACAGATTGTATTTATCAGGAATAAAAATGCACCGTTTCATTGTAGGAAGTTTTAGTTTCATTTTAAACTTTTAGGAAATTTATATCTTTATGTGAGGCTCAGATATATGTTCACTGAAAATATAAATCATATTTGAATAATTTTTTTCTGGCCATATTTTTAACATAAAATTTTCAGAAAACGTGCATATTAGCAATATCTAACTAATTTAATTTTTCGAGAAAATGTAATTAAACACATAGAAATTACAAAACTCAACGCGTGGCATGTACTAGTTTTTAATTGATTAGTTCGAATATTCTCCGCAGATTTCGTTATTGTGGTTGTACCAGCGAATAGGGATTATAAAGAATGGACACTGAGCGAATTTTCCTGTGTTTTGTTTCCCTGTGCGCCGGCGTTTAGTTCCACTTTCAAGCGCTAGAGGTTAGTGTAATCGAGCATACGTTAAGATAATAATTGAGTATAGAGTTGAGACACAGGATCCAAACATCGCCTACCTTATTGCATAATACAGTAACGCTTTGCTTCAAATAAATTCAAGTTAACAGCTTTTCCTTATTTCTCAGTGACAAACTATTAGTAATAATGATGTTTTATATTTCAGATATAATAAGTTATATTATAAAATAATATATTATATATAATATATAATATATTATAAAATATATTATAAAATTATGTATAAAATTCGTTTAACCCTAGCAGGTCCATGCCTTGATCCATTCCATGTTGGACCAAGGGTGGGCACTTTGTGCCCACGTATTTAAACAATATTTTACCTTCTATTTTGACTGACAATAATGAATATATTATTTTTATAGGACATTAGTGTCTTTTGATGTTTATTAAACCAACAATGCAATGAAATGCTATTATAATTACTGTACAAATAATACAATGGATCTTAACACTGAAGAACACAATTAATACATTTTCATCTGCATTTGAATAATTTTTCATGACATTTAAACCAACAATACAATGAAATGTTATCGAATAAATACAATAAATAATACAATAATAGAAATGAGTGTTATTAAAAAACAGAAAAAAATAAATTTTCACCTGAAGTTAAAGTTTTTTATATACACCTGGGAATAAAATTTCAGTCTGAGTCTTCACACCAAGTACTCTAACATCTTTGACAGATATCTACTCTCTTGTTGTGACGGCCGCATACACTTTTGTGGCACTTACTGCATGTAATTGTAGTCCTGGAAAGTTTATTTTTCTCTCTTCTTTGCTTGATACTTGCCAGCAGATATAGCATCTCTTTTTACCAATGGCACTTGAAGTTCCTTGAGCAATATTGTCTCCAGTGTCTGCAACTGGTGGCTTGATTTTTATGCTTAGGATGTTTTCCATAGCAATCACTACATTGTTTTTCAAGCCACTAACATTTTTTGCCCGGTCTTGTACTTTACGCTCTATCAGTTTGAGTCCAAGTTCTTGCAAATAGATGCGATGTCTGTTTGTCCTTGTCTTTTCCCAGTTTGGATCATTCATCAAGTACAAACAATAACCATTGATTGCTGCTATATCTATAAGAGTGAAAAACACCGACAGAGGCCATCTTCTAGTACCCCTTTTTGTTGAATATTTTCTGGCCATCTGGTCAATTGTGTCGACTCCGCCTTTGGTTTCATTGTAGAATAAATTTATATGCGATTTGCTCTTCTTTCCATCATTTTCTACAGTTGCGTCTTTATGCTGTGTAGACAGTAATACAAGGATTTTTTGGGCTTTTCACGGGTGACGTAAGAAACCAAAGTAACAGGTGGGTTTCCTGTATCGGGATCTGTGAAAGCGAATTTGCTAGAGTAAACCTCCCGATTTTTGTCGTTTTCAATTCCTCTGGAATATGTTTGCGTTTAGTCTGCATTGTACCAACAAGTGTAAGCCCATAGTCAGTGTACAGTTCTTCAGCCAGTTCAACTGATGTATAATATCTGTCTGTTGTGATATTACGACCTGACCCTTTTAGAGGCGTCGCAAGCCTCTTCACAATTGATTTAGGACCCCTGGATTCTGGGGTACTGTCTTCTGTTTTGCCCGCATACACCTCCATACGCAAGACATACCTTTCTTTGCAGTCAGCTAATATTCTGATGAGAACACCATATTTGCCAGGTTTTTCCTTCATAAACACCTTGAACGGACACCGTCCTCTAAATAACGACAACATCTCATCAATCACTACGCTCTCTCCTGGACAATAATACTGCAGAAATGTTTCATTCATTAGTTCAAACACTTCACGAAGTGGAGCAAACTTATCTCCCTTCCTGCGATCCTCTCTGGTATTCTTATCGTCAAATCTTATAACTTTCACAAGTTCTCGAAATCTATTTCGACTCATTGTTGCAAGATATACCGGTCGACCAAATCTTTCTGACCACAAATCATGATAGTCGAGCTTTGTGTCATCATTGGCAGCCATAAGAATGAACATTCCAATCAATGACATAATTTCTGTTTCATTAGTTACATTTATTCCTTTGCGTTGAGCCTCTTTATTAGTATACTGCACAATAATACGTATGATGTCGGAGGTGAAAAATTTTGAAAAAGAGTCCAGAATGCTGGTCACATTTCCTTCGGGTCGTAAACCCGGACGTTCTCTGATAATATTTTGTGTGGAGCGTCGTCTTCCTCGGGGTGGTTGAGATAAGTAACGTCTACCTGATTTGGCGACATACTCTCTTACGGACGTGTTATTTATATTATCATTATCCGCCACAGAATCATTCATATCATCTTCACTTTCACTCACTGGAGCCGTGTCATTATATTGAACGATGTTATCCTCCACTTCACTCACATCCTCGTCTGAAACTATAAAATTTTGGTCCCATGAATTATGTAAATCTTCTTGAATTTCCTTATCTGACAAATACTTGTTGCACTGTACGCTCATTGTGATGTTCGCTCTTTATAAACCTTCATACTATACAAAACGTCTACCCACAGCAATAGCAACATAAACGGGAACTAAATATTACATTACAACAATGAACAATTTGAAATAAAAGAGCGGGACATGTACTAACTTATCAAGAGTACCAATTCCTGCCTATAAAATCTTGTTTAGTATAGTACCATGGTGGACCAAGGGAGGGCATTTCATGCACCCCTTGAACATTATGCCTGATATAAATTAAGAGGATGCAGATAAGTAAAGAATTCATGTACATTATTATTTGATATGTTTGACTTGACAATATCTATTTTTTTTCAGATTTCTTCGTTTATACATTTGCGGGTATTAGAGAAAAAATCAAAGCGTGGGCACTTTGTGCCCCCTGTTGGACCTGCTAGGGTTAATATTTGTATATAATATAATACTGGTATTTGGTTTTACTTCTCGTAAGAGTTTTGTTTTTCCATTTTCAGCGCTATCAAATCATTACATATTTTAATTGTTGTTGGGGTCAACGTCTCAACTCTCATTATAAAGGAATTCTAGAATTTAGACATTACAGTTAATGACGGATTTATTATTTTATGGATCCAGTTTATTTTATTTGAGTATATAATGTACTTAGATGTATTAATTATGTGTTATATTTCTGCTGTGTCGACTGCTAGCTGGTGTGATGTCAGCGCCAACTCTAGGGAGAAAGCAGAATCTCACGCTCTAGCTGGCTTGAAGGTCATTGAAATCAGTCCGGCTACATCAAAGGTACCGACGTGAAGTGTCCATTCTTTATCATCCCTATTCGCTGGTTGTACCATAGAAACTTGATTGTAGTATTGTTAACTAACTGATTAAAATTATGAATCAGAGCCCGTGAATTTTATATTACTATAAATTTCATGGAATTCAATACAATAAAATGCAATATATAATATATTAATATGTAATATTTCTGCTTATTTTTTTCAGGATGAGATAGAGATACATGGTCGCACTGAACCGTTTTGGTGGTAAGTAATGTGAAATATATTTTATTGACTGTTAAGTTGTAAACTAATGCTCGCACTTCTCTGCAACAAAACACTATTTGAATATATTATAATCAATCCTTCGAATCTCTTGTTATTATTGGTTCATGTTTAACTTTTAATTGCGCCTTCTCTGCTGAACAACTTCAGTAGTCGGCATCGGGTATTAAATTGTATTGTAGACGTTAAGCGACTGTATACTGTATAGTTTTTCTCTGTTTATATTTCGTACCGACATCTATTGCTATGCATCTCGCGGTAAATTATATCTTGATCGTTGGGTGATGTCAATCGACGTTATAATTAATGTGAGGATGAGATTTGAGTAGGAGAGGTTATGGAATGCACTTCACTACTCCTTGCAACCCAGTCTTCAATTGTACGCTGAAAGGAAACAAAGTATATTTAGATGAAGTCACATTTGAGAATTTATTCTCATTATTTTTATTATACAGAGTGTTCTTAACTGTAACGTCCATTGACAAACGAGTATTTTACAACACTTTTTGTACTATCATATTTTTGATATTGCAAATGCAGTATATTTTGCATTGAAAATTTAGAGCAATATTATTTCAAAGCCTTCGCAAAACTATACTGTAATGGTAACTAAGTAACAATAAGTGCACTGTAATGGGACTATTTCAGTATTATAGTTTCATGTTATGAAGAATGATTCCCTAACAACAAATTTATGTTGATTAGAAATTTTGACTGAAAATAATTCCAGGAACACGTAGGTAAACTATGGCCATCCCTCAAGATTTCTTTCTCTGCATAGCTTCAGTGAAAAGCACAGAGCATTTCTGAGATCGTGTGTTTTCACTGCATAAATATTTAACATTGGTTAATATATTTCAGTAAAATATGTATCTTTACCTTAGCTCGAATTCTTTTCTCATAGGATTTTTTGGGCAAAATGTACTGGATCCTGAAAAAGGGATGGCTCCTGAAGTTTCATGGTAAAAATAATATTATATTGCATATAACCTGCCTTTAAAAAAGTATTTCGTTAGTATTGTTATGAAATGTAAATGGTATTTTGTACGTACCTAAGTACTATCCATATTGTTCACCGACTTATACAGAGAGATACGCGAATAAACACAGTACAGGAGCGTGCGGGGAGTTTACTTCACTGTAGATTGAAATACTTTGACTGGCAGTGCTCTCCGTACCAAGTGAAGCTAGTTATGATTGTCGTCTATGGTGGCTGAATGATCAGACATTAATTCCGTCACGCAGGCGGTCCGGGTTCGAGTCCCGATCAGGCCTGGATTTTTCTTCGATAAATCCATATCCATAGTGACACTTGTGGCGGGTGGTCGCAATCATTCCATAGAATTTCCCGAATGCCAGCTGACGACGCACGGGAAGGAGGCTAGCCTAGGGACGAGTTGGGTTGCCTGCTCGAAGTCTGGGTACGCAGCGAACCTTAGTGTAGTCAGCCGGTGTAGGTTTGGGAATGCGCCTAGATTGAGAGTGAGCGCAATAGATCTTGAAAGGTTGCATTGTCGGGTGCCCCTTCTGAATTCCATTGCATATGATCGCCGAACTCCTAACTTGTATTCAAAGTGACTATTCTTATCACTTCAGTTATAAAAACTTTTAATTTGGAAAGCTAGCTGACTACGCCCACTACAGGAACATCTAAAATACAGTAAAGAAGAAGAAATAAATTCATTTTAACTTATACATGAAAATATAAACTTAAATAAGAATTATTTTAGCATCTAAATATATACACAAACAAATAAAACGAGAAGATTTTTTAATAATACAACAAATATAAGAGTAAATAATTACAGTGGTGACTCCTCTAAATTTTTTTTTAATTTAAATTTAAATATACAGAATAAAGAAATATAATTACAAAACAAACAAAGAGAAATACAAATAAAATAATACAAGCAATATAAAAAGAAGATACAGTAGTATTAACAAAATTTGAGACCGAATAAGCAGCGCTCGTGCTCGGTCGCAGTTCAGATATAATATTAAAATAAAAAATAATAATAATATAAATAAATAAATAAGTAAAATAAAATAGGAACTAAAATATAATTACAGCGGCAATGGAATTATATAGTATAATATTAACACTAGAGAAGAATAATATCGCACGTGAAAAGTAGGACTAATATATATAAATAAATAAATTACGTCAAGGTTTTTTTTTAAATAATAATAAAAAAATGAAAATAGAGAACTAAGGTAGTTATTAAGGTATTCCGATAGTTATATTAATTAGTAAAAGTTCAGAAGAAAATTTGACTTTATAAATTGATTAACTAATATATTTTAATTTCAATAAGAATGCAATTATAATAAATTTATTAGATCATAATAGAAACCATAATAGAAATGAATCGATAATGAGTACATGCGACATAATGATGAAACTAAATTGAGGTTGATTATGTAAGCAATTTGTCAAGCTTGTTTTTAAGCAGGCATGCGGTAGTCTTCGTAGAAGTTACGCAAACGTTTCTGCTGACATGAAAATATTGTAAGAAAGAAAGATTAACCTACATATATAAATAAATAAAATAATTGTTTTAAAACGAGAAGATTTTTTAATAACACATACAAATATAAGAGTAAATAATTACAGTGATGACTACTCTAAATAAAATAATTGTTTTAACATTAACGACAAAAATATTTTAAGTCATTTAGACTTATACCCTTTCATAATACTGTACATTTACTCAGACAAAAAATTAAGTTGAAACTCAGAAAAAAAATTAAGTTGAAATTTGTAAGAAATCTGTTTCGTGGTGCCTCTAACTCTTAGAGACAAGTATGTACAGTGTTTGTACTCACCCTGCTGTTTACACCACGTTCTCTGTCTACCAGTCACTGAGTTCATCGTTCGGCAGTGGCTACATCATCTATGTAGGGGCGGGCACAGAAGACCAATAACGTAATGGACAGTACGTATAAAATGACCTTTGATTGGCAATAGTTTTTACCCCCATTTACAAACAACGGACTCAACTGTATTTACTGCATCCACTTATCCAGTAAAAGTACATTCTAGTATTTTATAAGCTGTAATATCAATATAATGGTCCCATTTAATGGAAGTTCGGAAACCAAACTGTGAGTCGAAACATGGACTGTTGATTTCCGCGGTTGTCGTCGGTTTCCTGGCGGTGAATCTGAACGTCGACACGCGCTGAGTGGTGGGTGTGTTGTAGTGCCGCCTTGTTCAAGAACCGGCTGGAACGTCGCCAGCGCAACTTGTACCGCATCTACATTACACGATACAAAAAGCGGGCAGGGCCGCAAGATAAAATAGGGGCTCTGCTGTAGGTGTGATGCCTGACACCTATGTGACAGCGCCGCGGTCATCAATTGTGCGCGGTTCCGATACCCGAGCGATACAAATTCCAGAATTCTTGTTAGATCTTCCGATTTACTCCAGTTCCCTCTTTTCAGAGAAGAGCTCATATATCTTCTATTTGGTTATGTAACGAAACTATAAAGTCGCAACCACGTGCAAATCCATTCAATGCCTTAATTTTGTCATCTAATTCTTTTAATCAGTTATTTAACGACGCTATATCAACTACTTTGTTATTTAGCATCGATCTAATTGGTGATAGCGAGATGGTATTTCGAGAGATAGGCCGAGGATTAATCATAGATTGCCTGACATTCACATTACAGTTTGGAAAAACCTCGGGAAAAAACCTAACCAGATAATCAGCTCAAACGGGAATCGAACCCACGCGCAATTTCGGATCGGCAGACAAGTGCCACAGCCGACTGAGCGACGCCGATGGCTGTCATCTAATTGAAAATGGTTTAATAATAATAATAATAATAATAATAATAATAATAATAATAGTTTTATTTTCCCTGGCATAGGTAAGGCCATCAGGCCTTCTCTTTCATTCAACCAGGATCAAATGACATACAGAAAAATACATACCGGTATACAAATATTAACTTAAAAATAATAATAAACATAATTAATTAAAAACGGAGATTGAATACATATACACAGTCAGTATTAACTTTAAAATAACAATAATAAAAAATTTATAATAAAAAAGACTGAATACATAATCACAAACAAGAAAAGATATTCTAATATACAGTATTAAATTAAAAAAGGAATTAATACATATGAATATCTCACAACTAAAGGAATAGTAGAATTAGTATGATCAGCACAGCACGTGTTACATTGAGACAATGACAATTACCTAGATATAAGTGTTAATGGAAAAATAAAGTAATGATTGTGTAAAATAATAGTAATAATAATAATAATAATAATAATAATAATAATAATTATTATTATTATTATTATTATTATTATTATTATACCTAAAAAACTAATTCTTTGCATTTATAATATTTCTAAACAACCTAATTTTAAACAACTGAGGGCTAAGACTACCCCTGATTTCCAGCGGCAGCGAATTCCATGAGCGGGCCATGGTATTGATAGCAACAGATTGTGCTGTGAACGTGTATTTCAATTATAATGTGAAGCTAGGAGAGTAAACCGAGAGGCAAGGTAGTTGGGTGTGGAATCATGTATAATTCGATACAGCAGGCAAAGAGAATGTACTAAACGTCGATCTTGCAAGCGGAGCCAGGAGAGTCGTAGAAAATATTCCGATATGTAATCATGGCGGCGGATATTGAAAATAAATCGGACGCAGACATTATGTACACGTTGAAGTTTTTGAGAAAGTTCAGCACTTAGGTCACTATATAAAACATCACAATAGTCAAAGTGAGGCATTACAAGAGTCTGTACTAGAATTTGAGTTTAGTGGGAAGGAAATTTTTCAGGCGCTTCAAAGAATGCATGATAGAGAAAACTTTTCTACAGATATATCTGATTTGCGTATTCCAGTTCATATTAGAGTCGAAATAGATGCCGAGGTTTTTTACAGTAGCACTGAAAGGAATTATTTTGTTGTTGAGAGAGACAGGCTGAAGGGTGTTCATATTAATGGAGGATAAAAGCCTTTGCTGCCCCAAGAGAATGGCTTGGGTTTTATCTGGATTGATATTTAGCCCAAATTTCCTTGCCCAATTATTAATTGACAAAAGACCGTCATATTCATTCACTCTCACTGCTAAAAGTTGTTAAATAGGCTATTAGGATTCGCTTTACACAAACGTAGGCAGTCTAGTTGTGGCTTAGTCTGTGAATAATTTGTTTGATTTTTAGAATTACATGTAACTAAACTTGTTTTCATTTTATTATTATTATTATTATTATTATTATTATTATTATTATTATTATTATTATTATTAATTTTATATTGTTCCTGTATTTCTGCTATTGTATTGCTATCGGTCTGAAACTGGTTGAGTAGAAGAGAACTCTGCCAGTAGAAATGAATCTATTACTACTACTACTACTACTACTACTACTACTACTACTACTACTACTACTACTACTACCACGGCCTTTCATAGAAGCTACCGCTGTTCAAATCTCGGCAGTGCTGGTGAAATTTGTGGTGGACGAAATTATTCTGTTTCTCCTGCCAATTGATTCCATCATTGCTCCATCGTCATTCATAAATCATCAACCCAAGTGTACGCCATCCTGACCATCCCACATTAATTAACATCTTTGACCTCAGAAGTGACTTTATATTTGATCGGCTTCAAATGCCGAAAACAAGATTGAGGATTATTATACAGTAATACAGAACTTTAAAAAAAAAAAAAAAACTCGTACTAGTTACAATTCAAGGGGTGAGAACGAGCTGAAAGCTACAGTTTTAATAAATATTGTTTTTTGTGCGAGGTTTTTTCTTACATAAATGGGGAAGCTACTAGTAAAAAATGAAATTTACTCAACAAATAATGCCGAAGAAATTATGATACCATACCCAATGACATTGGACTCTGATCTTTTAATATGCTGTCCTTCCAAATTTTGTCTTCATGACTTAGGCCAGGGGTCGTCAGCACAGAGCAACTTGGGGCTAGCGTCTCTTACCCGCGGAAAACGCAGTGCACCATGGTGTACTCGTAGCTGCTAGCGGGTATACTCTCTATCTCTTCCTGCTGCACGACGGTGCACACGGGACGGCACCGCTTATCCTTTGCACATTTCAGCGAGTGCTGACGACTACTGACTTAGGCTTATATAACTCTCATCCCTTCAATTAATATTAAACATTTAATGTGCCGCACTATCTCTCTAGAGTTGTCAGCTTATAGGCCTACAGTCTTACTAATAAACCGTGTATAGTTTTTATACGAGACTTATGCAGAGTTGAGACAGAAACTTTACTAATAAACCATGCATAAGCGATGGATGTATAAACAGTCTGTAGCTATACATGGGAATTGCTTTGCAGAAGTTATGTAAAAGAAACCCCTTGTTTAAGCGTTGTATATAGAGAAAAAATGACCGCCTCTCTAACAGCTGTTCGTATCGACTGTCATTTTATGATGATGGTTGCATTGTAACCACAGAAGAACAAACCAAAGACCACAGAACAATTGGAATAAAATTGCTGTAGCTTGTACTCTTTGACCAAAATATAGTGTGGTTGTACTATCGATACTTACCACGCCACACTAGAGCGCTCTACGGATATTATAGAGAAACTCTATTATTTCATAAGGAAGTAATGACGAAACTATGAAGTAGCTGTGTAACAGTTATATTGTTATACACGACGTATGTAGTGATTATTAGTAAGGAATTTACACACAATGTATAAACGAGCTACTTATTGTACAAGGCAGTTAAACGTCTGTATATAGAGTTTTTATTAGTAAGGCCGCTATGGTATAACAATTGTATAAAAGTTTATTTTTATTTCCCTTAATTACACGTGAATTGTGATTTGCCTGAAACCAGCGTTAGATTTTGTTCAATCATAGTTTTCTGCTCAACACAGATCTTTCACTGCAAACCCAGCATTCTCCAATCGTTCCCTCTTTTACGTCTCCCTCTTAGTCTCCTTTAGTTTTAGCATTTTTTTTTCAAATTTCATAGATGATAACAAACATCTTCCTTCAGCCTCCAATTCAACACAAAGATTTGCCCCATTTCTTTGTCTTCCAACAGATTATAACGCAGCCTTCGCTTATGTTAAAGCGATTGAGAAGTAATTTCCACTGAACATGCTCTCATTGTGGTTGGAGAACAAAAGCATCCTGTATCTCTTCCCCTTGTGCATTTCCATAACATGATGCAGACACCTGAGTAAACAGTGGGGTGTTGTTACTTACCCAGGAAACATTGATAATTCTTAATATTATCCCTTTTTCAAGATTTGAATGAGATGGAACGAAATTACGTATTGATTCATTAAACAAATACCCCTGTGAGAAATTAATCAAGTGTTTCAAGACAAAGTCATTTTCATTAGTGTTAACTGTAGGCCATTCGATCTCTCACCTGACTCCTTGTGATATTTTTCTTTGGGGCTCATTGTAAGCTGAAGAGTACAGGACAATCCAAAGCACACTCAGACCTCTCAAACATAACATTCTTGAGTTCAGGTTGGCAGTTTGATAGCAGTCATCACTCATCAACATCAGTGACCAAACACAACTGAGATATTGCGTCTTGTTCTATGATAATCTCGATAATAATAATAATAATAATAATAATAATAATATTAATATTAATAATAATAATAATTCTTTATTTATACTGGCAGAGATAGGGCCATAGGGTCTTCTCTTACACTCTACCAGGTCACAAAGTATACAATTTAACAAAATGTTAAAGAACAGAATACTAACATATTACAAAAAAATAATGATAATAACATAATAAATCGACACTGAACAACTTGAAAATAATACCATAATAGAACAAAAAAGAAAGTAAAATACAATGAAATATAGTAAAAGCAACTCATTTAGTACAAATAGTTAATATGAAGAACGTAAAAAAGAATATAACAAAATGGAATGTAATAAAATAATAAAAAAGAAAAGAAATACGAAAATTAAATAAAATTCACAATAAAAAGGGTATGATAATAAATTCATCTGGTGATCAAGAGAAAAAAAAAAGGGGGAAAGGAACAAAAAAGATATTTGTGCGAGATCGTGCGTAATTGCTTGTTTTCCGCACAGAACCAATACGCGGTAAGTGTGAAATACCACATTCAGTATTCCCAACGTAACACACATAACAATTTCCCTCTTCTTACCGCTTAAGCGCGACATTCATTTTACTGCTTTAGGCGTTTAACATATTATTTTTAGAGACGTTTAACATAGTAATAATTATAAATTGGAAACTTACCACTGCAATTTCACCTAAATTGCAATGTTAATTATTGTTTTTAAATATTTGCAAATCTACTACTCCACGAAACTTATTGCAGTCCTGATACAAGTACCATTAAGGAAGCCGTGAAAAAATCAACAAGATTCCAGATGCCGATGTTATTACTGCAATATGTTATATAAATAATATTGTTAAAATATTAAAATGAAAAATAAATCATTACATAACCTTACCGTTTGTTTTAAGTTCGCATTTATAGACTGGGGGAAAAAAAGACAGACGTACTGTATATCACGGCCTGCTGGAGTATAGTAAGCGCAGAAAACATTTTATAGCAACAATGTTGAAGAAAGATATTTTGGTTTTCCGAAGTTGCCGTCATTAAACAGAAACCAAGATGGAGATTTCATTGCAACTAATTAGAAATTCGTCTTTCAGGTATGTAATAAACGATCTTCGCACAAAATAATGTACGATACACGAGCGGTATGTTTGTTTTCATGTTCTCGGAAATTAAAAAAGCTCAACTACGTTTCGCTTTTTCAATTTTTTCCTCGAACATGAAAACGTCAACATACCGCTCTTGTAACGTATATTACTATTATATACTTTTACAAAACTGTCGCAGAGAAAAGGGCTTAAAACTGAAAGGAATCGGAATTGAAAAAATGCAATTTTAGTTTATTTTTAAAACTAGACAATGTCCGACAGTCTCTGACATGTTGTAGTAGGGAGTTCCAGAGATAAGCTGCAGAGACGGTGAAAGATGAAGAGCAGAAGGATGTTCTGTGTTTAGGAATGGAGAGTGTGATATGGTGTTGTGAGCGAGTACTTATTTCGTGATATGAGGACAAATGTTGAAAATGAGAAGCTAAGTAGCTAGGGTTAGAGTTTTGAAGAATATCGAAGAGTAAAGTGAGAGAGTGAATAGTTCTTCGCTCTTTGAGACGGAGCCAGGACAGCAAATACAGCAATACATTATAAAATCTAAATCAGTGAATACATCTGATAGACTATTAAAAGTTATAAGCGAATGTTAAAGCCACTGGTGGCATAATTCGGAATTACACCTCATAATACGCAGCACGATCGGTATTTCAGGTACACATTACACCAAAAATATTATTACCAGTATTTTTCAAATTACTTCCCAGAGGAGAACGTAATGATTTATAGATTTAAATGAAATGTTTAACCACAGTATGTTTAACACATATGGTTTTAGTTTAAATATGCATATAAATATAATGGTCGAACATTAAACCATCGACAACTTCCCACTGGTATCCGATCTGTTCACAACAACGGCTAGTGTATTTCATAGCTTCTAACGTAATAGGATCGCCAAAATTTTTCTGTATCAACCTGAAATTCTAAATCGCTATACAAAAACAATTTTTAGTCAATAATAATAATAATAATAATAATAATAATAATAATAATAATAATAATAATAATAATAATAATTTCTATATTATAAAATTGGCAGATCATACAAATAATTGAAGGCGTGAGAATAGGTTAGTTCAAAGCCATTCATTTATCAGAAGAGTTTTTGTATGAATTTTTTTCTTGCACATATGGGGAAGGTACTAGTAAAATAACTATTATAAAATTTACTCAACAAATAACAGAAATGTACGCTGAATAAATTATGATACCGCACCTAGTAGCATAAGAGTCCATCCTGTACCATCCTGTAAAATTGTGCATTTGTTGCTTAGGGTTATATCATACTCACCCCTTCAGTTTCTATTTTTAATGTCTGTTAAAAATTGTCACATTCGCAACACTTAGAACTAGGGCTCGGAAGTCGATGACCTAGAAATTACAGAAAAATTACCTATAAAATAACCTTAGATTTCTGAAAATATGGCATTAAACATTAAAAAAGACAATGATTTTAATAGCAAAATACAATATAATCTGAAGTCTGATTAGTGGAATATGTAGCTAATCGGCGATGTATGCATTGGAGGAGGAAAGGAACTGGTCACCCTATCCCACTATGAGGTTCAAATCTGTCTTCAGACAGTTCACTAAACAACAATAAAAACAAGATAATAGTATATATCCATCTGTGGTAAATACAGTGTCACCAAACTCAGTCAGTAACAGTTGCAAAAACTTTGTCTGTTTTAGTTTTGGCATTTTGTAAGTCTTCACTTGTGTGATACAATATGCTGACTGCGAGCACTGCGGCTGCAGTATTTATTCTGTTGCGTTGAATGGGAGGAAACACGTAACACACGTAGCACGTAAATACCTCGCTATCATAGATTTAGTCCTTTTGTTCTCTTTTATATCAAGAGAATTTAGGCTTATCCGTTCGTTTTTGAAGTGTTAGTGAGTTTTTGAAGTGTTAGTTAGTTTTTGAAGTGTTAGTTAGTTTTTGAAGTGTTACTGAAATCAGGATAGAATCAGTGAAATGTGTCGTAGTTCAGTGCAGTGAGTGAGTTGTCAGCGAAATGAGTGTAGTGCTGAAAGGTACTTGTGCAGATATGAACTTATCATTCTCATCGGTTTTAGTTCGAAATTAGGGTTAATATACAATAGATTTACTTTAAATATTATTTTAAGTGATCGTGCTTCATTTAATTTAGGATGTTCCCTGTTATTATTATTATTATTATTATTATTATTACTTACTTACTTACTTACTTACTTACTGGCTTTTAAGGAATCCGGAGGTTCATTGCCGCCCTCACATAAGCCCACCATTGGTCCCTGTCCTCAGCAAGATTAATCCAGTCTCTACCATCATATCCTACCTCCCTCAAATCCATTTTAATATTATCTTCCCATCTACGTCTCGGCCTCCCCAAAGGTCTTTTGCCCTCTGGCCTCCCAACGAACACTCTATATGCATTTCTGGATTCGCCCATACGTGCTACATGTCCTGCCCATCTCAAACGTCTGGATTTTATGGTCCTAATTATGTCAGGTGAAATATACAATGCGTGCAGCTCTGTGTTGTGTAACTTTCTTCATTCTCCTGTAACTTCATCCCTAGTAATAATAATAATAATAATAATAATAATAATAATAATAATAATTTATCATGATTATTATTATTAATTAGTATTAATTATTATTATTAATTAGTATTAATTATTATTATTATTAATTAGCATTAATTATTATTAATATTATTATTAATTGCATTTTTTAGTAATAATGTTTATTATTGTCATTATTGAGTGTAATTAGTTACCACTGCCACCGGGTATACAGGCATTTGCAGTGTGAATAAATATATACATCTTCGCTAATATGTTTTCGCGGGATATCAGCCGAGTTAAGATTTTGGAATGCTCCAAGCTTTCGACTGCTATCTCTGCAGCCATCTTCAGGGAAGTGATGTCCGAACAGAAAGTCGAAAGGTTATATAGATGTTAGGCTGTCTCAGGTGAAACGGGATTGGTTGGCGGATCGGCCAATCCGGGGCCGGGAATTGTCATCGCTCGTAAGCTCCGCCCCTCCCGGGATTCCTGCGTGAAGTTTGGCGGGCGGCGAGCCCTGTTCCGCCGGTTGGAATCGGTTGCCGTCCTCGGTCCGTGATCTTCATGACCTTGATTGTAAGAGGGCCTGAGTTGGTCTAAGGCCGGTGTCCATGCCTGACTGAGCTGGAGTCCACTGTCTCTGTTAAAGTTGTTTTTCTCCAGCTTGATCTCTATGGCCTCTTTGATTGTACGATCCCAGTAGTGGCTTGATTTGTTAATGACCTTGGTGTGGCATAAAATACTGTTTGACCACACCAAGGTCATTAACAAATCAAGCCACTATTGGGATCGTACAATCAAGGAGGCCATAGAGATCAAGCTGGAGAAAAACAACTTTAACAGAGACAGTGGACTCCAGCTCAGTCAGGCATGGACACCGGCCTTAGACCAACTCAGGCCCTCTTACAATCAAGGTCATGAAGATCACGGACCGAGGACGGCAACCGATTCCAACCGGCGGAACAGGGCTCGCCGCCCGCCAAACTTCACGCAGGAATCCCGGGAGGGGCGGAGCTTACGAGCGATGACAATTCCCGGCCCCGGATTGGCCGATCAGCCAACCAATCCCGTTTCACCTGAGACAGCCTAACATCTATATAACCTTTCGACTTTCTGTTCGGACATCACTTCCCTGAAGATGGCTGCAGAGATAGCAGTCGAAAGCTTGGAGCATTCCAAAATCTTAACTCGGCTGATATCCCGCGAAAACATATTAGCGAACCAACGCCGAGAAAGCCTCAAATCATATATATACATCTTGTTAGCAGATGTCCAACATTTCTTCTTCCTTTAGGTCTTTAATATAGTAAAAGGGATGATAAATTGCGTTAGGTTCTGTCCTCTGGATGTAGTACTAATACCAATTGTCCTGTAATTCATCTCTCATTTCCTTGAAACTAAATATTCTAAGATCTATTCTAATATCTTCATTTCTTTTCTTATCGGATAGTGTTACTCCGCTACTGAACGTAGGAACTTCAGCTCTGCAGTACGTATCAATTTTCCTTTTATAAAATGCATAGCAGTTTCAAACGATAAGCAGAAGTCGGCCGACCATTATGCGATACAGCCAAAGCTCAGACACTCACAGCTCAAACTTCCGACGAGATAGGTGTGAATGGATAACAATCCGACAAAGTCGCCTAGTTTAGCTCATCTCTTGTCTTTGACTCTCCATGTGTGGGCATCGTCCGTCGTTTGTGGCGACTATTTATAGGTTCCTCGACATTGTTTATCGGTCCATGTTCCTGAGCATTACAGACAGAGAAAGTTCTATCGGGTTGAAGCTTCTACTACTACCTGAGCTATATTTGTTTCATGGTATGAAATGTTACTAAATTCGGAGAAAGATAATGGTGGACTAGAGGCGGTGGCTGGTATAGAATTAGTAGCTTTAGAGGGAACTGAAGAATCCCAAGAACAATTGTCATGTTCCCTTCTTTTCGCTACAAGTATTACTTCATGAAAGTCAAAAGACAAAACCCAGTTCGTGGAACGATAATTCTGACCGGTTGCCAGCTACTGGAGATTTACATAGGAAAGTATAGTGGACGTAATATGAATAAGGACCCATACCACATCTCACTCTTCAATTTAATTGGTAACGTTACATCGATCGATGCAGTAACTGTTGGTATTTTGGATATGTGGGAATCTGAAACGTATTTTTATCAAGAGTAATCTCACTAGAGATTTTGATTTATCTAGAAAAAATCAAAATTCAAGTGGGATTTAGTTGACTATTACAATGTTAAAAGAAAGTATATAAAGATTAGAAGAAATAAAGTACTGTAGTACAATAAAATATTAATTGACTTACAAAAATACCAAACAATCTTGAAAATGTATTATTATACCATCTCATCATTACAAATATTCCGCTAGATAGCAGTAGTGTGTTATGATCAGCTGTTCTCTTGTTACCAGTTGTGCCAATTATACAGTCTTCATTGTACTCAATGGAAGATTACAAGTCAAGAAACCTTTGTTGATTCGGTTTCATTTTTATTAAAATAATTGCAATTCAGTTCAATTATCATTATACTATATTAAACAATCTCTGATACGTGACTACCCATAATCTCATACAGCAGAAGCTATAACATAAAGAACATGTGAAATATACTTATTTCAAGTATTCAATCATATGAAGTATCATTCTTATTTCCGAATTAAATAAAAATATTTCATAATTCTATCTTTCGAAGAGGTGGAAAAATTGAAATATCTTGCTTGGAGCAATAGTAATAAATATAAATGACACTCGGGTGGAAATTAAACGCAGAATAAATATGGTAAATTCGTGTTATTATTCGGTTGAAAAGCTTTTGTCATCTAGTCTGTTGTCAAAAAATCTGAAAGTTAGAATTTATAACACAGTTACATTACTGGTTGTTCTATATGGTTGTGAAACTTGGACTCTTACTTTTAGAGAGGAACAGAGATTAAGGGTGTTTGAGAATGAGGTTCTTAGGAAAATATTTGGGACTAAGAGGGATGAAGTTACAGGAGAATGGAAAAAGTTACACAATGCATATAGAGTGTTAGTTTGGAGAACGGAAGGAAAAAGACCTTTGGGGAGGCCGATACGTAGATGGGAGAATAATATTAAAATGGATTTGAGGGAGGTGGGATATGATGTAGAGACTGGATTAATCTTGCACAGGATAGAGATTTATGGCGGGCTTATGTGAGGGCGGCAATGAACCTGCTGGTTCCTTAAAGGCATTTGTAAGTTGTAAGTAATCTTGTAATTGACTTATGGGGGAAAAATTGTAAAATAAATAATATAAAGTAAATGATATCAAAGTTTTAATTAAAAGTGATGAAAAAATAAGAATCATTTTAAAAGGCACTGGAAGTACAATGTTGACAAACAAAGAAACAAATTTAAGAAACATTATTGGTCCGACAAGTTAAATATATAATATAAAATAACTGATAAATTCCTTCAATAACTTTCTTAGTTTATTAGCCTAATGAATAATACAAATAAAAAACATTAGGTCACAGTTACAATTATATTGTGACTAGAGCTTTCGCCATGTGTAGTATCATCAGGTCTAAAAGAGTAACATAAATCAATATTATGAACATAAAAACATTGTGCAAATATAATATGACTTTGCAAAATACATGACGAAGAATATAAAATCATAGGTTACAAACAATGTCACATGGCTGACTGTACAAACTCAGAATTGCGAGTGAAATCAATTATTTGTATGTACAATTATTTACAAAAGGAGGTTTCAGTATTTTGAATGTAAGTAATGGATATTCTTACAAAGTCAAAGTATTAAAATTGCCAGATAGCGTACAAACGTTAATAAAACCTATAAATTCCAACCGATTGTGCTAATTCTTTCAGAAAGTGTATAATACACGTGTTTACACAGTATTCTATCACTCGTTTCGATTTTCGACTCAAACAAAAATTTTCTAAAAATTTAGTTCTTGCGAGATTTTAAGCTCTATAAACAAGAATAAAAATTACAAATTCCATCAGATTTTTCTAATTTCTTAAAAAAATGTTAAATTCGAGTGTATGCACACATATCTATAAAAAGTTTCATGGTCGCATGCAGAAAAACATAAGTTTGTTAGTGTAAGACTTCCAAGCGGGAAAATCGTCGTATCTCGGGCTTAAAACGCGATTTGTATAAACGTTAATAAAATCTATAAATTCCAACCGATTGCGCTAATTATTTCAGAAAGTGTTTAAAGCGCGGGTTTAAACAGTATTCTATCACTCGTTTCCATTTTCGACTAAAACAAAAATTTTCTAAATATTTAGTTTTTTCTAGATTTTAAGCTATACTGGGTGTTCAGTTCAAAATGTGTCATGGCTCGCTGTATGCCGTCATGTGGCTAGCCGAAGAGCCTAGAGAATTCAATCTTCCTACACTTCCGCAGAGGTGTATAACCTAAGAGGCAGAGAAGTTGCCTAGCAAGTACGGCGTTCATTCTGAAGAGTACGTACCGATACTTACGGTAACGCCGGTTGGGGCAGGAATGTGAACTGTTTGAAAATACGTACTGTCGGGATATGGGGAGAGGATTAAGACGATTACTTACGTATTTGTTGACATTAACTTCGACGGTCAACATGGACACGGAGCATTTGATTTGTGTTGTGGAATGTTACCGTACGCAACCGATGATAACAAATACCCTGCGTACGACTTGCCGGCGCAAAACACAGTTCGGAAGAGGTTATGGTAGCACACAGACCGTACAGACCGCCATCTGTTGCTACGACGTTCAAGTTATACCGTACACGTTCTCAAGTTCAGATTGAAGAACGCCTTAAATAATAGGCAACTTCTCTAACATATAAGATGAAACTCGCTTCAAATCGGTGACCCAACAACAGTGACGTCATGACACTCTTTGAAATGAACACCCAGTATAAATATGAATAAAAACTACAAATCCCATCGGATTTTTCTAATTTCTTTAAAAAATGTTAAATTCGAGTGTCTACACACATATCTATCAAAAGTTTCATGGTCGCATGCAGAGAAACATAAGTTTGTTAGTGTAAGAGTTAAAATAGAAGTCTTCAAAGAAATTACAGTGTCTGAAGTAGATGAACAAAATAACAAAGTTGAATAGGGTAATGCTTTGCGACAGTCATCATGACGCAGAGTTGTGAGTATGTATTGAAAAATCTGAAAAGATCAATAAAAGAAGTTTGAGCGAAATGAAAAAGATTGGAATTTTTTTTTGAAAAGGATAGAAATATTATCTAACAAATAAATATAACTTACAGAAAGTAATCAGGTGGAGACATATGGTACTTCACAGATCACGAAATCGTACAATGGTTACTGAACACTAGATATATCACATAGCAGTTATTTGTAACGAAGACAATTAGTAGAAATGGGTTCTAAAGAGACCATCCTAGGACAATAATTTATATTACCAAATTTTCACTAAAGTCATCTCATTTATTGTAATCCTTTGTTAATCTTCTTATAACGATACAAGACATGAAGATCTCATTTCCTTGATTCATTCCAAGATTTGAAATTAGTCTCTACAATGAATGAGCGTAATTATGTTGCCCGCACAGCAGCAATAGTTATTCTGGTATTGGATTACTCACTGCGATTTCTGTGACGGTTGTACTGCCACCCGATTTTAGAAGACTCCCTCTTCTAGCAACACTAACAATCTAATTTCGTACTTTTTTATTTTATTCTTTGGAATAACGTCACAGTTGAACCGCTCGCCTTCTCATTTTCCGGGTAATTACAACATACCATATTGTGCATGCCCAATTTCTTTATTTTAATTACTTTCCTCAGTCTTTGTCATCTATTTTATTCTTCCTTTATTTTACATTTCGCTAAAACTCTTATTCTTGTGTCGTGGTTAGGAATATTTAAAAAAGTTTAAATGAAGAAATGAAAGGGGTTGAACGGAAATTGTCTTTCCAGAGAAAAAAAAGGTCTTTTTAAAGCCGCCATATCCCGACAATACAAGGTTTAAACGAAGTTCACAGGTTATGTGGTGAGTTACAATGCAGCCCTACTTTCATTTTCTCTCGGAACGTAGTGGCAAAAGACTTAAATGCACATCCTTCTTGATAGAAGAATGGACATGTTGGAAAAATAATTAGCGATTGCTCTTAGGTGCATACAATAATAATCTTCGAAATTTGTCTGCTCTGTAATTTCATTCAGCGTACAGCGATGTTACGTTTAGTTTACCTACCACGTTCATTTTTCTTGTTTTCCCTTTTTTTTTCTTTTTCCCTACCTTAGTTCTACCCTTTTCCTTTCTTTTCATTTTGTTTATTTTATTTACTTTTGTTTTCTACTTTTTCTCTCACTAGAGTGCGGTACTTCCGCTTCCTGTACTTCCGGGTATTCGAGGCTAATTGAAGGGTTCAGAACCGTATTGGGCCAAGCGCCAATTCTAAAACCGTAGAAAACAAGGGTTGAAATGAAGTTATTACCATAATTCAATGGAAACATATAGCAAGTAATATAAAGTATACACATTAAAACTAAATGATATGTTAATTTTTATTAAACTATGGTATTAACTTAACTTTAACCCTTGCTTTCTCCATTTTAATAAATGGCGCTTGGCCCACTATGGTTCTGAGCTCTTCAATTGCAAGACTTTTTCTGATCGATTCTGTTGAATGGGTAATTATCTTTATGTTCTCGATGTTTCTCTCATGTTTTCCCTATCGGGACTTCTCCGGACATCGACACTCGACTTGAGGCGTCCGTTGATCGGATCGAAGACGTATGGACTGGCAGTAAATGCGCGTCATGTACCGTCGTAAGAAAACCCGGTCCGTACGCTGGTAGTGATTTATTTTTACGTCGGACCATGTTGATTACATGAGTACATTTTCTACACGCAGAGTTACTCTGTTGGATTTTCCACATGTTATTTTCTACCGTCGTTATGCACGGATTTTGTGTGAAGTGTACATCCTCCGACGGAACCTGTGAGAAAGTTCATAAACTCTATTTTATATTCTAATTTGTGAATTTCCCCCTCCCCCCAGGAGACGAGTATGTGTATGTTCTACTATTAGACTATGTGTGAAGTATCGTATTATTATTATGATGTACCGAAGTACATATGATATTTCCGTGCAGAAATTCTACGTTAACATATGATGAAGGATGGATGGAGCGGAGAAAAATTATCTCCGGCACCGGGACGCTAACCCGGGTTTTCAACTCTATGTGCTGACGCTTTATCCACTAAGCCACACCGGATTCCAATTCCGATGCCGGATTGAATCCTCTGAGTTTAAGTTCTACTTCTTAGTTTCCCTTTGGTGCCCAACCCTCATGCATTGTGTCACAGTGGCACAATGTCCAATTTTTCTCCGCTCCACACACCCTTCATCATTTGTTAAAGAAGAATTCCTGCACGGAAATATCATATGTACTTCGGTACATCACAATAATATGATAACCGTAAATAATCACTTAGTTATTCAAGATGGCGCTCATTTCGTCGGATCCCGGCCACTAAGTCACTCGTAATTCATTCATTCATTCATTTATTATATTCCATACATCTTACATGAGCAATGAAGCTTTAAGATGTGGAACAAGTCAAAATTTTACAATATTACAATTACAATTTTTACAATATTTTACAATTTTACAGTTTTACAATTTAGTAATTTTCTACAATTTTTTACAAATTTCTGCAATTTTTTACAATATTTTGGCGAGATGTAGTGAGATGAGGTGAGGACTGAGAATTCGCCAAAAGATTACCCGACATTTGCCTTTTGGTTGGGGAAAACCTTGGAAAAAAACCCAACCAGCTAATCAGATCAAAGGGGTGAAATGAAGTGATGCCGAGGAATCGCCATAGAACATCCGGCTTCAGTCCCACGGCTGGGGAAAATCTCGGGAGAAACCATTCAATGAGATCAAATGGGGATCCAACCCAAGCCCGAACGCAGCTCCGGATCAGCAGCCCAGCGAGTATGCCGACTGAGCTACATCGATTGCTCTACTAAAAAGATGCAATACATAGACAATCAGATTACTAAATTTACAAACGCAAATGATCATTCATCAGTGCATCTCTGCACATAGTGTGTTGGACATTGTGCCACTGTCACACATCTGACACACAGTGCATGAGGGTTGGCCACCAAAGGGAAAGTCAGAGGTGGAACCTAAACCGAGAGGATTCAATCCGACATTAGAACTGGAATCCGGCGTGGATTAGTGGATAAAGCGTCAGCACGCAGAGCTGAAAACCCGGGTTCGAGTCCCGGTGCCGGAGAGAATTTTTCTCCGCTCCACCCATCCTTCATCATATGAAGCAGTTCAGTCTGCTAGGGGTTGTGATTTATTGATTGATATATTTGTTATTACTTGAGGGGGCGTGACTTAAATTGTTTAACTTAGGCATTTAATGAATGTTAGCAATTCGCTTAAGCCTGAATTTCTCTTCTCCTTCCCTTGCTAGAGACTGGAGTTATTTTATGATTACGCCTTTATAATGTTTGTGTGGTTATCCGCCTCTTAACATGGAAGGGGGAATTGAATTACTTGTGTGTATCTTGGGTCATCTGTGTTTTTGTGTTTGTTATGCCACCTGTTTTGGACGCAGATTTGTTAATTATTAAAGTGGCTTTGAACAACTGTAGGCCTAAGTATTTTTTTGTTATTTATATGTTGTTATCCGGCGAGTTAGCTCTATGATAGCGTGTCTGCCTCCAGATTGGCCCATCCGGGTTCGATCCCGGGCGGATCAGATATTTTCATGTAAAATTTCTGCCTCGGAACTAGGAGAGATGACGGTGTACAACTTCTAATCACTAGATTGTGCACCAATATGCCTGGGTTAAATCCCAAATCTCTCAGTAGTGCATATGAAGGGAAGGCATATGTCAGTGTTAATAGTGATTCGTCCGTCGGAAGGGGACTTTAAACGTGGCGGCCCCCTTGCTGGTATTCGACAGGAGTAGGCTACGTGCCGGCACCGGGTTTCCCTTTCTCCTTTCCTCATCTTCATCATAATTACTCATTACATACATTACACTTACACATACACTCACCCTAGTGCACGATATAACTCTCCACAGATACATAACATGCATAGCGTGGCCCGTCAAAGTGGTGTGCAACTAGAAAAATGAGTCACAGTCCTGCTATCTATCGGCAATATGCGGAACCCGAATCACGTAAAGCGAAGTGTGTAGGAATTGGATACATACATATATACCGGTATATATTTTGTTACCTCAAAACATCTGAACGGTTTTCCATCTTTGTTCTTGGTTTTTCTCAGCACACAGTTGATTCATGAACGTGTGTGGATACCAGTATCGCGTCTCATGGATCAACTTTCATCTCACGTCATTTTGATTAAGTCTTTTTCGTGGTAAGTAATATAGATCAACATATTAATATTTATTTAAACTATTTGCACATTTTCTAAAGCAAACCTATTTTCATTCAAATTAGGAAACAGAGCGAAAATTGCCTTCCTAGAGCTAGAAAAAGTCATTTCAAAGCCCCCATACCCTGACAATAAAAGGATGAAAAAAAGTTCATGGATTGTAGGATGAGTTAGAATGCAGTTTCGTTTTCTCCCGACAGTGCAATTTCAAAATATTTATTTCTTTAGATTAGACGTACGTCATTACAAATCTTTAATGACAGAAGAGTGGATGAGAAAATTATATGCTGTACCAGAGATACAACAGCAAGTAGAATACGTCACCAATTTTGAGACAGCAACTGCTGTACAGTTGTGTTGGTTTGAATGTTGTTTTATTGTTTCGGTTTACAATTGGAGAACAAGGGTTAAAGTAACATAAGTAATGAAGGAAGTGTATGCAATATACTTTCTCTTGATGTGGAACGAATTCTGAAATTAGTCCTAGCTCACAAATAATTTTCCACTGTGGCTCACAGAAAATGTATCGTATATGTATACAGGAAGAACCGTAGGTAATGTCAATAATTTCAGGGATCTATTTTTTTTTTTTTTTTAGATATTTCAGACAAAACAGTTCAATGCAATTTTGATTGTTTTTCCTTCCTTTTCGAGATAAAAATTCTTTTAGGCCTATATGAAACATTTCATAGCTTCTTTTGGGAAAGACATTGATTTAATTTTCAGGATACTTACAAGCAAGCATTCTAATGGGGGCAGATAAAAAAGTTAAATTTTTTCTTTCACCATGTTAATAATATCAAAAAAAGTGCTTATACAAATTTTGGCCACTCGACCGCAATTATGAGGGCCGTAAAAAAAATTCGCCAGGAGCCGTTAACAGAACGAAAATGCAATTTCATTGGAAAAAATATTGAAACAGACACAGCAATTGTTGAGCTATTTTTCAACATATTCCCCACCGGAATTGAGGCATTTGTTATATCATGGGATCGACAGAGAGGTGCAGACGGCTGTCAAACGCTGATTCCGATCCCAGGCGTCTGACTTCTACGACACAAGGATACAAAAATTGATCCCATAGTATGACAAATGTCTCAATTCCAATGGGGGATATGTTGACAAGTAGCGTAACAATTGCTATATCTGTTTCAATAAATCGTTTCATGTAATTGAGCTTTTTTCTGTAAACATCCCCAGGGAAAATCACTTTCTGGACGGTCTCGTAATTGCGGTCGAGTGGCCAAAATTTGTATAAGCACTTCTTTTGGCATTATTAACACAGTGGAAGAAAAATATGTAACTTGTTTATCTGCCTCCATCAGAATGTTTGCTTGTTAGTCAATTTAAGAGAGCAGTGTAGTATGATAATAAGTGATTGAAAGAATTTTAGTTTTGTCCTTTAATGTGCAGAAATTTGAAACAGTTCAATGTTCTAACCGGTAGAGTTTCAACGCCGTTATACCTTGATTATTGCATGGGGCAGTTCAGAACGTCGTGCGAATAACCTCAACAGTTAAAGTTCGGTGCAAAAGTTGTTTCGCTCCTCTGGACGACCAAATGGAAGTACCATCACCTCACAGAATAACTAACACAAACTTTTGAGAAAATTCCTTAAAGTAAAATCCAATTCCATAATTATACCTGTTTGTTACACCACTAACGCTAATTTAGTCTGAAAGATACAGACACTATCTGATACCAAGCTATTGTAATTCAAAATGTACCAATTACTAAAATTCTCTATTAGTGAATTCACTACCGCTACGTCGAGAGGTATATATTTTTTCTACAAACGTTAAAACAATGCGTTACAATGTCACACCGCAACCAACTTTAATTGAAGATCGTCCGGCCATTCACACATCACAGAAAATTCATAATGATACAAAATGAATAATATCTCTATTTGTTTATGTCCGTCAAATTACTTATCTTTTGTTATAAATCATCAAGCCATTAAATTATGACATAAAAATGGAATATGAAGGGTCCAGGGAAGAACATGCTAAGTCACATTTTACTGTTTTTACAGGAGAGCAAGTTTAAAGTTTCAAGGTCCATTACATTCTATTGTCTCTGAGTTATCAGTTTTCAAATATTTCTGTCTTAATCAAGTTTTTACTCTGTACAATTAAACCACTGAAATCTCTATTGCCTGAGGTATTACATGGCATACAAAACAAAAAATTGATAAAATTGGACTTAGCACATTTTTCCCCTGGACCCTTCATATATTGTAGAACTTAGAGCAGACGAACGTTATCGCCATGAAATGGCATCATCAGGTCTCGTAACAGTGGGTAACAAAAATGAACACTTTAAAAATCTGGTTAATTTAACATTCTACCCTCAAATATACATTTAGACAAAGATTATTAAAACAATAATAAAATGCTAATAAATGTAACATGTATGATATAATATAGTATAATGTAATATTGTTTTATTCAGTCAACATGACATTATATAAAAAAAGTCAATGACACTTATCTAAGTAAGCAATCATTGTGTTCTATACAAAAACAGCTGTTCAATTGTATTTGTATAGAACACAATGATTGCTTACTGTATTTGTATAGAACACAATGATTGCTTACTTAGATAAGTGTCATTGACTTTTTATATATGATATGTCATGTTGACTGAATAAAACAATATTACATTATACTATATTATATCATAACATTGACTATCTGAATATTACAATATGCTTTCTAAGTAACATGTATGGTTATGAAAAATGTTGGTTACATATGTCACATCAGTAGAATTTGGAGGTAATAACCGAGTCTATATTATAAAATGTAATAACATGGTTACGTATAGAAACCAGTAAAAGAATGTTGAGTTAGTATAGAGTTAGATTTTTTTAGATTTATTTATTTATTTAACCTGGTAGAGATAAGGCCGTCAGGCCTTCTCTACCCCTCTACCAGGGGATTACAACTATAACATGAACAATAAGATTACAATTAATATTAAATTTACAATTACAATTACAATAAAAATTAAAGTACGACAAGAATACCTGATTAATGAAAGCTAGACATTTTATCATAGAAGTTAAGAACAAAGAATATTTTTGTATTTACTAAATTACAAATTAAACCTAGAATAACAAAATTCTATAGTGATGAAATTACCGGTTATTGAGATATTTTGTGGTAGATTAAAAGAACTATTTACAAGAAACCATGTCTGAACGAGTCTCAATTACTGACCAAGTGCCTAGTAAGTTTGCGTTTGAATTGAATTTTATTTCGACAGTCCCTGATGCTAGCAGGTAACGAATTCCAGAGTATTGGCAGGGCTATTGTGAAAGAGGATGAGTATGAGGAGGTGCGATGGGATGGTATTGTTAGTATTGTTTCATGGCGAGAGCGTGTGTTCAGATGTGGTGGGAAGAAAGGTAAGTGAAGCGAGACGACAGGTACGAAGGAATAGAAGAGTTCAAGATTTCGAAGACAAAGAGAAGTGAATGTAAATTTCTTCTCTTATCTAGTTTAAGCCAACCTATTGCTTCCAGGGATGGGGTAATATGATCATATTTACGAACATTGCTTACAAAACGTACACACAAATTATGAGCACGTTGATGTTTCATTTTGTTGTCGCTGGAAAGGTCAGTCAGTAAAATGTCAGCATAGTCAAAATAGGGAAATACAAGTGTCTGCACAAGGGACTTTTTTAAGCAAGAGGAAGATGAACATTTATCCTATATATATATATATATATATATATATATATATATATATATATATAGTATATTGCTTTAGCCCGCAACTACTAACTTACTACTACTACTACTACTAATGATGATAATAATAATAATAATAATAATTATTATTATTATTATTATTATTATTATTATTATTATTATTATTATTATTATTATTATTCCAGTATAAAAGAGGAATTTGATGTGGTACTAGAGTTAATATTAGAGAATGTAGCAAAACAATATCGTATTCTTAGGGGAAGATATTTTGCTGGTGGTAGTGGTAGTAAAAAAAAAAGAGAGAGAGAGAGAGAGAAGAATTTAAATACATTTCTTCACGCAAAATATACAATTACACAAATTCAACTTCATGCTGTGGAAATTTTATCTTAAAAGGAATGAAAGTAAGGCTTTAATAGAAACCACGTGTTTTACATAACCATTCCGTTGAACGTCCTCATCTTTTTCAGACAACTTCAGTAGATTCTGAGCTGATAGGCCTAACAGTTGTCAACAAGTTTCCCATTTATTCTTGTAGCTTCAATTTCACGACAGAGCGACCAGTTATCCAAGCAACTCGCAGAGAGGGAGGGAGGGGTTGGTTTTCTCTCTCTGCCATACAACCCCTAACCTCAAACTCGTTGCTTATGGACTTCATCTTGTGCTTAATACACCAGGCTGCAGCCGCAGCCTGGATGGAAAATTCGATCAGAGAGAAATTTAATTTTCAGTCTCGTTTCTTCTTCTTGTTTAATCTCTTTCCACTCCACCGATTCGGCTCCTCCCCTCCCTCCGCATCAGCGTTACATTGCTATGGTATTAATACAATCATCCACAATCATGTCTTGCTCTAGATCTCTCTAAAATCGTCATCTGCATTTCCAATATAGAATTCCACGCAATAAAATTTATTAATTTATTATACATCTTCCTCTGGCTCAAGTTGAATTACTTTTTGATTAAAATTAAGCACAATGTTGAATAATGGCCCACGTGTCATATATATCCGTAATTGTATGATTAAGAATTAAATACATATATATACACCGAAGATCCTTGATCTCCAGGGAACAAGGTGCTGGTGCAGGTGTTACGTGCTGTCTCTTCTCACTTTAAACTATAGATCTCTTGGAAATGGAGCAACAAGTTTTGATGGAGAAATCATTGCAATAAGTGAACGTCTCAGGAATATTCTATGCCACATGAATAAATTTAAGAATGCAGTTATATTGTCGACTCCAAAGCAGCTATTCTGTCAATAGTCTCTAGACACACACCTTCATCTTAAACAGCAGAAATAACTAAAATGCTCTCTCAATTAATATCGCTCAATAAAAGAATTGTATTGATTTGTATACCATCCCATTGTGGAATCCTGGGAAACGAGAATGCGGATGCTTTAGCAAAGAAGGGCACCACTGCTACTTACAGACCTGTTACTAAATCTAGGTATTACTCTGTGAAAAGATTTATTAAATCTACATACTTAGACTTCAACAAAATTTGATAACACAATCTCAAGGGAAAAAATGGAACTATCTGCGTCTTAATCCACAGTTAATTCCCGATTTACCACGAAAATCGTCTGTAGCTGCATTTACTGTAGATTGGCAACAGGCCATGACTGTTTGGCCAAACACCTGCATAGAATTGGAATATATCAGTCCCCTAACTACCTATTGTGCAACTCAAACCAAGAAATGGATTCGGATCACTTCAAAATCTGTGCTTCAGTGGCTGAGCAGTGGCTGAAAAATATTGGAGTGCAAGAGGTCAAATGACTTTATTGTCAAGCGCCTTGCATTAGAAAACAACAACAACAACATTTTTGTAAAAAATGGCTACATATTGAAAACTTCACGTCTGAACTCCTTGTTTTTTTAACGTTCAATAACACTATTAGAGATTCACGGTAATTAATCGGGTTGATTTTCTCGTAAACCTGCTGATACTGCCTTACACACAAAACAACCGCTCTCCTGTAACATGAATTTGTCTTAAGTCCACTGGTGGCAGCGCCTGGTTCACACGACTTCGGAAAATATGTTTATTTTGCACCTAATTTACCTCTTGAATATATCTTTCTTATAGATTACAGTAGTTATATAATTTTAGCGTCCTGCGTTTTGTAACCCAGAGCCTCTAAGCAGCGAGTAACAGTGAAGATATGTATGGAGTATAGCTCGGCGGCATCAAACCCTACTTGGTGCAGGTCTGCTGTTCAGTGAACATACGAAAACAAAACAAAGCTAGGCGGTTGGAAACGAGTGCAAAATGGAAAAATTTGGTAGCCAGCATATCATTAGAAAAGAAGAAAACATAATTCATCAGAAGGAAGGAAAAATGTTTCATTTGAAACACTTAAAATGTTTACAGCCATTCATTGTAATGTGAAGAGATTCCTAAAGCACGTACTCACAATTTGCTTTGCTTTTGCGTTCTCAAAATGTGATGTAGATCTGCAGCCCTTGCTTTTGTCATATCGTAAGAAATGTTTTACCTTACGTCAGAAATATGTGAAAAGCACCACCAGAAATTAATGTAAAATGTTACCTTCTAAAAATACGGGGTTTTGTTGATATAGGCCTAATGTGACAATAATTATTTTTATTTTCTATAAACTTTCGTATGTGTGTAAAAAAGCACAATAAAGGTGACACTAACGTGTCCTGTAATCTTGAAATTATGTACAGTAGAGCGTCTCGTTTAGGCACTTTGAAAACATAAACAAAGTGCAAGTAACGTGTGAGGGAGGACGAGCCGTACGATAAAGACGAGGGATGCACAAGGTTTTAGTTACAATATTTATGGTGGAGCATTCATTGAAATTATATTTTCCAAAAACACACAAATTACATAAAGTCATCATATACATACACATTTAACAAACAAGCAATTGTAACGTTGAAATAATTCAATATAACAAATCAAATTTTGCTACTTACATGATGTTGCTTTCATGCAGCATTTTTTACGGTCATGAATTTCATTTTCTGCATGACTAACATAATATCATCGTCTTCTGTGGCCGAATTAACAAAACTACAGTATAGTGGTCTGAACTGTATCTGAATAAATTGAACTTTGAGAAGGGATGTTTAGGAAATAATGTTGTCACTTCAGATCAATATATTGTAGTTTTGTTAATTCGGCCACAGAAGACGGTGATATTATGTTAGTCATACAGAAAACAAAATGCATGACCGTAAAAATGCTGCTTGAAAGCAACATCATATAAAAAGCAAAATTTGATTTCGTTATATTGATCATCCTGCCTAACGTATTCCGTGGTTTTCCTCAGGCGTAAGACAAATGTCGGGATGAGCCCTATAAGAAATGGGCCACGGACCTATATGCCCTTCCCCATATATATTCCCCTTTATTATAAACGACGTATGCCCTAGTTCAGAACCTATAAATTGTCTATTAAATATACGAGGTCACCCAATTAGTCGCAATTTGAAAGGACAGGGACCTCTCAAATTGCAGATTTAGATTTCACGGCGCTTTTTCCGACGGCCTTCACATGCTTTTGTCATCGAACACAGATGAGAGCGTCTTGCCATCCTAACGGCAAACACCAGCCAATCTCTTCCTCGCCTCGTTCCGTGATCACTTGATCAAATCTCAGTCCTCCTCGCGTATGTGGTACCTAAAAGGTTACGTCCAATTTCGGCTTCCCCTTCAAAATTTTCTAGAGTTCCTTCAGTGGAGCAGCGTAACCCGGAGTGAGACTAGTGGCCAACAGGCTTGGAGCTCACATATTTAGTTTTGTACAGCCTCAACCTCTTGCAAGGACGCGTTTTGCGTACCTTTTAAATTTGTCCTCCCAATTCTCTTTCGATTTTTCGATTCGTTATATTGAATTATTTCAACGTTACAATTTTTTGTTTGTTTGTTAAAATGTGTATATGATAACGTTATGCAATTTGTGTTCTTTTGTTTTGTGTATTTTTGGAAAATATAATTTCAATTAATGCTCCGTCATAAATGTTTAACTAAAACCTGGTGCATCCTTCGTGTTTATCGTACGGCTCGTCCTCCCCCCACACGTTACCTGCACTTTGTTTACGTTTTCACTGTGCCTAAACGAGACGCTCTACTGTATCTTTGTTCAGATATTGTGGAAATAATTTTCTTATTCTTGTGTTTTTTGTATTATTTGGCTGTTCAATTTGAATTAAGTTCAATAAATTGATTATCATCATCATCTCCTTCATGGATTAGATCATTACTGATCTGTTCCGGCTCCAAAGTATAGTTGATCACTTCATCTTTTGGTTGGTCGTCCTCGACTTCTGTGACCTTGAGGCTTATAATTTAGGATCATACGGGGCATCCTTTCTTCATTCATTCTGCTGACGTGTTCAAACCATTTATTTCTATATTCTTCTATTTTTGTTAGTATGCTGACTATTTGCAGTTCTTTGCGGATGTTCGTCCACATCTGTGGAGTAACGGTCAGCGCGTCTGGCCGCGAAACCAGGTGGCCCGGGTTCGATTCCCGGTCGGGGCAAGTTACCTGGTTGAGGTTTTTTCCGGGGTTTTCCCTCAACCCAATATGAGCAAATGCTGGGTAACTTTCGGTGTTGGACCCCGGACTCATTTCACTGGCATTATCACCACCTCATTCAGACGCTAAATAACCTGAGATGTTGATAAAGCGTCGTAAAATAACCTACTACTTTGCGGATGTCTTCATTCCTTTTCTTGTCTAAAAGAGTATATCCTGCTACACATCGAAGAAATCAAATTTCTGCTGCTTCCACTCTTCTTATCATGCTTTTATTAAGGATCCAGCATTCCGAGCCATACATCAATACAGGTAAAGCTAAAACGTAATAGAACTTGAGTAAAGTTTCTCTTCTGGTTTTCCTTCCTAGTGTCTTCTTAATTGTACCACAAATATGTTGGAACAGATTTAATTGTCTGTTAATATCCTTTGTTCTATCATTTCCTAGGAAGACCCCTAAATAGTTAAAATCAGTTACCTGTTCTATTAAAAGATTAGTCACTACTATTTTGGCTCTTACTATATTCTTCCCATGGAACGCCATTAATTTGTTTTTACTTGGCGATATCTATAGATTATATTCACCAGCAACTCTTTCTAAAATTAAAAAATGGCTCTCTGTAAGCTGATTGATTATAAAATGTCATTAAAAGGAAATAGGCTAAATAATTATTTAACATTTGACAACATAATAACCTAGCTTTATCATATGGCCACACCCAATAATTTCACATATTCGCATTAAAAATGGAAACAGTTAACCCAGCAAATGATTTATTGTGGGACTGTCTGAAAGGAAGAGTATCCTTAAGAACACCTACTATTGATGAGTTGAAGGACTCCATCGCATGCATTGTGGCAGATATTCCAGAACATGAACTCAGTGCTGCTGTATACAACATTGAAGGGAGGCTGTTACTTGAACAAGAAGAAAACGCTGAACACATTCAATACCTAAGATAAAGTTCTGGCAATGGGTAGTTATGAAAAGAAAAGATATTTCTTGTGTAATATGCCAGTACCAGAATTGTTTAGATTGTGTAGAAAATGAAGATAATATGGGCAATATTGAAAAGCCCCATATATCCCACTGTATTGTCACTAAAGACTTGCTCAGAGTTCTTGAAACATCCTGTAACTCACACAATGCAACGAGATTTTCTCGTGGAAGGCCGGCACGTGTATGTAATTCTATAAATCAAGATTTAACCCTTCGTAAAATCATGGCACGTGAAGCACTAGAATGAATTCGTCCAAGGGCTGGGATTCCCCGCTTTCTGACGTCACAGCCACTGTGACTAAGTAGTGCATTAGTCGTTGAGGGATTGAGGATAATAACTGAATTCCTAGTCAAGATGGATTGCCTACTAAGCTCCACAACCACAACAACAGACCATGAATGCGTCGGGCTTGGATTTAGTGACCATACGTGTAGGCTACCATAACCATATTTTAAATTGGGGACGTGAAATGTGTGTCTTCAGGGCCGAAGAAAAGTAGAAAAGAAATCCAAGACGAACTGCGATATTGAATGTGTACTGGAATGAAAGCGGCAGAAAACCTCAGGCCATTGTGCTCTGTTGGACCACACTGCGTTCTTAGAGCATTCCTGTACCTTTTATATAACAAAAGATGTTTCCGTCCTAACCCCCTTCAGGGCGGGGGAGAGAAATTAAAAGACCAAATGAAAGAAATGACGGTTTCCTGGGCTAAGGCTCACCCGCCCGAGTAACAATGGTGGGACATGAAAAATGAAAAGACTGACGTGGTGTATTGTCAGTGTGGAAGAATAGCGGAATTCTGCCGACTGTTCCTTAGTTTAAGTCCGTTCCGCCAGCTATAAGTGTTAAGTAAGCTTCCTCCCATTGATCTGAGGTAAGTTACAAGAAAACACGTTTCGTATTATTTTCCAATGATACCGTCGATGACATGGCATATAAGTAGATCTCGGATTTTTAGGCTATAATAGGATAGGGTGCAAAATTTTATGTAAAAATCCCTAAATGTATGCAACATGAGAAACTCTCGAGCGATGATATTCCCTAAAACAAAGTGCATTAAATAACGTATGTTTCATCCTAAGCTAAACAAGCCTAAAAATCCGAGATCTACATATAAGATGTATAGGGTAAAGGTTGGTAATATTGTGATACTAATAATATTGTGATAGTTCTTTTTGAGAATATTTTACATTTTTACTGAGCGAGAGGAAGATCGGTTTTTTGCGTCAACGTTTTAAGGGAATGTTCGTGGACAAGTTTCTGCACAAAACCGATCCTTCTTTCGTTCAATAAAATTGTAAAAAATTGTCAAAAAGAACTATCATAATATTACTAGTATCACAATATTACCAACCTTTACAATACTTCATAAAAATGTGTATGTTGTTTATTCCAGTATATTGTCTCAGTTCAATAATCAAAGAGCCTCTACACTAATATTGTTTGCATTTTAAGGTACTATAATATTAAAAATAAGACATTCATTGTGTTGGTTAAATATTATCGTTACAGTATGTCTATACATGGTTGTCTCCGAACTCTGATAACGAATTTGAATGATATCATGTGCGTCAGGAATCACACTGACAGCTGAATTGCGGCGAGAGGTGACAGACCAGTAGTGAGTGATTTCATAGTCAGAGTGCACGGTGTGTCACAGTAGCAATGCCCAAGAAAAATCGAGCCTTTTTGGGAGGGGTACATAACAACCTTTTCCGATGCCAAGTACGGTTACGTGAAAATCATAGGAGCCTGCAAAAAAAAAAAAAACGTGGTTTCTTTACTTCCAAGAAAGACATCTTGTATGTACCTAATAAGTCTGGCAAAGCTCGGATGGGATTAATTCCAGAGTGGAAAAAGCTAGCAAATCCACCCCCCGTCACAAGTCGCCGCACCCCACGACGAGATGATACAAATTAATTCCATTCGAGCTTTACCAATCTTATTAAGTATACAGAAGATGCTTTTCTTGGAAATAACGAAACCTCTTTATTGCAGGCTTCTTTTATTTTCTCTTAACTTTACTTGGCATTGGAGAGGGTCGTAATATACCCCTCACAAAAAGGCTCGATTTTCTTGGGAATTTATGCTGTGAGTCGCCGTGAACTCTATGAGATCACTCACTACTGGTCTGTCACCTCCCGCCACAGTTCAGCTGTCGTGTGACTCCTGAAGCACATGATGTCATTAAAATTCGTTATGAGAGATCGGAAACTACCCTGTATTCCACGGATGAAAGGTGGTACTCAAGCTTAAAAACGACTATTATTCAATGGTATCGACTCATACTGCTTAGATGGTGGGCCCTGAACTGAACATTAAATTTTCATCTTAATATTATTTAAATACAAATAAGAAAATTCAACACAGTATGAAATAAAATATTGTACGTGACAAGTGTTTCGCGTATTCGTTTCGAAATTCCTCACCTCATACGTAAAACCTTACAGTACTTTCGACCCATGTAAAGTAAATAAATAATATTCACGTGTCGTAGGCCTACTTGTTTCCATAGTAGCGTCATTGTCCCACAATATCGATGCCATTTTGATTGTTCATAAACATAAGACATCCGAATATATGTGCCAAACTCTCTCCCTTTCACACTTTGTAAGCCCAAGGCTATACTTTGTTATGCCTCCATGTTTGGGTTAAGCTTATAAGGGGATAGAGACTAGTATAACAGAAGGGGTTGTGTCTGTGGAAAGGTTGGAGAACGAGAGGGTGTTAGCCAGCGGCCAACCCTTTCTCTTTACAATAAGCAGAGAACCCACCTAACAGATTTGTCTACTTGCCAAATGTTCCTTCCATCATCTCATAACAATGCCTACAATGTTCACTCAATTAAGACCTCGTGGATTCTAGTTGTTTGTTTTACGGGGGCTTAGCCCCTACGAAACATTTCTAGTCTTGGTCCAGTACCGCCTGGCCGACATTCAGAACTTAATTTACCTAAAGGGGGTTGGATGTGAATAACCAGGGCTATGCTGCCGGAACACGTGCTGGCGCGGGTAATTGGGTCGAGCAGTCAAAATTCATCTGTCTGCCAGGGTCTGAATTGTAAATGTAAGCACCGCACACGGTCCTGATGAAATAACAAATATATGTGTAACCCTGTTACCCGGATAGAATTTTAACACTTGCACAAAACGCGAGATTTTCAGCTGGATAGGTTATCAAGATCAGCACAGCGTTACCACATCGTATATTAAACAGATTACCCAACTCGAAGAAATTTATTAAATTTGATCACCAATATGTTGCTGATAGTCTATATGCTGCTGTAAATTTTCCTAAAGCATTCCATCTTATTCTTTTGTACTTTTCCAAAGGATTTTCAGCTGGATAGGTTATCAAGATCAGGACAGCGTTACCTCATCGTATATTAAACAGATCACCCAAATCGAAGAAATTTAATAAATTTGATCACCAATATGTTGCTGATAGTCTATATGCTGCTGTAAATTTTCCTAAAGCATTCCATCTTATTCTTTTGTACTTTTCCAAAGGATTTTCAGCTGGATAGATTATCAAGATCAGGACAGCGTTACCTCATCATATATTAAACAGATCACCCAACTCGAAGAAATTTATTAAATTTGATCACCAATATGTTGCTGATAGTTTGTATGCTGCTGTAAATTTTCCTAAAGCATTCCATTTTATTCTTTTGTACTTTTCCAAAGGATTTTCAGCTGGATAGATTATCAAGATCAGGACAGCGTTACCTCATCGTATATTAAACAGATCACCCAACTCGAAGAAATTTATTAAATTTGATCACCAATATGTTGCTGATAGTCTATATGCTGCTGTAAATTTTCCTAAAGCATTCCATCTTATTCTTTTGTACTTTTCCAAAGTATTCTTTTCTAAGGTAGGTGCTCCTGTTATGGCCGTGTTCCTGATATGGCCATCCCGCTATTGTGAGTTAGTTAACCAAAAAACCTGCTAAATTGCAGCAGCATCCAGTGAAAGGGCATCCTGGTATGTCACTTGATCATTTTTCATCCAGTCAGGTTGAGCAATATGGCATCAGTTGCCTGTTTTGCGGTTTTCATGTGATCTCTTCTTATTTTTCTCTGGTAAGTCTCCTTTGTTTTATGCATGTTTTTCAAAGACTTATTTCATAAAAACCATCGTACTCCATTCAGTTTTTAATGTTCTGTTGATTGGTGTTGTCGTTGATGGCGTATTTTTTTACGAGTTGTTCATAATCAAACGATTTTCGTAGAAAGTTTACCTGTTCCTGATATGGCCATATTAAATGCACCATGGCCATATCAAGTTCATTTCACTTTTATTTTTTCGCCTGACAAATTTACATGCCTTATAGCTGGGATTACGCAAAAATTTTGTATATTAAGAAAAACAGCGTCTTTTTTTTTATGGAAAAACCTGTTTTGACTACACTTTTGAATTTTAAGAAAGATTTATTAAGTGTCATGTTTATTCATTTTACACCAAAATTATTTAATTTTAGCACAATTGCGCTATCAAACTGAAAACAATCACGATTTATAGAACATGGAACAAGGGTGGCCATATCATGTGCACGTGTTCCTGATATGGCCACTAGGTAGACATTTGGAATTTGGGACTTTTTTGACAATTAAAGCTATTTTTATGGGGAAAAGAAATTGTTTTAAGAAAGTCCATTAGACTGAGAACGAGTAAGGAAAAAGTGGTTTATATTTTTTTTTTCAAAATGGCGGCTAGAAAAATTCTCAAACCTTAGCATGGCCATATCAGGGACACCTACCTTATATTTTCCTAAAACTTTATATCAAAATCTCTTGTACACCTTTCTACAGCACTCCATCACATTCGGTTGCACATTTTCCTAAAACATTCCATCACATTCTTTTGTACAGCTCTTTGAAGCATTCCATCATAGTCTGTTTTATCCACTTTGATTACGTAATGTGGACTTTACATCACTAATAAAAATGTTGTAAACACTTTCATTACGTAACTTTTTAGGTAATGATACTTCTATTACGCAACTAGTTAGGTAATGATTAGAACCCGGAAAAATATTCCGTTGTTTGCAATGTGTACGAGTTGCGAGTATAGCTTGTTTCGGAGGAATGGTGGAGGACGCAATGCAGGTAAACTGAAACTGCAAGCAATAGGGGCAGTAATGTGTAAGTAGCTAAATAGGCTACATCGGGGTACCAGTATTAGCTGGAGATGTGAAACAAATTTATAATATTAACTACAGTAAATAAAATATGTAGTTTACATTGTAATATCCATTAGTTCTGTAGCCTACATCTGAAAACATAACAAATTACAACATATCTAGTATATATCTAGTATGCCAAAATAAAAGAAGTATGTCCAATGCAAAGTACACTAGAAATTCATTTGTCTTGTCATCTTTGTTCAACAAACATATAGCAATGAATATGTATGTATATACAGATTTTTTAACGTTTAAAAATATAGGTAACTATTACAGTTTCCTAAAGCGTTCCTTTATATTCTAGATTATGGACAGGGATTGGAATTGAACGGGTTACATCAGCTGCTTGTCTATGCGCATGACGTGAATATGTTAGGAGAAAATCCACAAATTATTAGGGAAAACATGGGAATTTTACTTGAAGCAAAGAAAAAGATAGCTTTGGAAGTAAATCCCGAAAAGACAAAGAATATGATTATGTCTCGTGACCAGAACATTATACGAAATTGAAATATAAAAATGGGAAATTTATCCTTTGAAAAGGTGAAAGAGTTAAGATATCTTGCAGTAACAGCAACAAAATAAATGACACTCTGGAGGAAATTAGCCTAAACGCAGAATAAATATGGGAAATGCCTGTTGTTATTCGGTTGACAAGCTTTTGTCATCCAGTCTGCTATCAAGAAAACAGAAAGTTAGAATTTACAAAACAGTTATATTACCGTTTGTTCTTTATGGTTTTGAAACTTGGACACTCACTTTGAGCGAGGAACAGAGGTTAAGGGTGTTTGAGAATAATGTGCTTTCGAAAATATTTGGCGCTAAGAGGGATGAAGTTACAGGACAATGGAGAAAGTTGCACAACGTAGAAGTGCACGCAGTTTATTCCTCACCTGACTTAATTAGGAATATTAAATCCAGATGTTTGAGATGGGCAGGGCATGTGGCACGTTTGGGCGAAATGCATATAGAGTATTAGTTGTGAGGCCGGAGAGCAAAAAACCTTAGGAGAGGCCGAGATGTAGATGGGAGGATAATATTAAAATTTAAATGAGACGGTGTCGGGTGGAGTTCCCGGGTAGCTCAGTGGTAGAGCGCTGGTACGTTCAACCAGAGGACCCGGGATCGATACCCGGCCCCGGAACAATTTTTCCCTTGAAATTATTCAAATCTGCTTTACAGGGAGCTTCACCTGAAAGACTAGATTTGCATAATATATACGTTACTGTGTACGTTAACAGAAAACCACAATTCCAAGTCACACAGAGATTGTGTGCACTCGTTGTGGGTCTCTGGCGTTTCGTCAGCCCAAGCGAGTTGTGTGGATATAAAGGGAAAAGTTGAGACGGTGTCGGGTGGAGTTCCCGGGTAGCTCAGTGGTAGAGCGCTGGTACGTTCAATCTGAGGTCCCGGGATCGATACCCGGCCCCGGAACAATTTTTCCCTTGAAATTATTCAAATCTGCTTTACAGGGAGCTTCACCTGAAAGACTAGATTTGCATAATATTAAAATGTATTTCATGAAGGTGGGATAAGATGGTAGAGAATGGATTAATTTTGCACAGGATAGGGACCGATGACGAGATTATGTGAGAGCGGCAATGAACCTCCGGATTCCTTAAAAGCCATAAGTAAGTCAGTAAGTAGCCTAAGTATGTAATATATAAATTTCATTTTATTCTGTGTTATGGTACAATAATGGTCGAATCTTAGTTCTCTGTTTTATTTTACGTTGTATTTTATTCTAACATACTCAAATGTAATAACTTCTTTTTATAGTGGTGAAACTCATTTCTCTATTATTATCCGTTTTTTTTATTGAAATTTCACTTTATCCTAATACAGTAGAACCCCGATTATCCGTCATCCTATTAACCGATTGGCGGATTATCCGACTGTCTTTCTCTCGCTCCTTTTTTTTTTTTGCTACAGAAACATATGAAGTAGATTCTATTGTACGTTATATTAGTATAGGCTTACGTTTTTTTTCTAGACAGTGTTATTACAAGCATTCACACGTACACAGTTTGGTGTACTGTTCGAGTTGCCGTACTCTACAACTTCTATATAAAATGTATTCCATGAATGTCAAAAGAAACATGTTGTGTTAAGTATCGAATAAAATGCAAATAATTAAGTGGTTTGGAGAAAGAGAAACTGGGTCATCTCGCATCAGAATACGAGACTGATGTTACAACTGAGAGAAATTGAATAAAAATAAAAGATAAAATGTATAGGGCCTACAGTATGTAAATCTACAACATGAGACCTCTACTATTCATATCTTTCCGCTGACAGCCATTACAAGGAGTTTTCTTACCCCTTAAAAATACGCAGTAGACAACCGAACTTAAATTAATGAACTTCTGACTCACTACCAAGCGTGTTAAACACAAGACCATGGAGGAAATGACGAAAATTCAAGTGTTATTCACATAATTTACGAAAATATTTTATGGTACGGATTATCCGATTTTTCTATTAACCGTTCCGTCAACACCCTTCATTACTACGGATAATAGGGGTTCTACTGTGTAATAAGTTCTAAATTAAGTTCAATAAATGAAAATGTTTAATAAATATTATAGGAAATTGTTTATGTAACAAATAACGAAACTATAAATTATTTAATAAAATTATGTAATTTAACAAAAATTGTGTACTTTACCAAAATTTATAATCACACTAGTGGCTTGTGCAGCAAATGCTACTGCAAACTAAGTTCGTTAGACGTTCAAATACAAATTTTTCAGGTTTATTTTCAATGAAGAATACTTGTCTTTTTGATAGTTATTTGCTTCCATAATAATGAAACATACTCCCTCTGAGTGGATTTTTTTAAGCCAAATACTTTTTCTTGAACCTATCCAACTTCAGTTTTTGAGTTTCAACGCGAAAACGCAAGTATCAATGTTAGGACGATAGCAGTAGCTATTTCAGGTCATTGTGGATTGTAGGCAAAAGTTAAAAAAATGTCAGGTTTGCTAAGCTTTCGAACAATAGCATTTTCGTATGGCTGCTGCATGTAGAACTTGAAATGTAGAGCGTAAAATCATTTTATCCTACTAAGAGATCTTGCTAAAATGATCTGGAAACTACAAAATTTTCTAGGCCTCTTATTTTATCAGTAAGTAATACCTTTTTATCTTTTCTTAGGAACTGTAATTTTTGCGCTCTCTCGAGCCAATACTGAAGACAATGACACATATCAATATCTACACTACACCGCCATTAAGTATATGAAAAAGACCCAACCCCACTGGGTTAATAAGTATAAAAATATTTGATTTTTAATAACAATATTATTATCTTAAGTTTTGTAGTTATTCAGTAAATTATAAAAAGAAGATCTAAATTAAGATATTCTCTACATTTACTTACATAACCTCAAAACGTTTCACTTTCATGTCATCAATATAGTATCAATATTATGTACAATTAATGAAAAATAGACGCATCATGATATTAACTATAATAATATTTAATTTCTAATGGTAATAATGTCATCAAACCACCTCAAGTTTCGTAGATTTGAATATCCCATACACAGCTGTACTTAGAAAATTATACACTGCAGAATCAGTTTTTAATAACAAATTGAATTTGAGCTCTAAATATGTCGGCAATCCTGCAGGTTATGGCCTTCGTGTAATAGCCTATTGTTTATTGTAGTGTGTGTTTTGTTCCGAAATTCAATCAAGTCGGCCGTGAGTCAATAAAATTAGTTCTCAAAACTGACAACAGATGGATTTTGGAAAATAGGAAAATTATGTAGGAAAATTGACATTTCAGTGAAAACTACTACTTTTCCGAAAAACTTTGGATGCCAGGCATGAAAATGAGGGGTCACTCATTAAAATCCGTTCAGCCGTTGTCCCGTAATTTCCATTACCAGTTCAAATTATATATATAGATTATAATATGATGTAACAAATGCTAAGACGTTGCAATATTTTCTAATTTTATTTATTTTCTCAGATTCATTATATTCCTTGCCTTACAGTCTACTGTAAAATTTTAACACATTTGAAAAAAAACTGTTAGAAATACTCCATGAAAAGTCTTGGACTTCGCTATGGAAAGAGGGTGCATGTATACCCTCGGGAACGATACGTGAATAATCGAACCTGTTGCAAATGTAGCATGTCTGTGGGGAAAGAGGTCGCACGAGATATAGTAGACGGCAGAGGAGCGATTGAAAAACACTCCGCCGATTACGTGGCCTGGTGAAGAATTAGGACTGGCAGGTTGCATATCCATCAGATGAGTCGATATGATGCGACTCACAGTCTACGAGAGAGACACGACCGTTGTGTACACTCGTGGAAATAGACGGATGTCGTCACACGTGTGCTTGCATTGGTGCTCTTGTTTGTGGTTCTCAGAACGCATGTATACTGTAAATGAATGTGTACGCATGTACATGCAAGTATGCATTGATAGATACATGCATGCATTCTATGTAGACGTAGTCTTACTTAATCTATACTAATAATAAATCTGTAGCCGATTTTTTTTTCTGGTAATTTTCGAATTTACAAAAAATAATTGGTCCTAACATATATAATTAACCGCCCTGAAACCGAAAATCGCTTTTTTGAAATTTTTGTTTGCATTGTCTGGATGTTTGTTACCTTTTCACGCGATAATGGCTGAACCGATTTATATGAAAATTGGAATATAAAATAAGTTCGTTGTAACTTAGAATTTAGACTATATGGCATTCAAAATATTTTATTTAAAAGGGGTTATAACGGGATTTGAATTAAATAAATCGATATATCTCCCTTGTTATTAATTTTCATGAAAAATGTTACATAACAAAAGTTTCTTTAAAAATAATTTCCGATAAGTTTTATTCAATGCAAAATTTTGATAGGACTGATATTTAATGGGATAAATGAGTTTCAAAATTACAATAACAACGCCATCTAAGGCGGTGTAATGAAATAAAAAACAAATGACTTAGTCTATAAGGGGCCTAGGACAACAACAATCGAAAGCTATGAAACATAGCCTACAGAGAATGTTTCTGTGTTTGTATGAAGTAATATCGGAAGCTAAATTAACCGATTTGTATAATTAATTATTAATTCACCATTGGAAAGTGTAGTTTCTCTAGATGGACATAATGCTATAATGTTATTACAGTAACTTCTGAGTGAATCGAGGACAGGTAAGATTAAAATAGATTCTTATGCACAGAAAACTTGATGGGCTATTCTGTACATTCGTTTCCTGTATTACCTAAAATAATTTTTATCACCAAATGAGTGGTCTCTGGATCAAAACGATCGCATTTTAATTTTTTTAATTAAATTTAAATTAAGTAACATAATAAACGATTTATTCTTCTATCAAACACGAATGTTCCCTGGATCAAATGTCCTATTTTAATTACGTAATTACTTTATATTTATTTCTAACAGGTGCACCGGAGCGCACGGGTACGGCTAGTACATACATATATACGAAGGCTACACACAAGCATGCATGCATACATCCATACACAGATACGTAGTCAGAGAGAACCGCAAGTAATATAATCATTTTAGGGGGTTATTCTTTGAGCTATTTCAAACGAAGTTTAGTAAAATACAATTTGATCCGAACAAGTGTAACATTGTAAAATTCGTTTGCAGAGCTAAAAGTTGATTTTTTTCTGAACAAATTTCTGTAAATTTAAAGGACAGAAATAAATTTTTCAACCATTTATTGTCATCAGACATGAAAAAATTCCTTCGTAAACAGATACCAGCGTATATTTGACTTGAGTATTGTACAGTAGTGGCAAAAAAAACCGGACCGACCCTTGTAGCTGATTTCAGAGCCTTGTTCACTCCAGAGCACAATAAACTGGTAACTAAGACTTTCGTGGTTCGAATCCAGCCTGGGAACGAAAGTTTTTTTTTGTCTCTTATTCAAATTTATTCCCGATACTTTTCGATTGCAGCGATATTTTACTGCTTAATTAACTTATTATTCCCAGAACATGAATTTTACCAGCAATCGAAAAGTATTGGGAATAAATTTGAATAAGAAACAAAAAAAGTTTCCTTTCCAGGCAGGATTCGAACCACGAAAGTCTTAGTTACCAATCTGTTGTGCTCTAGAGTGAACAAGGCTCTGAAATCAGCTACAGGGGTCGGTCCGGTTTTTTGTCACTACTGTACATGATGTCAGAGGAGAGGGGTTTAGAATTGTTTTCTGTACCGTCTGGTTACAGGAACAGTGCTGAACAGTGGTGCTACGTGTTCAGTGTGGTAGTAAGTGAACGAGTCGGTTTCTAACCTGTAATGCAGTGTTATTGCCTTTACTTTATATATTAAGTCATTCTAATATAGCCTATATAGACTTCAGTTGAATTGTATACCCCATAGAGGACTACCAAGAGTAACAACTTTACATTAGTTATATTTTCACTCCAAATGTTCCCAACAGTTAGTGCGCAACGTTTATGTTCCACCGAAGTATACTTTGTCTGTAGGCCTAGTTTTGAAACCTGCTCTTATTTACATCTAACCTCTGTGCGGAGTTCAGAGACACTCACACTATGGTTGAAGCATAGGCAACCTCGTGTCCATGGAAGGAGAGGTTTCATCATTAATTATCATATTGTACTGCTCTCTTGACTGAGCATATTGGAAATTAAAACAATGGCTTTCTCACAATACGCTATGAAATGTTTGATATGCAACAATTGTTATCTCGAAAAGGAAGCAAAATTGTATTAAACTTTTCTCTTTTAAATATCTCAAAGAATAACCCCTAAAATTAATTACATTACTTACTGTCCACCATGTTTATGTATATAAATCGTCTTGAAACAACCATGTTTATCAGCGGTTATCAGAACAGTGCACCTTCGGGCTAGCGTGTCTTACCCGCGGAAAAGAGATGCACTAGCGTGCAACCGTGACTGCTGCTGGGTATGCTTTCTTCCCCCTTTTTTACACGACGGTGCATATTTCGATATACTCGTTACCCGTTGCCCATTTCAGTGATTGCTAACGACCACTGATGTATAACAAATCGTTTGTTTATAGTATCAACTCCATCAGTTATATCATAATTAAAAGGTACCGGTATTTAACATTTTGCCATTTATTATATTAATGTCGATAAAATAAAGACTTATAAAATATAAGTAAGATTTTCAGTATAATAATTATTGTAACAATCTGTTAATATTGGAATTGGTGCATCATAATTTTACTTGGTGTTAACCTGGTTTACTGATACGCCGTACCAAAATGGTTTAGAAACACTCATCTAGTAAATTCAACGTATGTACATTTTCATAAATCATGACTCAAAACTCATTTTTATTCACACTTTCAATCTTGCATTCTCATTGGCATTGCAATATTAAAGCTCATGTAGAATGTGTACAGTCACTTTTACTATTGTATAATTTTTATGTTTATAGAATATAGATGTTGTTGACAGTATTGTTGAACTGGTGTGTGATAAAAGTGAATGTGTTTACCTAATTTTTTCCCCAAGAATTAACCCGCGGCTATAAGCCGTGAAAGCAATTTGTAATAAAACAATTTGTTTCGGTGTAACTTCATTTTATCGGACAAAATAAACAAACCAACGTTTGCGCTTATTGTACAAATGTTTGAGGTATTTAAATTCAAAGATGTAATTAATATTTTAGTACTGTTAAATGCTATGAAAATCGGTGGAATTTTTGAAAAAATATTTTACATGGAAAAGTTCCTTTCTTTCTCTAGGTCTATTTCAGTTACGTTCAGAGTAACAGGAGATGTCTAACATATATGAAATTATTTTATTTTAGTAAACAATTTTAAAATTTAGAAATAATAGTATTCTCCGATTTTGTTTCCACAGCGTTAAGGCACGCACGTTTGTCGCTACCTGAAGAATATGGTCACGGATTCGTATTCCTTTACAAGTATGAATATTTGTATGTTGTTAATGTTTTATGGGAGGTCTGACGTCGTGCTAACCTTACGTCACGGAAACTCCAAGCTTGTATGTCCAATTTTAGTCATTCATCCATTTGGGCAAATCGCAATATAGCGAACGTAGAAGCTCCGCCCACGACCCCTTCCACTTTTCCCCTACTAGCTCACCAGACACTCTACGTGATAGGCGAGTGTTGTGTCGAATGCTCATTTCATGTGGGAGGGGATAACTTCCCCTACTGCCGTTCGCTATATTGCGATTTATCCATTTCAATTCAGTTGTGTAGACCAATTTATCTTAAGTCGTTGCCCAGGGTGCGCCATAGGAGGCTAGTCTACGTTACAGCCACGATGGGATGAGATGATGGAGATTTATTGGGAACCGGAGATCCCGAATAAATCCCTGTCTTACCTGCACCTCGTTCTTGCACACTACAAATTATAAATCGGTGGTACAACGGGAATCGAATCCGGGTCTACAGGATTATAAGTTCAGAGCTCTAGTCTCTAGACCACCGCTTAAAAGAAAATACAACTTTCATCAACACAGCCACATACGAGTTGGTCAACTAAGAAAGAAGAAATAAAATAATGCAGATTGTTTATTTAATAGGTTTACTTTGCTCACAAAATTGTTAAGATTTCAGAATTTTTTTTTTTTTCACTATCCCTCGTAGGCTATATGGTGAAAAGTTAATACGTAGAAAATATGAATTCACTTTACTTTATTTTTAATAAACATTATCATTGTTAACCTCTTAATGCAACGAGCTGTTCTATCGGCGCGCTGACGTTAGTAGTCTACTTATTGCTACCGGCCGATAAGTCGACCGGAAATTTAAGTACGCGTAAATCCAGTTTCAGTCTTACGTCAGCACAAGTAGTATCACTCTATAAAGGGAAGTCTCTTCTTCTGATAGATACCGATATTTAGGGCTGTCGATCAACTATAGATATTGTATGATTTTTTTTCAGACTATAAATACAATAGACACAGTACAATGTCTTCCTAAAATTTATATGTAACTGCCAAATTATACATTACCACATATGTAATACTGTTTACAAATGAATGTCCTTTAATATGTGCCCTGTACATGCATTTACAAGACTCAGGGTGTCATGTGCAAATAATTAAAATTTTTATTCAAATTTTTAAAAAATATAAGCACTTGAAAGATTTTTTATGCTCGACCATGCATTTTCAAGACTCAGGGTGTCATGTGCAAATAATTAAAATTTTTATTCGAATTTTTTAAAAATATAAGCACTTGAAAGATTTTTATCCTCGACCATGCCGAAATGTAGTACACCTGGTAGTAGACCTTTAATGCACCTCATTGAAGTACACCTATTCATTATAGTTCAGTTGTTCAGCCAATAAGAAATCACCATTGTATCATAATAAAAGCGCAAGTATCGATTATTTTCGGATATGCAATCGAAAGACAATTAGCGAAAAGTCACGGAGGCTGGAAATCCAATACTGTCGCAGAAGGTTATGTTCTGTTACTATAATAATTAGCGTTAATTGTAAATAATATTCAAATAAATTCAATTTGTCATCTCGTTTTTCAATTCTAAATCAATTTCCAGGTTATATCAAGACTAATGTTCATGTTATTCTCTAGGTTATATCAAGGTCAATGACATTTGTTTCTCGGAAAAAAAATCAATACTTTCGCGTCTGCGCACATCTCACAATTTAGAAGGTCAGTTCCGCTCCTCACTTACATAACCATAACATGAATACTTACGAATAATTTCAAGTTAAATATATGGTCGAGCATAAAAAGTCGTATGAAACTTGCCTATAATGGTAATTAAGACGCTCGTATGAAAATTATGAAACTCGCTTGCGCTCGTTTCATAAACAAACATACTCGCGTCTTAATTACTACCATTATAGTCTCGTTGCATAATGTACTATTTTCTATAGCCTATCCATGAAGTGGAAAATATAAAAAGTGCATACGAATTAGTTATTACTGATCAAGGAAAAAATTATAGCTTTATCAACAGAAGTATGATCCGTAACTTTTTTTTAATAAACACCTACAAATTCAGCAAATTGTGCATGGCATAACTTTTAATTGAAAAAGGAATTAACAAGAAATGTAAGGATATCCCAGTGATTTCTTGACACGCTTTTACCTTAATTAAAGTAATAAAACAAACGTACTTTCTTCAGCACTGCACTGTAGTGTATTTCATTTTATATTCTTGTATATATCGGCCTACAGAACTCATTCACCAATATTTTCATAACTTCTGTGGAAGCCATGCAAATGTAGATGGTGACATTGGGGGAGAAACATTTAAAAGATTCGCGAAAACGAGTCCTGAGCATGGAAAATTGGGACTGAATGTGTCTATGTGAGCTCAAAGCCTATTGCTGATTTGTCTCACTCCTATTTTCACATTTCCATTAAACGAACATTGGAGAATTTTTAAGGGGAAGCAGAAAATGGACGTAATCTAATAATTATAAGTTTGGGGAACACAACAAAACAGCAACAGGTTGGGATCGACGAAGATGTTACAGCCTGCACATCGAGCATGAAGCGTGACCGCCGCAGTCCTCGCGAGAGAAGAGATCCGAGCCCTTACACTGTGTTGCTTGAGTTAACTCACCCCAGAATACCGAAGGCAATATGCGAAAGTCTATGCTTCAGGAGGTTTGTTTTGGAAAAATGCCGAAGTTTTAATTGGGAGGAAGATGTACGTAGGTTCATGGCACATTTCTTCCAGGGCTCATCCCGACATTTCTCTTAGAGTCTTAGGAAAACCACAGAAAACGACAGGCAGAACGAGTTGCGTCAATTTAAGTCGTGAGAAAAAAACTTCAGACACAATAAATAAAAAATAGATCGAGGCGGACCGCGTGGGAAATCAGCAAGCACGAATTTCAAGTTACATTCATTTCCGGAAATGACGTGAGAGTAAACCTTCTCATGTGAAACCGAAACAATTTTTCCTTTCTATTAGAACGAACGTAAATTTCACGTCAAAAATAAACAAATAACAATGGTTTGCCACTAAAATTTTTAACGAACACTTAATCTCGTAAGAATATCAATATCCGTTTGTTAAAGACATTACAAATAACCTGCAATTTTTGTGTAAGTCCAATCTCTTAATTTTAGCATATAATTTATTAATTAAACATACTCTACCCTCGTTATTTCTGTGATCGGTTTTTATCTGTCACATGCGTTGAAAAATTTACTAGAATTACCATTAAACATACAGAGTAACGATTTCTGCATTGAAATTTCCATCACTATTAATTAGTCACCGTTGAACTTGAGGGAAGAAGTAGCATTTAAATTAAGAGAAAAAGAAAGGGTGTTTTGCATTTGTGTTTAATTGAGGTTGAAGCCACTAGCTATGGATTATAAAAATAGAATAACAAAAACGTTAAATAGACTCATTTATAAAACCAGAGAGAGTGTAACACCATTGTATGTCACTGACTGGAACAATTAATTACAAATGAATAATGCTGTTGGGAAAAAAGTTACGGAAATTATTTTTTCTACATTCACAAAAGATAGAAAAATAATAGAATTTATTCACCTGACGCGAATGATTGGCATAATTTATCTGATTGGTTAATACTGCAAATATCTTCTGCATTATTTTAACTAACAAACCTAACCTCTCTGACGAACTTCGACTTGGTGATAACTTCCAGAATAGCTGACTTAATCTGTTCGAGCTTCAACCGGCTGATCTGCTTAACTTAACTTTTACCTACTCATTTATGCCTTTTCTAACTTCACCCAACTGATATGCCTTTTCTGACTGCACCCGGGTGACAAATCTGCCTTTTCTAACTTCACCCGACTGATCACCAATTTCTAACTTCACTTGACTGATCTCTAATTTCTAACTTCACTCCACCGATGTCTCCTTTTTAATTTCGTTTGATTGATCTCCCATTTCTAACTTCACCCGTCTGATCACTTCACCCGACTCATCACCAATTTCTAACTTCACTCCACCGATGTCTCTTTTTTTAATTTCATTTCATTGATCTCCCATTTCTAACTTCACCCGTCTGATCTGTCATTTCTAACTTCACCCGTCTGATCTGCTATTTCTAACTTCAACCGTCTGATTTGCTATTTCTAACTTCACCCGTCTGATCTGCTATTTCTAACTTCACCCGACTCGTCTCCCATTTCTAACTTCATGCGACTGATCTCCCATTTCTGGCTTCAATCGATTGATACAAACTATTTTAACTTCACACGACCTATTTCCCATTTCTTACTTCACTCAACTTATCTCCTATTTCTAACTTCTTCCGACTCATCTCCCATTTCTAACTTCACCCGACTGATCTCCCATTTTCAACTACACCCGAATAATTTCCAATTTTTAATTTCGCCTGACTGATCTATCTTTTCTAACTTCATCCGACTTATCCCCCATTTCTGACTTAAACGACATCTCTCATTTTTCTCTTCACCCGACTGTTCTCCCATTTCTAACTTTACTCGACTTATCTCTCATTTCTAATTTTACCCAACTCATCTCCCATTTCTAACTTCACCGACAGATCTCCCAATTTCAACTTCACCCGATTGATCTCCTATTTCTAACTTCACCGACTGATATGTCCTTTCTCACTTCACCCGGCTCATTCCTCATTTCTAACTTCACCGAACAGATCTCCCACTTTTGTCTTCACCCGACTGATCTTCCATTTCTAACTTCACTCGACAAATTTCTCATTTATATCTTCACCCGAATGATCTCTCATTTCTAACTTCACTCGATTAATCTCCCGTTTCTGTCTTCACCCGAATGACCTCCCATTTCCAACTTCACTCAACTAATCTCTCATTTCTATCTTCACCCGAATGATCTCCCATTTCTAACTTCACTCGACTAATTTCCCATTTATATCTTCACCCGAATGATCTCCCATTTCTAACTTCATTCCACTAATCTCCCGTTTCTGTCTTCACCCGAATGATCTCCCATTTCTAACTTCACTAGACTAATTTCCGATTTATATCTTCACCCGAATGATCTCCCATTTCTAACTTCATTCGACTAAACTCCCGTTTCTTTCTTCACCCGAATGATCTCCCATTTCTAATTTCACTCGTCTGGTCTCCCATATCTAACTTTACACTACTTATCTCCATTTCTAACTTCGTCCTATTGATCTCCCATTTCTAATTTCACCCGAATGACTTTCCTTTTATAATTTCATGTAAATCATTTGCCTCTCGTAGACTAACTTTAGTATGGTTCCATACAAGCTTGCTACAGAACACTGAAAAGATTACACAAAGGTACGTTGATGTAATTTGCAAATTCAAAGAAATAATGTGTTTTCATTTTTGTACAATCTTTCCTTCTGGCATTATAATCTTTTAAATCTTTCTCAGCTATATTTTTTCTTGCCATGACAAATTTTTGTTACATATTTTGTACAATATCAACTGCTGTGCTCTAAAAGTATCATTTATAGGCCGTTTGTAAACTGGACATAAGTAAATTCTAGTCACGTAACATGACAAGGTGCTATGAAAAGAAACGGCGTGGCGAGAAGCTGAACGCAATGTCGACGTTTTGATGTTTAAGGACAGCTCCAAGGATCCAAGCGACTCCTTACACGAGACAGAAACGTAGCTTTCATTTTGAACTGATAAAATATATAAACAGCGTTCTCGTTATCCCAAAGCTGCGCTCGGGTGTGACGCCAGTCTCACATGCACTTAATTTCTTTACACGATTTTCTCAAGATATTGTACTAATATTTTTGAACCATGAAAGGTAGGCTTACATGAAAAGCTCATGTTTACTTAAAAGTAATTTCACTCAAATATGACGGCCGAACTCGTGCCCTTGGGCGTTGCAAGCGATTGAAAATGCGGAGAAGTAAAAATTGATGCATGTTTCCAGTAATTATGCAACAATGTGTAAGTTTTTCAGTATGGAATAAAATAAATTCAACACTGTAGATATAAAGATCATTAATTTTTTCATTTGCAAATACCTTTGTGTTGTGCATCTTTAAGGACTTTCTGAAGTTGAACATAGAAAATAATAAAATATTACTATTTGTCGATGGCCAGGTAACAGTAGTAAACACAAATTTTCACTACGATATTTTAATTAGTTTACTTATAATTAATTTATGTTGTTTTTTAATAGTGAATTATAATTGGCCCAATTTTCAAAGTTTATGTATTTCTTCTTTAAATTTATATTTAATTTTCCTGATAAATATAATTATGTAAAATATGACACATGATTTTCATTTTTTCCAATTACTTTTTGAGAAAAAATATATTTACCCTTTTAGTTGTTATGTTTTTCAATTTTTTTAAAACTTATCTCATCCTCAACACATGGTGATTTGAATACTTTGAGTAGCAGAAGAAAACACACGTGACAGTTTACTTCATATGCTTTTGTGGACTTCTGTGCAAAATTCACTGAGATTGGAGAAAAACTGCATTCATTAGAGCATTTTGAATGTTAGAAAATGTTGAAAATTGGAAAATCGAGACAACAAGGTATCAAAGTACAGAATGTATATGAGACATAATATCGATACCCTTCCTTCCTATATAGGTCTACCACACACATTTTTCTCCTACACAACAGCCGAAAATGAACTGAATGAAAAGTAAAATTAGTTACAATGAAGAACAAGGTCTGTCAGAATGACAACTGAGTGTTCAAAGGGATGCAGCTGTATGCACACGCGGGTCCCTTTAAATTCGTCTTGAGGAGCTTCAAATTGTCATAGAGACAAAATAAACACAGATTTAGAAAACTGAAAAATTATTTTATTTTTATATATACATCTTGATTACACAACTTTTAACACTGTATCACTTCGGAATATGTATGGTAAGACTTTCCTGTGTTAAATTTCAATGTACCTCGTTTACATGTTTCGACCTATTTATGGGTCATCTTCAGAACTGGTCGTTGTTGGTCTTGGCGCCACTTGTTCTATTTCCTGTGAGGGTGTGTTCCTGTTGTATAGTGTAGAGTCAAAGAGTGTGTGTGTTTTGAAGTTGAGTTGTATGTTGAGAATTTCGTTGGGGTGTGTTTTTGTGTGTCTGTATATTTCATATTGTTCTAGTGTGTTTAGTTTCTGGCTTTTTGGTTTGATGTGCAGTATTTCCATGTCTGTAGGTGTGGTTGGGATTTGTGATGTGTTCTGCATATGTGGTAGTGTTTTGTAATTTTGTTATGGCTGTGATGTGTTCTTTGTAACGTGTTTGAAACGATCTGCCTGTCTGTCCTATGTAGAAGTTGTTGCAGGTGTTACATTTGAGTTTTGTATACGCCTGTGTGGTTGTATTTGTTTGTTTGTGTTGTTTGTGTGTTGAGATGTTTTTGTAGAGTGTTATTTGTACAGTATGGGAAGTTATAATTTAATTTCTTGGATGAGGTTGCAATTTTGTGTGTGTTTTTGTTTTCGTATGTTAGTGTGATGTATTTTTTGTGTTCTTGTGTTTGTGTTGTATTCTTATGTTTCTTGTGACTATGTTTTGTCTTACGTATTATGTTGTCTATCATGTTAGGGTTATATCCCTTTTCTTGTGCTATGTATTTGATTGTGTTCAGCTCTTCGTTGTAATCCTGTTGGTTCGTTGGTATGTTGAGTAGTCTGTGTACCATTGTTCGGAATGCAGCTTGTTTGTGTTTTGTGGGGTGGTTGGATGTGTTGTGTATGTGTATTGTTGTTGTGGGTTTTCTGTAGACATTGAATGTGTGTTTGTTGTCTACTTTTGTTATTGTAATGTCTAGAAAATTTATGGATTTGTTGTTTTCAATTCCTAATGTGTAGTGTAGCTTTGGGTGTATTTTGTTTATGTGTTGATGCAGGTTTTGGATCTGTCTTTTGTTTCCTTTGTATAGTATTAGTATGTCATATACGTATCTGTGCCAATACATGATGTTGTCTGCGTGTTTGTTGTTGTCTTTGTTTAGTACGTATGTCTGTTCCATGTGGTGTAAGAATATTTCTGCTAGTATGCTGGAAATGGGTGATCCCATGGGTAGGCAATGTCCATTTTTTTATGGTTTTTTTGTTATTTTCACTGATTATTTTTCACCGTTATTTTCCGAGTGTGAATTCTGGGTAGTGCGAACTTAATGCAAAAAATCTCTAAAGATCCTAGTTTGCTCCTCAGAACTAAACCAAACACGAAGGGAAGGGGGAATTCATCCCCAGTGGGAGTTGAACTAGTGTCTGAGAGCAGTTTCAAAGTAAGAGTCCCGCTCGCCATTCCTAAACTACGCCACTGCTCTCTTTGTATCTTCAGCGTATGCTTACATTACAGTCTAGTATATACAGTCGCGAAGCTCAATACGTAGTAAATATGCAAACATTAGATAGTTGCTCACCACTAGGATCGCTAATATCGCCTCATTACAGGCAATGCAAAATAGAACCGTCACAGTCTATTGTTTCTAGCACCCTCAAAACTTAAGCTTCGTGACTGTATATAGTAGACTGTGCTTACATGATCCCCAACTTGCTCAATATAGCTACCTGCGCAGATATGAGGTCTGTGAGTGACATTGTAATAGCAAGCGCACTGTAGCGGGCATCCCGGTTCAATGTATGGCGGGGCTGGATAGGACATGACACGTCCAAAATACGCGGAGAAACATGGCCACCTCTATAACGACCCAGCAGCTACCGGGCGCAGGCCTATGTTACCTGCTTCCCAGGTTATCTATCGATATTGCAAGTGGTTGCCGGGTTGGAAGGGAATTTATGGAAGCGATTTCGATAGTTTGTGGCTCCTTTTTGCTGCATTGCCTTTTCGTGCTGGGATCACATGCTGCTATTTCATTTTTATTCCCTCCTCTCTTTTTTTTTTCTTGTATGGTCCGCGTGCTGGAGGAACGGTTATAATTTTTAGAAGACGGTAACTTGCAAAACTTCTATAACTTTGAAAAATGACGAACCTTGTCATACATCAGAAATGCTATAGATTATCAATTTCATATACTTTTAAATTGATGGCTGTTAACTCCATACCATCATCATCATCATCATCATAATTATGATTATCACCATCAATATAATCAACAGCATTCGTGATAGCATCAAAGCTCTGATCCCCCTTTGAGCATGGTTGAAATTATATGGATGTTCTGGATTTGAAATAAAATTGTAGTATTTCTTTTCATTTGTCTTCATACTCCTTTCATTAATACTAAATTTAGTAGGGGAAGCCTTCTCTTCAATTACTTCAATTGTTTTCCCATTTAGTTCATAATTACTCCTCATTCCAGGTGGTCTAGTCTCGAGATAATAATGCAATTGATAGTCGAAACGATTCACACATCATTATGAGCCAATGAGTGTTTTTGAAATTCTGGTAAATAATATCATGACAGAGAATTGGATAGGCCTACATTTGGAAATTAGTATCACAGTTAAATGCTTTAGATCTTGAAGTTGTAACACTATTTAACTTGGACAATTATTTATGTCTTAATGTGGCTTGGTGGGCGTATAACGAAATCATGTAATTGTTACAATCTTATTTTAGCAAGAAAACGCGAATCTCTGCTTGTTTTATGTTGTGTTGGCGATTAACATTTGACGAGTCCACTGCAAGAATGATGGATGTCATTTGGAATGGATTTTGCAGGAGAAGCAATTGAAAGTTTGAGATGCTTAGCGCTCAAAGCTTAATTGAGATTTTCCGATCGTTACTGGACAATGACTATCAGTGTTAATACCATATAACTCTCTATGTACATTCTATATGTCTTAAGCTATGTATTGACAGTCTTGGTTCATTTTCGACAAGAAAGTGACATCCATCTTTCTTGCAGTGGACTCTTCATTTGTTGAGTTGTCTGTCTGGATACTGTATAAACTATGTCGCCAGTGTTTTTTTTAACTTTTGATCCCGGAATTTAAACATTTCTGTGACCGGGATTTAAAACCCTGAGTCCTCATTTTTGGACATTTTTACTGTGGTTAAAACATATACCCTTATTGCCCAATTTACGTTTTGATTAGTTGCTCCTCAAAAAACTGTAAAAATGAATGGGACAGGTTGCGATTTGGAGAACTCCGATTGCAGAGATGTGTAGAGAATACTGACATCTATCGGAAACTACTTCAAACTCAATTTTCACCGGAGATGGACAATTTACGTTTTGACTAGTTGCTCCTCATTCATTCATAGTGTTCTGCCCAAGGGCAGGTATTTAACTGCAAACACAGCATTCTTTAGTCTTTCCTTTTTCTGCCTTCCTCTTTGTCTCCGCATATAATCCATATATCTTAATGTCGTCTATCATCTGATATCTTCTTCCGCCCCGAACTTTTCTCCCGTTCACCATTCCTTCCAGTGCTTCCTTTAGTAGGCAGTTTCTTCTCAACCAGTGGCCCAGCCAATTCTTTTTCGTCTTTCTGATCAGTTTCAGCATCATTCTTTCTTCATCCACTCTTTCCAACACAGCTGTGTTTCTTACTTCATCTGTCCACTTCACACGCTCCATCCTTCTCCATATCCACATTTCAAATGCTTCTATTCGCTTCTCTTCACTTCGTCGTAATGTCCATGTTTCTGCCCTATAAAATGCTACACTCCACACAAAGCACTTCACTTGTCAATTCCTTAGTTATTTCTCCAGAGGTCTGCAGAAGATGCTCCTTTTTCTATTAAAACCTCCTTTGTCATTGCTATTCTCCTTTTGATTTCTTGGCAGCAACTCATATTACTGATTAATCTTTATCTACTATCAATCTCAATGAAAAACTTTTGCCACAGCAAAAAAATACTATGAGCTTTTGCATCTACCCAGTAAGAATAGTAATGATTATGATAATAATAATAATAATAATAATAATAATAATAATAATAATAATAATAATAATATATTTTCATTTAGGAAAAATATCGAGAGATATATGAGCCATAAAGTTAATTTTTAACGAAACTTGTGGTAGTGGTGGTCGTGGTGGTAGTGGTCGTGGTGGTGGTGGTCGTGGTGGTGGTGGTCGTGATGGTGGTGGTGGTCGCGATGGTGGTGGTGTTAGTGCTGCTGCTGCTGTTGATGTTGATGATGATGATGATGATGATGACGATGATGGTTTCAAACGGCTGTGTTACTGAAGGATAGACTCTATACTCATCTACTCAACCTGTCACTTCCCTGAAACTGCTGTCTATACGATTTCAACCCCAACCCCAAGCCCTACCATAAAGTTCCCCACCCTAATGGAAGAAGGTGAGACCATCCGAAACTCGAGCCCCCGCAGCCAGTGTGACCACACACGAAACACTTTAGCTCTCAAGTGTCAGCGCAGCTCTCAAATTGCGTTCCGTCTTGAATTTATAATGACTTTGCCAGTGCGTTCCCTTTATACCCGCAAGAAATTCATTTTTTAATATATGCCAACGGAAGAAAAAAAAAAGATGAACTGCCTCAGTATATAATACGGGTCGTGGCTGCAGATATGTAAATTCATATTCACGCCTCTGTTCAAAACATTGATGAAAACTGTCATTTTTGTTTGTCACAACGCCTCAATTTAGAATGAAGCAATCACTTAGAAAATTGTTGTGTGTAAATCGTCAGTTTCAATTTATAAGGGCGATATTATAAAATGGAAGCAGTATCACGGAATAGGGCAATTTTTCTACTTACTGGAGTTAGCAATTTCACAACAATTGAAATCCTTTTAAAGTTGTCCATTACGTCACTTCTTATAATTTACTTTTTTGCCTATAGTTTAAAATGTATGTGAAAACATTATTTAAGTATTGTGTACTGGAATAAAAAGAAAAATCCTCTTTTCTCAGCAACGGGTCTTTTCGACTGAGAGAGAGATACTTTTATAAATCATTGTAATTTTATGTAAATCAAACTAGTTACCTTGAACATTGTCGACCATTTTTCAAACATTCACAGATATTAAGTCATAAATATATAATATATATATACACTCTAATTTCCGGCAGCCAATCGCGTTGCAGGTCGGCTACATTTAAACGTGTGCGTTTTGTGATTCACTTATGAAGACGTTATTCATTTCTTAAGGCTCGATAAATACTTAATATAATCGCCCGCTATTTTGGCTCTTTCGTTGGCGTTCGCAGAAAGCACACGAAGACGTTATTTCCCGCCCAATTATTTGCTGAATTACAGTGCGTTTGATTTATTATCATAGGAGCTACGACATGATAATGTTTAACGGTGTGGCAAATAGATTCCTCGTATGGTAGCTCGGGAACGAAAGAACAAAAATGGCGAACGACACTACCTCCCTAGACTTTATGGAGCCTTCACTTCCTAAGACGTAAGCAAAGAGGCGGAGTCAAGCCGGAAATAACAGCGTCGCGACTTTAGTACATTATATTCTACATAATATCGACAATTACTCATTAGTGGCCAATATACTTGATCATGAAATAGTGAACAGATTAATATTCCATACTGTAGATCACATACGAGCAACACAAATTCTTCTATTACGAAGATGAAATTATATACTAAGCGTCACAGTTAATATTATAACTTCGGAAAACGTATTATGTGTCTTTCTCGTGTTAAATTTTACATTACCTCGTTAACATGTTCCAGCCTGTTATCGGCCATCTTCAGAACTGGTTGTTCCTGGTCTTGGAACCTTTTGTTTGTGTTTCCTGTGGGAGTGTGTTTGTGTAGTGTAACGTGTGTTAACGAAGTATGTAAAATTTAACACGAGAAAAACACAATACGTTTCTCGAAGTGATATTGTGTTAAAAGTTGTGTGATCAAGATGTACAATATTATAAGTTACCAATTAATAGCTTTGAAACTAGATTTTATAATTGGTTATTAAATAATCCTTTTTAGTCTAATGGTTGAGCTGTTTGGACTTTTCCCATTGCTAATTTTCAAAATTGTAGCACAACGTTTCGAAGATTGGAACGCTCTTCATCGTCAGGTGAAAACCTACTATGTGGATCGTTACAAACGTCAGAGAGATCCACTCTTCGAAACTTGTGTTATAATTTTGAAAATTACCAATGGAAAAAGTCCAAACAGCTCAACCATTGAACAATTTAAAAAGTTGCTCTAATCTCCTTCATTCACATCAATACATTTTTAGTCAGGTGGTGAATTTTTTAACAAAACTTTGCAAGAAATTGTTTTCTAATAATAGTACATTATGCAACGAGCCTATAATGGTGGTAATTAAGACGCGAGGATGTTTATGAAACGAGCGCAAGCGAGTTTCATAATTATCATACGAGCATCTTAATTACCATTATAGGCAAGTTTCATACGACTTTTTATGCTCGACCATATTTCTAACTGGAAATTATTCACAAATATTCGTGTTATTGTTATGTGAGTGAGTGCAGTAGCCTATCTCATAAATTGTGAGATGTGCGCAGACGCGAAAGTATTGATTTTTCCGGGAAACGAATGTCGGCGGCCTTGATTAATCTAGAGAGTAAGATAAAAATTAATCTTGATATAACCTTGAAATTGAATTCGACATTGAAAAGCGAGATATCAAATTGAATTTATTTGAATATTATTTTCAAATTAAACGATAATTATTATAGTAACAGAACATAACCTTCTGCGACAGTATTGGATTTCCAGCCTCCGGGACGTTTCGATACTTGTCTTTCGATTGCATATCCGAGAATAATCGAAAACCTGAACTAATGAATAGGTGTACTTTAATGACATGCATTAAAGGGCTGCTACCAGGTGTATAATTACTACATTTCGACATGGTCGAGCATAAATACATTTAAGGGTGAAGTGTTTTCGTTAATTTAATAGTTTCAAATTATTTCATGTTTTCATTTTGCTAATTAAATTTTACTGTTTCAATAATATTTATGTTTTTCGAATGTATTACCGGTACATGTTTTTCAATGTATCTGTATGTCCAATGGCCTAATAAATTGAATTGAAAATACAGAATGTAACCGTGACTTTGTTACCGTAGTGGATGTGATCAATATAAATAAACAATTTCCAAACAGGAATAAATGTCCGCAAACGTTACGTTTTGCCCTTATAAGCTTGATGTGTATCTAAGAATCGCTGCAGAATAATACGCTAAACCTTAGGTTATGTCACTATGGTCTTCCAATAATTATGCTAAGTAGAGTGGGCTCTCCCCTGAACTCGTGGTAGCTCGTGGGACCGAGATTGAGAGATCACGATGAGACCTACGCGGGAAGGTAAATATATCATAATTATAGACTGTATGGTTCATCCCAGGAATCTGTGGAATAACTTCGCGCTTTTGGGGGCGGAGTCTATTTGTGCCAGAGTGTATTGCGGGCTGTATCAGCTCGAATCCGCTAAGGGGTAAGATGCTCGTGGTAGAAGGTAGAGTACAGTTCAACCAGTCTAGTATATACAATCACGAAGCTCAATACGTAGTCAATATGCATCCATAGATAGTTGCTAACCACTAGAATCGCTAATATCGCCTCATTACAGACAATGCGAAATAGTAGAGTGTATTGCGGACTGCATCAGCTCGAATCCGCTAAGGGGTAAGATGCTCTTGGTAGAAGGTAGAGTAGAGTTCAACCACAGTCTAGTATATACAGTCACAAAGCTCAATACGTAGTCAAAATGCATCCATAGATAGTTGCTAACCACTAGAATCGCTAATATCGCCTCATTACAGACAATGCGAAATAGTAGAGTGTATTGCGGGCTGCATCGGCTCGAATCCGCTAAGGGGTAAGACGCTCGTGGTACAAGGTAGAGTAGAGTTCAACCACAGTCTAGTATATACAGTCACGAAGCTCAATACGTAGTAAAAATGCATCCATAGATAGTTGCTAACCACCAGGATCGCTAATATCGTCTCATTATAGACAATGCGAAATAGTACCGGTACAGTCTATTGTTCCTAGCACCTTCACAACACAAGGTTCGTGACTGTATATACTAGACTGTGGTTCAACTAGAAATTATCCCCTCCTACTCGCTTCGTTCAAGCAATGCTTCCCCCCAGAGCAGTCATTGGCCCTAGCCCTCCCACATACCACTTGCGCAGAGGTCTTGTTTCCTCTTTCTACTCTATCGTCTCATTACAGACAATGCGAAATAGTACCGGCACAGTCTATTGTTCCTAGCACCTTCACAACACAAGGTTCGTGACTGTATATATTAGACTGTGGTTCAACTAGAAATTATCCCCTCCTACTCGCTTCGTTCAAGCAATGCTTCCCCCCAGAGCAGTCATTGGCCCTAGCCCTCCCACATACTACTTGCGCAGAGGTCTTGTTTCCTCTTTCTACTCCACAGAAATCCTGGGACGGACCATAGTGGAGTTCGGTGACGACACGCAGGAGAATTTGTAGCGCGGGGAATCTTAAGGCATGCACACCATTGCATTCTGGGTAGTAAAATGGGTCCACTCGAGTGGCCTGCGTACGAGGAGAGTCTCAGTCCGTGTTATTCATTGAAGGGGGACTAATAGATAGACTTAATACGAGAAAACAGTGATTGTGTTTACAATAAGTTTTGTATATTACACGGTATTTGGAGAAATGCAATGTGAAGAAAGGCTGCCTTGTAGCATAGGCCAGATCTACTAATAGTACATTATGCATCGAGCCTACAATGATAGTAATTAAGACGCAAGTATGTTTGTTTATGAAACGAGCGCAAGCGAGTTTCATAATTTTCATACGAGCGTCTTTATTACCATTATAGGCAAGTTTCATACGACTTTTTATGCTCGACCATATTTCTAACTTGAAGTAGGGTAAACCATACAGTTATTGGCCACTTAAGGAAAGTTTTATGTTTGAAAGTCGAGGATTTCAATGCATTATATTGTAAGAATGAACTGTTTGTGCATCTGTAATTGTCAATTATTTCTTTATTCAAAACACTGTTACACAAATGGATTCAATAATACTGTGTGATACTAGTGACCATATAAAATTGATATGTATGAAATTACAGTTATTGGCCACTTCTTGACAGTTATTGGCCACTGACTGTATAGTTATTGGCCACTTCACAATTATCAACTATAACAGACATTTATTTTTGTTTTGGCTGCAAATATTATTTTAAACTGTTGCTATTATTTCTATTAATTATTTACACATGCATTGCACTGCCCTAACACCAGTTTTATGTAAAATATAAATCCACATGTCTCTTTGCTCTGTAGGCCCTTATTTATATGTTGCTAGTTTACCAAGTTCTTCAAGGAAATCATCATCCTTCGAACCACCCTTAAGGTCCATACTGTTACGTGAATCTTCTTCTTTATAAAAATGAGTGACATAGGGAGATATCACCATCTTTTTCAGGAATGTGTTGTCTGTGTTTACGTGAAATATGATTTACATAAAATACTTTTTTACAATCTTCACATCAAATTTCACTGAAAGCTTCTTTCAAATGTTACAAATTGGACTTGATTCATTTTGCAATTCTCTGAAAAGTGTTCCTTTTGTCATTTGTGTTTTCTCTTTTCTTTCTTTCGCAACTTCACGTTTTCTCATTCTTTTTCTTTTCTTGGACAACTTTCTATTCGCGCTTCTTTCTATGCATATCCTGGTAGCTCTGTGATATTATCGAAAACTGCAATCTTTCTATATCATGTTTGCCTTCTCTTTTAGGTGTCTCTGGCCACACCAGAGACTTTCCGACTAATGTATTCTTGACTCTTTTGAGCATGGAAGATATTTTCTTATTATGTCTTTTTACTTCGTTATTTAACGACGCTCTATCAACTATGAGGTTATTTAGCGTCGATGGGATTGGTGATAGGGAGATGATAATTGGCGAGATGAGGCCGAGGATTCCCCATAGATTACCTGACATTCCCCTTACAGTTGGGGAAAACCTCGGAAAAAACAACCAGAAATCGAACCCGCGCCCGAACGTAACTGCAGATCGGCAGGCAAGCGCCTTATCTGCCCGAGCTACACCGGTGGCTCTCACTTACATTTATGTTACCACAACCAGAATGTTGACTACTACAACCTGCATTCACACTTGTTGATGTACAGTATTGTCATGGAGAGTCGGATACTGGCGTAGTTCAGTCGGCTGAGGCACTTGCCTTGTGCCCTGGCATGGGTTCGTTCCCGCTTGAGATGATCATTTGGTTGAGATTTTTCCGAGCTTTTTCCCAACTGTAAGGAGAATATGAGGTAAACTATGGCGAATCCTGGATCTCCTCTATCAAATACTATCACCAATCACATCGACGCTGAATAACCTAGTAGTTGATACAGCGTTGTTAAATAGCCAACAAAAAATACAAAATATAAAAAAATTGTCATGGAGAGTCAGATTCCGGGATTCATCTCTTGAATTTTATAATAGGTATAATTGTCAATATTGTCAGCCAAAACTTCTTATTGAGTACAGGGTTGTTTCCGATCTCTGATAACGAATTTGAATGACATTATGTGCGTCAGGAATCACACCGACAGCTCAATTGCAGCGAGAGGTGACAAACCAGTAGTGAGTGAATTCATAATCAGAGTGCACAGTGTATCACAGTAGCAATTCCCAAGAAAATTTAACCTTTCTGGGAGGTGTACATAACAACTCTTTCCGATGCCAAGTACAGTTACATGAAAATCATAGGAGCCTGCAAAAACGTGGTTTCATTATTTCCAAGGAAGACATCTTATGTGTACTTCCTAAGACTGGCAAAGCTCGGATGGGATTAATTCCAGAGTGGAAAAAGCAAGCAAATCCCCCCCCCCATCACAAGTCGCCGCACCCCACGAGATGATACAAATTAATTCCACTCGAGCTTTATCAATCTTATTAAGTATACAGAAGATGCCTTTCTTGGAAATAACGAAATCTCGTTTATTACAAGCTTCTTTTATTTTCACTTAACTGTACTTGGCATCGGAAAGAGTTGTTATGTACCCTCCCAAAAAGGCTCGATTTTCTTGGGAATTTCTGCTGTGAGTCGCCGTGCACTCTGATTATGAAATCACTCACTACTGGTCTGTCACCTCGCGCCACAATTCAGCTGTCATGTGACTCCTGACGCACATGATGTCATTCAAATTCGTTTCAGAGATCGGAAACAACCCCGTGGATTTGTCTGCATCCAGTGTTCGATATGAAATGACATTTTCAGAACACTCATTATCAATTTCCTCCTAGGCTATAAGATTCAAATCACCTTCCCGTTTTAGCATTCTTTATTTTGATTTTTAAGGTTGCCCTAGGAACCCCGTCTTTTTAGCAATGACTGTAAGTGAGGTCCTGTGAGATTCCAATTCTTTCAATGTTACCTTCATCGCCTTTGGCTTATAGTCAGCCCATTTTGGAATCTTAAAAATAATCTAACCAGAGTATAAAATAAACAAGAATAGTTATTGGCCACCCATTAAGACAGTTATTGGCCACGTGGCTAATAACTATGCACACATTTAATATACTCAAAATAAAAATACTAGTGAAATAGTGGCATTTAATAAGTTAAATGAAGGAAAATAATCGATTTTTTTTAATTATTTTAAAATTACAGTTATTGGCCGGGGTGGCCAATAACTGAAAAATGCGTTATAATTAAACAGTTATTAGCCAGTAAATTTTCAAAATTTAGGGATTGTATTTGATTACGTTTTATAAGTGTAAAGTGAAAATAGATATGTACGTGCCTCATAATTGGAATAATAATGAATACCAATTAAAAGAAACAGTAATTATTATGACTCAACCACAACACAGTTCTTAAGAATTTCACAAGAAACCAAAGCCTGGGAACGTGTGTTTTGCAAAAACATCTTTTTCATCTCACAGTGCTATCTGTTGTTGAAAATTAAAGTAACTACCAAATAAGAAAACATGCTGCTACCATCTGGCAAAATATTAATTAATTATTTGCATATCCTGTCTTATTATAACACATCAAAGTTCAAGTGGCCAATAACTGTATGGTTTACCCTATTCATTTTATTTGTATCTGACAGAAGATCGGAAGTGACCTTGTTCATAGCTCGTGAGTTGTGAGATGTACGCAGACGCGAAAGTATTGATTTTTTCCGAGGAACAATAATGTCATTGACCTTGATGTAATGTAGAGAATGTATAAACTGGAAATTGATTTAGAATTAAAAAACGAGATGACAAATTGAATTTATTTGAATATTATTTACAATTAACGCTAATTATTATAGTAACAGAACATAACCTTCTGCGACAGTATTGGATTTCCAGCCTCCGTGACTTTTCCCTTGTCTTTCGATTGCATATCCGAGAATAATCGGTACATTAATGACATGCATTAAAGGACTGCTACCAGGTATATAATTACTACATTTCGGCATGGTCGAGCATAAAACTTTCAATGATCGTCACTAATAGCAATGATTTTAGGGAATTGTTGTCGTTCGTATTCTAATGCTCTAGTATTTATATCTCTGAGAATATTGGAGAGGAGTTGCAGTTTTCTGAACGAGGTTGATGAATACAGGAAAGTCCTAATGAAAAACAAAATTGAGAAAATTGATGTAGTAAAGCCAATAACCAGTTTCTCAATTCATAAAGAATGGAATATAAAGAGAAATACGTAATCCTATGCTGAAACCTCAAGAATTTATTTGGTATTTCGTAATGAAATATCGCACTCAAAGGAGATGAAATATGAATTCAACTTTAAATTCATTTACTCGAAAACCTTTCTCTGTTCCTCTTTGCTTCTTTCCATATATAAAACAGATTCGACTGAAGGAGTGGAAAATTTAATTTCGTTAAAGCTATTCGGTCTTCTTTGCCACTTAATGAAATGTCCTTCAAGAATATTTTTTTTCTTTGTGTTTCGCTGTACGTTCCTTCATCCGGTTCTTGCTATTTCATAGCTTTATGTTGTCCCGCCATACATCTATTACATCTGTTGTCTCACTGCATTAGATTCTTCAAATATAGTATGTTTTATCTCATGACTTACAAGGAGAATAAAAATGGCGTACTTGTTACAAAATAATGCGAATAGCAACGAATGGTAAAATAATTACAGCTCATGTTCTGGTATCCTCACATCCACTTTTCGCATACTGCTAAATTCGCAATAACATACGGACAAGATACCGTCAATAAGCTTTCTAAAAGAACACTGGTTAGAACTGTGGAAATGTGTGTTATTTGTGTACACTCAATCAAGAAAGAAAGGTCGGCGGTGGAAACTAAATTCTGATCTGCTTTCTACAAACATCCGAAATAGTCGATAGGCTCATAACAACGATAAAAACAGTGAGTTACGTTCGATAATGTAGATAGTTTAAGCTTACGTTAGCTACAGTAAGTTCATTCATTCATTCATTGTTCTGCCCAAGGGCAGGTCTTTCACTGCAAACCCAGCTTTCTCCAATCTTTCCTATTTTCTGCCTTCCTCTTTGTCTCCTCATATGATCCATATATCTTAATGTCGTCTATTATCTGATATCTTCTTCTGCCCCGTACTCTTCTCCCATTCACCATTCCGTCCAGTACATCCTTCAGAAGGCAGTTTCTTCTCAATCAGTGACCCAGCCAATTCCTTTTTCTCTTTCTGATCAGTTTCAGCATCACTCTCTCTTCATCCACTCTTTCCGACACACCTTCATTTCTTATTGTGTCTTTCCACTTCACACGCTCCATCCTTCTCCATATTCACATTTCAAATGCTTCTAATCGTTTCTCTGCACTTCGTCGTAATGTCTATTTTTCTGGCCAAAACAATACCACATTCCATACAAATTACTTCATTAGATTCTTCCTTAGTTCTTTTTGAGAGGTACGCAGAAGATGCTCCTTTTTCTATTAAAAGCTTCCTTGGTCATTGCTATCCTCCTTTTGACTTCTTGGCAGCAGCTCATGTACTACTTATAGTACGCCCCAAGTATTTGAAGATGTCCACTTGCTCTACTACCTCATTTCGAATTCGCAAGTTTACCTTCTTTATTTTCTGTCCGCCTACATTTAAAGAAGGTAAACTCTTATATGCGGATGATCAGGTCATAATATCGGATAATGAAGATACGATGCAGAGAGCCTTGTTTGAACTCCACAAAATAATACAGAATTATAATTTTGACATCTCCATAAGTAAAAGTAAGGCGATGGCATTTCAGGGACTTCAATCTATAAGATGTAATTTGTACTAAATAATATGCCAATAGAGCAAATTTAAGTTCCTGGGTTGCTCGTTATCATACATTAAAGAAGTAGATACAGAAAACAAAATTGAAAATTTTTCCAGAATGTATGGTACAATTAAGAGGACACTGAGGAACAAAGTCAGAAAAGACACAATGATAAAGTTCTATAAAACTATGGCAATCCCGGGAGCGCTATATGGCAGTGAGACATGGACAATGTCATCTAGAGATGAAAGTAGATTACAGGCAACAGAGATGAGGTTTCTGAGGTCGGTACTGGGAGTAACAAGAAGAGACAGACTTGGAAATGAAAATATAAGAAACCAATTACAAATTTATAATATAAATGAACAGATAGTAAATTATAGACAAAAATGGCTAGAACACGTAAGAGAATGGGCGAAGATAGATATCCCAAACAAATTATGCATTATATACCTAAAGGGAGGAGAAACATCGGTAGACCTAAGAAAAGATGGCTCAATCAAAGAGTACAATTAATTTGGAGCCGCAACAAGCCTTAAAAGGCTTAAAGCTTGGAGAAGAAGAAGAAGAAGAAGAAGAAGAAGAAGACTACTTTCTTTACTTTTATTCCTATGACCATGTGAACATAAAAAGGTGACAAGGAATTTAGGGAAATCCAAATGACTGTGTCAAATATCTGCACTTCAATTTAATAAAACACAATATATTCTTTCTCTAACATTGTAGTCGACTGTAGGGTAAAGTTGCCTAATTCCGTGATACTTCTAATTCCCTGATACGTTTCTTTCACTGAATGTCAAGGGATTGTGTATCTTGCTATGAAGTTCACCGATGCCTCAAAAAGTAGGCGAAAGATGCAATCTTTCGAGAAAGATGTCTGACGCTATGGTCGAACGGCAAAGCTTTGACTGACATTCAATTTTTAAAAAGTAGGGTTATCACGGAAATAGGCAACTTTACCCTATTTTCTTTGATACTCATGTATACACGGAGATTCTTTAACTTTGTTATGAATTTTTAGAGATCTTAGAGGAGATCATTATGAACAGTTTTCATATATAGAAAACTGTTTATTTAAACTAGACATATTCACGTAAAAAACACGGCAGTATTCCCGATAGGCTATATATTTTTTTTCACTGAATTCAACATCAACACTTACTAAAATATAAATCATTTTTTTTTTAATAAATGGAATGACTTCGTCGATTTTCTTCCGACTATTATGTTAGGCCTTACATCTATGATTCACGAATTCAAGTCTGGACGAGAGCGACTGATTTTGAAGAACTTTCTCGATGATAAAAGTAAAATTTAGAGGCAGATTTTATATATTCATAGTACATTACTCTGGACAAAATAATTAGCCACAAATTTCTTTCCGATGTCAAATTTGAAGGTAGTACCTTGCACCCAAATCAGCAGTTGTTTCCAAGTGGGTTTGTTCCACAATCCATTGCCTAATATATCAATCTAAGTGAAAATATTGTCGATTTATATGCTGTCTGAATTCGACAGATGACATTTAAGGACATCGATTCATTGTTAAAATTTACCCACACTATTAACCTCGTACATATCTAACAAAGTTGTCGGCTGACTTTTTCTACACCCTGTATGAATCCATATCCGTTAATTTATTTATTTTAATGGTTATAATTATAATTATCATAGTCGTTCACAGGCAGATTAATACAGAACAAAACGCACATCCGTGTTTTACACCGTACAATTCAGGATGCATTTCGTTAGTTGAGTGACAGTAACATTTATGGCAGACATAATCACAGCGATATGGACGGGCATTGGTGCAGCTTCCGGTAGTGATTGTTTTAATCATCTACATAGGCTCGTGGTCATTGTGGGGATTCATCGAACTATTCAGAGGTTCGCCAACACAATTTTATTCCCATGCGGTCTCTATGAAGTCAACTTCTCTAAGCGAACAGCCCAATAGCGCACAGGGTTTAGCATTAACAAGTTTAGAGTAAAGAATAAGAAGAATTGAGGAGTTAAGGGAGGATTACTGCTTCTGTTTGCCGAGGTAACAATGCTACTAATTCCTCTCCATACACTCTTACCTTCTGGCTTGAACAGGGGTATCAAACCTCCTCACTGATCTGTTAAATAAATTTAATAATGACTAATTTAAAGAGATGTCGTCATCATCATCATAATCATCATCATCATCATCATCATTAGGGTTAGGATTTTAATTACCTATAAATCATGAAAAAATGTCCTAAAAACAATGCATTTATGACCTAAAAATGTTTAAAAAATGCCCTTAAAAATGCCCTAAAATTGTTCTTACGTAATTAGCTCAGTAGGAAAAGAGGTTTTGTACCACTTAATATTTAGACTAGTAATTAAATTAAATTTTACGAGTAGTACCAACATTTAAGTTTATTTAATTTTACATAATTTTTTCTAAGTGGTACACTTTAATTAATTATTTTACCTGATGTAATTTCCATGTAGATCACCACAAGGTCACTCTCACCCGGAATTAGCAGGTATATAGGAGTCTATATTGAAGGGGTGGTTGGAGTGTACTACGTTAAAATGTCAATATTTGTGTAGAAAAACGATTAAAATATTATACAAAATAATGGGTATTAGCCATCGGCGTAGCTCGGTCGGTTAAGGCGCTTGCCTGCTGATCCGGAGTTGCACTCGGTCGCGGGTTCGACTCCCGCTTGGGCTGATTATCTGGTTGGGTTTTTCCGAGGTTTTTTCCAACTGTAAGACAAATGTCAGGTAATCTATGGCGAATCCTCGGCCTCGTCTCGCCAAATATATCGCTATCACCAATTCCATCGACGCTAAATAACCTCGTAGTTGATACAGCGTCGTTAAATAACCAAGTAAAAAAGAATGGGTATTAATGAACAAAATATATAGACAAATATCACAGGAAATAAACATTATTTTATATTAATAATGGGGATTTATGGCCAAAATTAAATGAAAATGTCTCATAAATGTCCGAATAAAACAAAAGATGCTCTTATGAGTTGAAACAGGCAAAAAATGCAAAAAAAAACCTAACAAATACGTCTTAAAACACTCAGTTTATCATATAACATATAAATACTAAAGCAGCTATGTTTCTGACTTACTAGAAAAAAGATGCAATTTCATCAAAATCCTAGCCCTAATCATCATCATCATCATCATCATCATCACCATCATCATCACTATCGTTATTTTATTCTTCGACTCAAGAGCATCACGCCAGAAGGCTGGATACACATTTATAGACCTCAAAAAAACAACGAGATAGACTAATTTAGAATGGAACTATTAGCGACCGGTTTTTTATATGAACCAAAATGGCTATTATACATATCCGGAATCGAAGAACAACAATACCCAACAGCTTCAGATAGTCCAAAATGAAAGCGACGACTTGCGCACTCTCATAAAAAGGCTTCTAGATAGCCTACATGTTGAATGAAGAGCAATTTCTATTCTTTCGGGGTAGGCTATAGTTTTATGGGTGGCATAAACTCTCTTATTGGAAATGATATGTTTCTCTCTGTTCACCTCGACTCACTAAGTTGTGTCAGCATTACCTTCTCCGACACACTTTCTACATTTTTCTTGGAACACCAATCTTCACATTTTCTATATTCCACTTCATATCTTACCGGGGATTTCGAAGGTACTAAACATTCAATTGCAGAATGTGCAGCATTTTCAACATCCGAATCCTCCTTTGAACATTCTTTAACAGTGTTTGTTTATTTCGCCTAGTTCTGCTGTTATTGTGTTTTAAACAAAACCCTATCGTGTTCAAAACTAATAAAACATACATAAACAAATCGCGTCTCGCAGGAAGAAACTAATAATAATAATAATAATAATAATAATAATAATAATAATAATAATAATAATATAATACACTCGTCTCTTCACAAAAGACATGTTCAAAACTAATAATAAAGGAAACCGATTCATATTTGGTAGGTAATAATGATGATGTTGATGACGATGATAATGATGTTAACTATAATTTTGAATAAGAATGTAATGAAGATTATGTATGATTATGATCATGATGACGGGGATTCGTATTATGATGGTGATAATCATTGAAATTTTCATGATTAGACTATAATGGTTAACATTGGATGATACTTATTTGATTATTATTATTATTATTATTATTATTATTATTATTATTATTATTATTATTATTATTATTATTATTATTATTATGATCGTAATAGTCCACCGTTGTGGCTTTTTCATTTCATTTATTAAATTCCATAGATCTTACATTACCACTGAATCTTTAAGACTTGGATCAAGTCAAAATTTTACAATATTACAATTACAATTCTTACAAATTTTTACAGTATTTTACAATTTTTACAGTTTTACAATTTTGTAATTTTCTGCAATCTTTTACAATTTTCTACAATTTTTTACAATATTTTGGTGAGTTGTAGTGAGATGAGGTGAGACCCGAGGATTCGCCAAATGATTTCCTGGCATTTGCCTTATGGTTGGGGAAAACCTCGGATAAACCCCAACAAGGTAATCACACCAAAGGGGGTGAAATGAAGTGAGGCCGAGGACTCGACATGACCATTCGGCTTTAGTACCACGGCTGAGGAAAACCTCGGAAGAAACCATTCAATGAGACCAAAGGGGGATCCAACCCAAGCCCGAATACAGCTCCGGATCAGCAGCCCAGCGAGTTTGTCGACTGAGCTACACCGATGGCTCTACTAAAATTATACAATACATAGCCAATCAGATTATTAAATTTACAAACGCAAACGATTATTCATCAGTTGAGCTATATGTATAATACAAAACAAGTTAATTCAATTTAAGGCACAAACACTTCAATCAGTTGAGATATACAGAAATTGATAATACATATCATGCAAATTACTTCAAATTTCAAGCATAAACAATTCATCAATAGAGCTATACAGATTAGTATTCAATTTAAAACATATACAATTCATCAGTCGAACTATACAAACATATACAGTACAAAGTAAACAGATTAATTCCATTTATAATCATAAACAATTCATCAGTTGAATAATACAGACTACAGGCTGAGGGGTTAGTGAGTCTAACTCCGAACCCAGCGGTCCCGGCTTCGATTCCCGGGATTCCCGGTCAGGATGAGTTGCCTGGGTGAGGTTTTTTTCGAGGTTTCTCCGTCACTCTTATTGATGAATATCAGGTAACTTTATCAGGTGATTGGAACTCCACTCATTTTCGCCACTTCCTTTTCTCCCCCCATGATCTTTTCCTTCCCCATTATCCTTTCCTTATCATCCTGTTTGTGGTTTTTCAGATCACTCTACAGGCGGCCTCCCGAAACTGCTGACTCTCTCGACCGGCCTCCGTGGAATCTCCTTCAGCGATGTTCGATGGCTTCTGCAATGACACCCGAGGCGTCCGAGGACCAAAGCCGAAAGTTATCCAGAAATTCTGTTCCAATTGGTTGACGGAAAACCTTGGAAAAAGCCTTAACCAGGTGACTTGTGCCAGTCATGATTTGAACCCGGACCTGCTCGTTTCAGGGTGGTGTACAGGATAGTGATGGTTGTATGATCCTTTGTTAACCGTACAATAGTAGACTGGAACAGTTTACCTGCGGAAATCTTTCAGGGTGGTCCTCACAATATCAATACATTTAAGGAAAGTTTGAGAAGATTAGACTGAAAATGTAATTGTAGGTGCAATGTAATTATCTAAGTTGTGTCATGTAATTAATTAAGTTGATATGTAATTAATTAAGAAGACATGTAATTTAGTTGATATGTAAATAAATTAAGGTGATATGTAATTAATTAAGATGATATGTAATTAAGTTGATATGTAATTAATTAAGGTGATATGTAATTACTTAAATTGGTAATAGTTGGGTGAAATAGAAATACTTATAAGTTAGGTTTACTTTCGCTTATTGTAGGCGTTATTATAGAATAGTTTTTATTTATAGCCCTAGGTTTATTGCATCTAATTTATTTATAGTATTTATGCTAGACCATGCCGAAATGTAATATTTATACACTCGGTAGCAGCCCTTTAATAGACCTCATTAAAGTACACCTATTCATTAAAGTTCAAGTTTTCCACCAATCAGAAAGCACCATTGTAGCAATATGAAAGCGCAAGTATTGATTATTCTCGGATATGCAATCGAAAGACAACTAGCGTAACGTCACGGAGGCTGGAAATCCAATACTGTCGCAGAAGGTTATGTTCTGTTACTATAATAATTAGCGGTAATTGTAAATAATATTCAAATAGATTCAATTTGTCTTCTCGTTTTTCAATATCTAAATCAATTTCCAGGTTATATCAAGATTAATGTTCATTTTAGTTTCTACATTATACCAAGGTCAATGACATTTGTTCCTCGGAAAAATCAATACTTTCCGCGTCTGCGCACATCTCACAGTTTACGAGATATTGCATAAGGTCACTTCCACTCCCCAGTCAGATAAGAATAATATGAATACTTATGAATAATTTCAAGTTAGAAATATGGTCGAGCATAAAAAGTCGTATAAAACTTGCCTATAATGGTAATTAAGACGCTCGTATGAAAATTATGAAACTCGCTTGCGCTCGTTTCACAAACATACTCATGTTTTAATTACTACCATTATAGGCTCGTGGCATAATGTACTATTATATTTATTTTATTTTATTTTTTATTTTTATTTTTATTTTTTATTGCTGTAATTATTGTAATGGTACTATTGTATATTACATATCACTTCTACCGGGCGTATACCCAATTGTAGTGTTAATACATACATACATACGTACATACGTACATACGTACATACATACATACATAAATAAATACATACATACATACATACATACATACATACATACATACATACATACATACATACATACATACATACATACATACATACATGATTAGTATTATGGTGATTGTACGATTGTCTTTCTTATGATGACGATGATAGTGAATAATAATTACGTTTGTTTGGTTACTTTTCATTACGAAGTAGGTTGTCAATTCCGGTGATCCGATATTGTCTAAGTTTGGTTGGTATATCTGTGCACCCCTGAACTCGGGGTAACAATAGCCGTTCGTTTAGCGGACCCGCAGAGCAGAGCAGGACTTGGTCGGACATAAGTTCGCAGAAAGCTGCAACTATTTAGTGGGGCTTCATCCCACAGCCCTTTAGCTCTTTCCTTGTATGGGGTTAACTGTCTCCGATAGCGACAGGTAAATAACTCAGTGCGTCGCTCAAGCGTGCTGCATCCTAGGACACGTTCAGCTATGCTGCGGACGCTCTCAACTTGAGACTGCCGACTCCAGATAAGAATACCGCTAATTCATTATCTGTTACCTTACTTGTAGGCTGTAATATATATTTATCTACAAAACGAAGAGTGTGCTGTGATCTTAATGCGAGAATATGCACTTTGTGAATTATACAATGTGAACCGTAAGTAATGTTATTAAATCCAGGGGGTTATTCTTTGAAATATTTCAAATAAAAGAGTTAAACACAATTTTGTTCGTTTTTGCTTCCCATTCGAGAAAAAAAAATGGTTTTATATGAAATACTTCATAGCGTGTTTTGGGAAGACCATTTATTAATTTTCAATATGCTCGGGCAATTTAAGAGAGCTGTGTTTTATGATAATAATTTAAACAATTTTTAGTTTTATCTTTTAAATGGATAAATATTATACCCTTTTACTCCCATAATTTCAACAAAAGAGAATATGCATTAACGTTAATGTTTGCAGATGATCAGATTATTATATCTAATTCGGAAGATAACCTTCAGAAATCGATACATATATTAAATAGAATAGCAAAAAAATATAACATGACAGTATCTCTAAGTAAAACTTAAGTGATAGCTTTCAAGGGAAAAGAGAGCATCCGATCAAAAATTGTAATTGAAGATAGTATTGTGGAACAAGTTATAGAATTTAAGTACTTAGGATGCAATATATCATACCAAAAAGAGTCTGATCAAATTGGAAGTATTTAATCATCTTAATGGCTCTATAAAAAGGTGTTTGAAAAATAAAGCAAGAAAAGACACAATATTAAAGTTTTATAAAGCAATGTCAGTGCCAAAACTATTGTATGGGAGCGAAACTTGGATCATGACAGAGAAAAATAAAAGCAAACTTAAAGCAAATGAAATGAGATTTCTAAGAGCAGTAGCTGGCTATAAGAAAATAGACCATAAAAGAAGTGAAGATATAAGAAAGGAAATATATATATATATATATATATATATATATATATATAATCTGAACGATAAAACTAAAGAAGTAAAGAGTATAAAACCAAGTGCATAAACCATGTACAAAGAATGAACTTAGACAGACTACCATTTCATTTTAAGAATTATTAACCGTAGGGAAAAGAAATATAAGAAGACCCAAAAAACGGTGGCATGAACAAGATATGTAGATTCCTACAGACAATAATGTCTAACGCGTGAAAGAAGAAGAAGAAAAAGAAGATCTTTTAAATGCGCAGAAATCATCATCATTAACAGTCTTACAAGTAAACTACATCTTCCTGTATCCAAAGTGTTTAAATTATTATCTTTTTCCTCCATTCTTCTCTTGCCTCCCAATCCCGTTCTTCCTAGCCTCTCTCCTTCATTCCACTCTTATATCGTCCATCCAGGTTTTCCTTGGTATTCTCCTCTTTCCTCTTCCTGGCGGAATGCATTCCAAAATCTGTCTGGACAGTCTTGTTTCTGGCATTCTACGTACATGGTCATACCATTCTAATTGCTTTTACTGTCCCCACATCACGAGAAGATCCGAGCAAGGAATGCGAGTTATTCCCCCACTCTTTTAACCTATCCCCGACACGGAACCGACCGGCCATTGACTGAGCCTTGTTTGTCCCAGCCGGCCAATAACACCTCTTCCATCCACCTGCTCCTTAAAGAACGCCGAGTTATTGGCTTACTCTCTCCTCTTACCCCGCAAGGACCATACTCCCCTCGCAGGGATCCTCTCGTGAAATTCGGACAGTAGCTAACGGAATCTAACAATGTACTATTAACTCCCATTTGTTGTCTAATGGTTGTGTTTCGAAATTTTTCCAATTTAGAATGTCTAGTGGAACGTCTAAAACAATTCATTTCAGTGGAGAGGGGTTTCAATCTCAGATTCGTGTTTAACTACCACGTTTCTGTCCCATATGTTATAGTACTCCTTGTTATAGATTTATAAATTTGGAGTTTTGTTTCAATTGTTGTTGTCTTATCCCACCAAACCCCATTTAACATAGCTATTGCCGATCTACTTTTTTCAATTCTATATTTTATGTCATTTTCCTGGGTGTATGTTGAGTTAATTTTTACCTCCAAATATTCACACTCCTCACATTCTTAGATACATCCCATTCCATCTTCCAAAACCAAATCTTTCCCCACACACATTGAAAAATCCTATGTCATAAAGAAAAGTTACATTTGTTTGGATCAAATTTCTTCACATTTACAATTATTACCTACTGTATTACCATAATACACTGCTCTCTTGAATTGACTAGTATATTGGGAATTAAAATAATGGATTTCCCAAAACACGCTATGAAATATTTCATACAAAAACATTTTCATCTCGAAAAGAAGCAAAAGCGAATTAAATTGTATTAAACTTATTTTGTTTGAAATATCTCAAAGAATAACCCACTGAAATTAATGACTTTATTTACGGTTCATTCTTTATATTCATATGGCAAGATGAAAAGCAAAGAACCAGCTGTTGTGTATGTGAAAGTTACGAAATTGTTCTGGTATCGAATTAATGCCAAGACATGTAATGTTACTATTCTTTAATAAACTGTCCGAAGAAAGGTCTGAACCTCATTAATGATACCAATAAGGCATCACTCATGAGGCAACTTAGACACGAGATAATGAGGTACGGTTGCCAGTTCGTTTCCTCCTCCATTGCATACATCGCTGACTAGTTAGATATTACACTAATCAGGGCGTATATTTCCTTTAACATTTGTGTACTGATGGTCCAAATAATGCTGGAAAAGCAATGAAATAATATTTGTACGTAATTTTAAATTAAAATAGTGTATTCAATTTTTTTTTCGAAATCACTACAATATTAATTTGAAGCTTAACATGAGCTGCTGCCAAGAAGTCAAAAGGAAAATAGCAAAGGCAAAGGAAGCTTTTAATATGAAAAGGAGCATCTTCTACGGACCCCTGGAGAAAGAACTAAGGAAGAGACTATTGAAATGCTTTGTGTGGAGTGTAGCAATATATGGGGCAGGGACATGGAGATTACGACGAAGTGAAGAGAAGCGAATAGAAGCATTTAAAATGTGGATATGAAGAAGGATGGAGAGTGTGAAATGGACAGACAGAGTAAGAAACGAAGCTGTGTTGGAAAGAGTGGATGAAGAAAGTATGATACTGAAACTGATCAGAAAGAGGAAAAGGAATTGGCCGAGTCACTGGTTAAGAACAAACTGCCTACTAAAGGTTGCACTGGAGGGAATGGTAAGCGGGAGAAGAATTCGTGGCGTAAGAAGATATCAGATGATAGATTACATTATGATATAAGCCGTTCAAGGCAGAAGTGGTGTAAGTCAAAAATGGATAATGAGGGTTAAAGTAAACATTCTGTAAAATACAGCGCAAAGAAGCAATTAATATTTAATTTATTTAAACTATTAGTAGTCAGTGGATAGCAAGAAGGACATATTAATTGCTACTTTGATCTGTATTTTACAGAATGTTTACTTTAAACCTCATTACTCAATTTTGACTTACACCACTTTTGCTCTGAAGGGCTCATATATGTGAAGACAAAGAGGAAGGCAGAAAATAGGAAACACTAGAGAATGCTGGGTTTGCAGTAAAAGACCTGCCCTTGAGCATCACACTATGAATGAATGAATATTTTCTTCAACTATTTTGTTAATAATATAAATATAAACAACAATTTATTGTGTTCTTTTCCTTTTGCGAAAAGTTCTTAAATAATATCCAAATGAAATTCAACCCAACACTTGAAGAAGATCCGGACATACAAGTAGGGATACCTGCAATATCAATCGGGTTGTATAATATGGGATGTATACTTCGTTCCATAATATCTGACAGGCGATGTAAACATTGTCAGCAGAGGAGAAGAGAAAAGTTTGATTGCTATTCAACCAATGGTAGAGGTCTCATTCGTGTCTTGAAGTTGGGTGGTTGTAGAACGCTTCAGACCGCCCGACTTCGAGATAAGCGTGCAATGAGAGCTTTGTCATTGGTTCAATAGAAATTATTCTTTTATTTCTCTCTGCCGTCAATGTTTACGTCACCAGTCAGACATTATGGAACGAAGTACAGTTCCGAATTTTTCCACCACTGTCAAAACACTTGTAATTTCAAAAGTCTCTCGATCATATTACGTTGAGATGGTGATCTTCTAATGTATTTGTTTATGGTTTGGGCTAGGAACTTCACTCTGACGTGTAATCTCAAATTGCTTTGATAGAAGATGTTGAGTTGTGATAACAGAACTTCCATTTGTGAATTATGCTTGTAACACAAAAGCATGAGGTTTTACTGTCCAAACATCCATTAGCAATAAAATGGTATAATTTTACTTCAACAATATAGCAGCAGGCACCAATTTCGTTTATCGCCTAGTCCAGCGTTTCTCAAACTTTTTTGAAGTGGGGACCACTTTTTCAAGTCAGAACAGTTCCGCGGACCACCTTACTCTTGTTCACTTCGAAAGCAAATTTATCAGTTTTGTTGTATATTTTAATATCAATATACTTATAGTTTAAAATATAATTAATTAATTTCACTCAATGAAAGTTTGTTAGTTTCAGTATCGAAATGAAAGTGATCATGAACCCATGAAAATTCGTCATATTTACTCGGAAAATAAGTTTCAAGTTGTGACCTCAGAGTTGTATTATTGGTGTACTGTATGGTACGACGTACAGTACGTGACCATTTCAATGTGCAGACTGGGTGTCGGCAAAACTATTAAAAAAGTCACAAATACATGGAAAGGTTCGGTCCTCTGTTATAAATTGGGGTGAATCTTGGCTGGGTTACAGGGTCGACGCCAGATGTGCAGGGAAAAGATGGCGAGAAACACCACGTTCATAGTGCTTTAAATCCATCTTTTGTTGTTGAGAGTAGAGTGGGAAGTCAGTAGACGGTTAGGGTAATAAATTTCAGTACTGAGAGAAAAAGTGAAAGGCGATTGCCATGTGTCATTTCCAAACTCTGAGATTTTCAGCTATAGAGTGATACGCAATTCGTTTGAATTTTATTTTCTCTTCTGCCTTTTATGAAGGACTATAAGGGCAGATCTCGAGGACCACAAGTGGTCCGCGGACCATAGTTTGAGAAACACTGGCCTAGTCTACCCAGCAGAAAATATCAGATTTCCCTGCTCCATCCGATATTAAATTGTCTTGTATTGAATATGCTTGAAATGAAGGCCAAAACCCTCCAAGATCTTGTAAGGCCTTGGAATTAGTATAGCATCAAACAGTGGACTATTTGTAAATTGGGTTAAATGCTAATAGTACAGCAATTCCTGAATTATAATTGCGATAATTCTAGTTTCAGTTAACATACAGAACTGATGTGTAAGTTAAGTTGTGGGCCTACAGGTACTCAGAGCACGAAGTTCCATGTTTAAATATCTGATATAGGGTAAGTTTCTACGGTAATTTCTTTTTAATTACCTCTGCAATTTATGCTTAATAATACATCTACAAATAACAGCTATTAGTTTCACTGATAACCCCGATTTCTTCACGGAAGCTGGTGGTGCATGAGAATATGGGACACATACAAAAAAGCTCCGATATTAAGGACGGAATCTACAACAATCTTAAATTGGATTGATACAGCTGCAAATAATTCCGTGAAATAAGCAAACTGTGGCGATATGTCGAGTTGAATTTATTTTGTATTTCTTTAAATACAGTAGCGTGCAAATTAGTCCGAACACGACATATTTTTACATTTTCTGTCATTGTTGGCCTCACAGCTGCTCATACCGCTTTAATTGACATCTGTAGTACGTGTAATTCCATTGTTGAAGGTCTGCAATTATTTTTTATAATAGGCCTATGTGACATTTTGCCTGTCGTTTTGTACATATAAGCATATCAGTTGTGTTCAAGACTTAATACTGCAATCCGGTGTACATTCTGTCGTCTTTACAAATGGATACAACTCCACGAAAACGGTCTAAAATTATAATATTAGCAGAGCATTCTTCTATGACACAAAGGCAAATTGCTGCAGAATGTCACATCGGTTTGGTTACTGTTAATTCGATCATAAAACGATACAGGGAGACTGGATCCATCACACCCCACAAAAAAGGAAACTGTGGCCGGAAAAGGAAGACTTCACCTGCAGATGATCGTTTAATTGTCAGGAAAAGTAAGTTAAATCCTAGACTAACTGCTGTCGACTTAACCCGCGAGTTAATGGCTACCACTGGGGCGAATATTCACGTCACAACAGTGCTGCGTAGGCTTTTGGAAGCTGGACGAAGGGCTCGTAAGCCTATTAAGAAGCAACTGCTAACCCCTGTTATGTGCAAAAAACGCTTAATGTGGGCAAAATTACATCAGCACTGGATAGTGAATGACTGGAAGAATGTACTTTTTCCGATGAGTCTCATTTCGAGGTCCACGGCCACCGTGTTTCTTACGTACGGAAAGGATCCGAAAAAGTAATAGCAGGTTATCTCCAACAAGCACCCAAATACCCCCCTAAAGTAATGTTTTGGGGTTGTTTTACACATGAAGGGCCTGGAGCATTAATACCTATCAAGGGAATGATGAATTCTGACAAATATATTCACTTATTGGAAACCAGAATCGTACCCCAGCTGCAAAAATCATTTCCGGATGGCAGAGGTGTGTTCCAACAAGACCTGGCACCATGCCATACGTCTCGAAAAATTACAGAATTCTTCAACAAGAAGAATATTCAGGTACTCCCCTGGCCAGGCAACTCACCCGACATCAACCCCATTGAGAACTTGTGGTCAATTTGCAAAAGAAGAATGCAAAAAATGGATTGTTCTACAAAGGAGAAGATGATTTCTGCCCTCATTGGTGTATGGTTTTGCGATGAAGAAATGAAGAATATTTGTGGAAAATTAGTGGAATCCATGCCAAAAATCGTCTCAGAGCTGTTATTAGGAAGAAGGGAGGCCACATAGATTACTGAGGTATGTCTTAGATCCTTTTTTTTTATCCCGTTTAAGTGTTTTTGCATAAGTAATTACGTTGTTCGGATTAATCTGCACGCTACTGTAGATATTGATTTTTCACAAAAAGAAAAAAACATATCCTATTTGACTTCAGTTTGGACACTTTCGAGTATTGTTCACCAAAATTATGGGAATATTTTATTATCTAATAGGAAATATCAACAGAAAATAGATGAAAAATATTGTGGTACGCGTGCGGCGCATCATTAGCCGAACGCCTAGACCTCCGGCTTTCCGTGCTGGTAACCATTGTTCGAATCCTGGCTGATGCAACTGGAATTTTGGTGGACAAAGACGGTGTTATGTGGTAGATATTCGCGGGGTAATCCCATTTCCCCAACTGGCCTTCCACCATTAATCATCCTCGTACGGTGTTACATAGTTGAGGGGCCTAGAACAAAAATCAGGAAACTTAGTTTTGAGGAAATTACAGTTAAAGTTCTACATGCAATGGAATTTTATACACTAGTTTGGTGAAATGATACCCATATAGCAGCACTGCACAGTGTGATCATGTACCTGATTTTATCCCAAAGAAACATCCTTTTGGACTATCACAACACGCACTTACCTCATTTTTTTAATAATGTCACTTACCTGCTTTTTGTTCTAAGCCCCTCAGTTCACATCCTATGTTGCACCAAGGGCAACGCCTTCATGACGGCTGAAAGAACTATAAGCTTCAGCAAGTCGCCCACTAGATGAAGGTACTTGAGTGAATTACACAGGTTGCAACATAGTTATGAATCATGGCCCAAGTCAATTAAACATTTATTATTACTGATATAAAAATTTATAAAAATGATAACATTGCGGAATAAAAATAAGCTTGTTTTTGTTGAATGCTGATTAATTTCTTAATTCTCAAAAAAAAAAACAAATCATAACATTTTTCTCTAAAATGGAGAGGGGAGGGTATTTAAACAAAAACTGATTTCTTATGCTAAATCCCATGTTCAGTATTTTGATTTCCAGAGTATGTAGTATGCTATACTTACTTATTTATGGCTTTTAAGGAATCAGGAGGTTCATTGCCGCCCTCAACACCCTGTATATTATGTAGCTAATTGAGCACAGTCGATATGTACTTATTTGTATCGGAGGACATTGTTTCCGTGTAAGAAATATGCACAATATTTATGCAGTGAAATATCTTTAACTTGGACACGTATGATTCAATAAAAATTTGTACAACCTAACGGGGTGTCTAACGTAGAGGGAGTAGAAATTTTGTAGCATGTAATGGAAAGGAAATTACTGTGCATGATGTTAAGGAGCGACAGTATTCAAACACTTTGTCATTTAGGCCGTCATTATTAGTTTTGTAAACTCTTTTCTTTCCCCATTGCAGTTTTGTTCCCGTGGATTTGGAGTAATACTGAGGTCCAATTGTTCCTAATGTTTGAAACTATTGATTTAGAAATTTCAATCTCTTCTGCAATTTTCCTACAACTAACAACATAACGCAAACGATCAATAACTTCTTTCTTCCTCTCAGTAGTTAATTCCACCAACTTACTCTTATTCATATTGAGGCACTATCCTAACTGCACTAACTGACTCTCACAGATAAACACCTCAATAGTGAATGATTTCTATACTGCAGGCCTACTTAAATAATATCGCATCACAAAATTATGAAAAATATTGCCCCTTCACTCCACACTCAAATTTAACCATAGTACTGTTATTGCAAGTTATCTTGAACCTCCTGAGCGGGGACAGAGGGGCAGAAGGAAGGAAGCGCGTAACGCGGGTGGAGCCAACTGAGTTGTTTGCGCATGCTCCGCAGCATAATCTCTTGTCAAGAAACATAGAACTATTTCCTTTACTGCGTACCAGTAGTGTTACCATGGAGCAGCAACCATATTATGGTGAAATCACACCACCGCGGAGAAAAAGTAACGCTGTTATCCATAGCCGAGAAAGAGAAATTATCACAAATATAATAAAATTAAGCTTTGCGAGGAGGAAAAATTAAACAAATATTTGCTGGAACCTCTTGTTAAGGAATATGAGAGAGCGGCTAAACACTCTGGCAAAAGTATTAGTTCCGTGAAGAGAATTTAAAATAATATTGAATTACAACCGAATGAATCTCACACTACTCCGGGAAAGAATAGGTATGTAATGTTTAGAAATTATTGCTATAATAGTTTTGTACAATAGTGTGTGTATTGAGAGCGACATAATGAATTACTGTTGCAAGTTATTATTTTCTTATAGTTCTACTAAACATATTATTTCATTCCAGAATTAGACTTGTTTAAAGGTGAAGTGGACGACTTCGATCAACATGCTATTCGGGATACAATCGAAGAATTCTATCGTGTTCAGAATGTAGTACCTACGATTAAGAAGATAATTCCGAATGGATGATGCCATTGACGAAATAATTAATTTTGGCACAAGCGATGATGGCAGCAATGATAGGGATATGGATTGTGTATAATTGTAAATTAATGTAAATTCAAATAATAAGCCTGTAAAATATTGTTATAAGAATATGTACATATTAGCTGAAGGTGTAAGTCATGCAGGCCTATATAATGTGTAGAAGTAGCTGTAGTAACTCCGCCATTGCCGGTCCCCAGCCCTGATGAGAGAGGAGTGTACACACGATTATATTTAAATACTTACTCATTAGAGGTTAATTAAAGCTTGCTACGAAACCATGTTCTCCTCTCAAAGCCGGAGTATCGAGAGAAGATGATGTCTGTATTGAACCAAGTTCTTTTACAGTAGAGAGCCGTAAGGTAAAAGAACCAACTTTTTTTAAAAGAGTCACGTTACCCGAGGGAGGGGCATCCTTGCCGTGTCGTTACGTTGATGAGTACACGCCGTACCGAGCAGTTCCAAAGACAGACTTAGGGGATGCAAGGTTCAAGATAATAGTACAGTTACAAAAAGGACGATGTGGGAAATTCCAGGAATGTAGAAAGAGGTTCACAGTTGCAGTACTATACAAGGAAAACCCCCATCATTCCCCTGTGCTAATCGTTTTTGTAAAACATAAAGGTTCAATGAAACTCAACTTAAACATCTAGCAGAAATAGCCTACACAATAGAACAAGATAATCGTCCACGATAGAACTATAAGGAGTGTCCAGTTTTCAGGATTGAGGGGCGTCCGACATAGATTATATATTGGACATTTAAAAAAATATAAATTTGTCCGGTTCCAAGAAAATATGTCCAATATAATGAGGTGCCTAACATACAGGGGTGTCCAAATACAGAGATTTCATTAGATATTGGACAGAGCATCGTTGGAATATATTGTATGCAGAGTATAGTTGAATATTTTCAATTGATATAGTTGATATAAAATCAGAAAACCACAATTTAAGTTACACAGTGTTAGTGTGCACTCAATGTTAATTGCTTGACGGGTGTCAGCCCACTTTGAGGTCTGTGGATATAGAGGGAAAAATATTGGATCGGTGTTTGGTAGATTTCCCGGGTAGCTCAGATGGTACGTTTAACCAATGGTCCCGGGTTCGATGCCCGGCCCCGGAACAATTTTTCCCTCGAAATTATTAAAATCAGAAGTCAAACGGTGGGGAACTTCCTTAATCTGCGTATGCTGATGCTTTGTTAGCCACCACTTTTAGGCAAGTAAATTGTAATGTAATGGGTGCTTTGCATGATGCGGTGGTTTATACGTCTCTTTTCTTCCCATTAGATTTTTAGCTTCTGTATTTTTCGTCTTTCCTGGCGATCGCGTAGCCATTAACAATCACGAACTGAAATTGTGACGTTACGTGGAAACGTCCTTCATACATCCGCCCCTCCAATTATTGCAGTCAGCGACTCCACCCCTGTTCGTGTGTATGTCGAATCGTTAGGAAAACACACAATGGAAGTCTTTGTCATCAGATTTCGAAGCAAATGAGCACCTTTCAACTCTGTGTCAAGCGGGTGTAGCGATATTTGGAAACAGGACGTCATGACAAGTAGTCCATTCTTTGTGACAGTTCCGTTTTGCGATCGTATCACAACTGTGCCCGTCTTGTGGTGTTATATTCCTAGCAGTCTGTTTTCTTTCAACTTTTCAGAGACGACTTAGAAATTTCTCTGTTTTGTCGAAGTAGTCCACACATATTCTTATGTTAATCTTAAGCCTACATCAAGAGGCGAGTTCAGTCGATCTTATAGCACACAAGAAGACAGATATTTGTTAACATCTGTAACAAAATAAGTTACAAATTATACATCTCTTCCAAATCTTGAACTTAACTTTGAACTTCGTAATCTAAGATCATCAGTCAATGTGACCTAAATTATTAGAAAATAAAGGGATTAAATACATTTTGCAGTCGAATATGTACTAAACTCCTCCTCAACCGATTACTAAAAACGGAAATGGTATATTACGATACAAAGTTGGGAAGTGCTTCTTACAAAATCTAGGAAAAGTTTGAAAAACGAGCAGAGCTAGTTTTTCAATTTCTGAGGTTTTGTAATGCACTTCACTAACGTGTATTGTACAATATTTTTTGCAGGATAATATATTTTGAAAACACTATTTGTTTTATTATTACTATATAATAGATAGAAAACTTAAAATATCTTGGAGAAACAGTAACAAAATATGACACTCGGGAGAAAATTAAACGCAGAATAAATATGGGAAATACTTGTTCTTATTCAGGTGAGAAGCTTTCGTCGTCCAGTGTGCTAAAAAAAAAAGTGAAAGTTAGAATAAATTATTATTTATAAAACAGTTGTATTATCGATTGTTCTCTATGGTTGTGAAACATGGACTCTCACTTTACGCGACGAACAGAGGTTAAGGGTATTCGAGAATAAGGCACTTAGGAAAATATTTAGGGCTAAAATAAATGAAGTTATAGAAGAATGGAGAAAGTTACGCAACGCAGAACTGCATAAGTTATATTCTTCACCTGACATAATTAGGAATATTAACTCCAGATGTTTGAGATGGGCAGGGCATGTAGCACGTATGGACGAATCCAGAAATACATATAGAGTGTTAGTTGGGAGGCCGGAGGGCAAAAGACCTTTGGGGAGGCCGAGACGTAGATGGGAGGATAATATAAAAGTGTATTTGAGGGAGGTGGGATATGATGGTAGAGACTGAATTAATCTTGCTCAGGATAGAGACCGATGGTGGACTTACAGTATGTGAGGACGGCAATAAACCTCCAGGTCTCTTAAAGGCCATTTGTAAATGTAAAATTTAAAATATATAGTACCTACGTACGTTAGACTATAAAAAGCTGACTGATTCTCAGCAAGTTTGTCATAGGTGTCGATAGATGTCAGGAGTAGTTTTAATTAGAACCCAAGAGCAGTTATTTGTAATATTTCAACATACTTATCTTAGGTTGGCAACTCTGAATTCAATAAAATCAACTTCCATTGGTGGTGGCCGTTTGCTGACTACAAAAAAACATAATATCGTTCAAAATACAGTATTATATTTTTGTTGTAAACAGTATGCTAAGGTCTTCCGTCTCGCTGGCTGTCTCAGTGTTCGGTTTAACGAGTGTTCGAGTTGTTTGTTAATATTTGTTTGTGGACTCATACTAAATATATGCCAAGGAGACAAGGTCAGAAACAAAAAGAACGGAACAAATGAGAACAACAGTTGAAATGAAAATGTTAAGGAGAATTTCAGGTTGTTATGGCCTATGGGATGAAAAAACAAATGAAGAAATTAGGAACAAATGGTAAATGGAAGAGTTAGCTTAATGAGTCGAAATGGGAAGAAAAGAGTGGAGGAATCACTCAATGAAAATAAATAATGATCGCATTCCTAAAATTGGCATGATTTGAAAACCAGAAACCCTAGGTCTGTGGGATGACTCCCGAAAAGATGGCAGGAGAATTGGTCACCTGCATCAGGAAATAGTACCAATTGAAAAGGACAGCTGACCCTAATTTAAGAAGAAGAAGAAGAAGAAGAAGAATGTGAAGAAAATAATATTTTAAATTAATTGTAATAAATTGCGATTGTTATTCCATCTTCAGTCTACTCGACATAATATTTTACATATGATTACATGTAGGCATTTCTATCGAAATTGTTAAAGAAAATCGTTTGACATTTACACGGTTACTTGTCTAATTGCAACTTTCGACGTACATATTCAAGCAGAAACCCACTGCAGAGACTTCTTGGTAACATGAAGATCATTGTATGAATGAATTCGTCCCACTGTTTGATTAGCATTGTCACAGAGGCTCTGTGGTTATCAGGGTCACTCCGTGTGGGACTTGCGGTGCACGAAGTCCCACGCTAACAAAGACTTGCTTGAGCACTGCGCCCCACAAGACACAGTCCAAATATAGCGGGTAGGATGTGGCATGTGAGAGTCGTGCGGCCGAAAAGGAAAACAAATCGAAAGGAGAGGATAAAATGAGATAGGAAGGTTGCATGGAAAGAGAAATCAAAAGGGATGCGGGAGACTGGGAGAAATGGCAGATGCAAAAGAAGCAAGTAAAACAGAAAGAATGAAATGGTAAAACGGAGGAAGAAATAAATGAAAAGAAATAAAAAATGAAAAAGAAATGAAATGTATTAAGAAGTGACAACATAATGGAAGATAGAAAGAAGAAATATTAGAAATATTGCACGGGCAAGTCAGTAAATTACAAATCGAAGTGAGGACTACATTTTTTAATGAGAAACCTGAATCTGTGACCGTTAGATGTCAGAACAATTCAGACGTCTTACGCTCACAAGCAAAACAAAGAAGCAGCAGTTACAGGTTGACGGCATATGCACGAGTGTACAATTGTCGAGCAGCGGTCTGTTGTGCGATTTTTCTCGGAAGAAGGACTAGCAGCAAAGGATATTAATAAAGCAATACTAACCATGTATGGTGAGCATTGCCTGCCACTTCAAGCTGTCGACCATTAGGTGCAGAGATTCTCTGAAAGATGCACAAGTATCGAACATAGAGGCGGTCGACCAGTGGAGATTGTCGCAGGTTGGCAACTCGATCGGAGCAGACAGAATGAAGAGGATGCTAGTACAGGTAGTCACAGGCGATGGGTCTTGGGTGCTTCAATAACAGCCCCAGATAAAACGTGCAACAATACTCAGATCAAGTAACGATTATTACTTTAGTGCAGAGTCCCATGACCTAGAAATTGCTGCTTCTTTGTTTCGCTTGTGCACACATCCGTAATACTGTCATCTAGTGGTGATATCTTCAGGCGCTTCTTTAAAAGGTGTAGGTCGCTACATCGATTTGTAACTTACTGACTCTTTCGCACAGGCATATAGGTAGATGTAGAGATAGGCCTACATAATATCACAGTCTAGTATATACAGTCGCGAAGCTCAATACGTAGTAAATATGCAAACATTAGATAGATGCTCACCACTAGGATCGCTAATATCGCCTCATTACAGGCAATGCAAAATAGTACCGTCACAGTCTATTGTTTCTAGCACCCTCAAAACTCAAACTTCGTGACTGTATATAGTAGACTGTGATAATACACTCTGGGACAAAAAAACCGGACACTTTAATATTTGCTGGTATTTTGCAAAACATTATCTTGTCATACAATATTATGGTAGCCATCTGTTGTTATGGAGACGTGTATACATTGTTGATTATGTTTTGTTTTATAAACAAGCCATTACAACCATATATTCCAATTTTGCTTTCGGAGTCTCAGCTATAACAATTTTGTCTCAATCATTCTGTGCTTCATTATCGTTATCATTCGTTATTTCGTTAATTTTACATTTTCTGAGTTTAAGTGGGGTTGTAACATGTGTCTTAAAACAAGATGCGACCTGAAGATGTGGCTCAAGCTGTAGCCCTTTACGATGATGGACGCAGTGTACGTTACATTGCAAATGTTATGAATATGGCTAGAAGCACAACCCATGATGCCATAAAACGGTATAGAGAGACCCTAGAATATACCAGAAGACCAGGTTCGGGTCGTCCAAGAGCTACAAATCCAAATGAAGACAGGTATATGGTGTTGAGAGTTCTTAGGGAGTGCAAGCTGCCAGCTACTAGTGTAGCCCAGCAATTTGTTAACATGCATGGACGCCCAATTTCAGCCAAAACAGTTAGAAGGAGGTTGAAAGCAAGTGGACTGATATCAAGTAGACCTGCAACTGTTCCCAGACTTCTCAGGATGCATCGAGTTGAACGACTGCGTTTTGCAAATGATCACAGGGATTGGAGAAATGGACAGTGGAGCTGTATTCTGTTCACCGATGAGTCCCGTTTCAATCTGTGCTCACCTGATGGACGTGAAAGAGTTTGGAGAAGGAGGGGAGAACGTTTTTCACAGTGTTGCATTTCCGAAAATGTGCCGTATGGAGGTGGTGGAGTGATGGTTTGGGCAGGAGTGTGTACGGATGCTCGTACAGAGTTGGTTTTTGTTGAAAATGAAAGACTAACAGCTGATAGGTATATAAATGAATGTTTGGCTGAACATGTTGTGCCATTTGGCCAATTTGTAGGCGACAATTTTGTTTTAATGTATGATAATGCACGGCCGCATATTGCCCATGCGGTCGGAGATTATCTCCAATAAGTGGGAATCCATGTTCTTCCATGGCCAGCAAGGAGTCCAGATATGAACCCAATTGAACACGTGTGGAACATGCTGGGACGGCATGTTAAGAATAGAGGACCGAGACCAGAATAGTTACAAGAGTTGAGGCGAGCACTTGGCGAAGAATGGGAACTTATTCCTCAAGAAGACATTACTAACCAAATTGAGAGCATGTAAAGACGTATGGATGCAGTTATTCAAGCCAGAGGGGATAATACCCGTTACTAAAAGAGTTTTTAATGTTTAAGGCACCATAAAATGAAGAAACAGTAAGACCAAACGATGCCATAGTTATACGCCCTTTGTAATTTTTTGTAAATTTTCTCATCAGAGATTTTTTTTTCAAATGTTGTCGTATAAGGTGCTAAATGAAACATTATTTTGTTTAAATGGGTTTTGTTTCATTTTGAAATAATTGGCAACAAAATACAAGCAAATAAGTGTCCGGTTTTTTTTTGTCCCTGAGTGTATTATGTTACATTATAGATAAGGGAAACTAGAAAAGTAGCTAGATAGTCTTTGTACGTTTGTATGTATGTATGTATGTATGTATGTATGTATGTATGTATGTATGTATGTATGTAGGACCTATGTATGTATGTATGTATGGCCTATGTATGTATTTACGTTAAAGTAGTTGTAGATGTACTGGAAATATGTGGAGAATATTATGAAGACAGGGAATGAAACAAAAACAAACGTTTGTAATGAAGGGCTGAATTGGTAGCTAGAATGAAGCGAAGTTTGATTGTTCTGCTAATAAATGCAATTAATTACATACGGAAACTACATACTTGCCTCTTCGTTCCTCTTAGACTAGTGTAACAGAGTTTCCATTGTTCATTGAATCGCAAATGTGATTATTATTCTTTTTCGCGCCAACACGAAGAACAAGATGTGGGAGGGGTCGAGAGTTTTCGTGAACCACCGGTGCGGTAAAATACAACAACAATGTCTTCTGTACGGAAACTTACGTTCATTTTGTTTTCGTGATTAACGAGCGCCACGCGGTGTCACTATGGAAACGTGTTTCGTTTACATATTGCACATATACACTGCAACCGCCCTACAAAACCGTGAAGAGAGTAGGAGGGTAAAGGATTTACTGGTGTCTAGATGGAAAATAACGAATTCGTATAAGCTTTTTGCGACTACAACAGTTTTGCCCATTCCAAGATTTTCATAATAGTGCGGAAACTTTATGTCTGAAGGACTTTATTTTAGCAACAGATCTTAATATGAATGTTTAAAGGTAACACTTGCCACAAGCTGCTAAATAAAATTGGGACAAACTATTTTATGTGTTCGTAAAATTAAATGGTTTCTAAAAGGAGGACAAAACCTGACATTGCTTTCACTCCCAAAAGTTGTAAATATCCACCATTGAAAGAAGCCACATATATGAAATATCTGGGCATCATTATTGATCAAAATTTAAAATAGTCTCATCACATTACTTATCTTTGTAAGAGGCTTCGTAAAACAATTTATAAATTCGTTAATCTTCGAAGGGTTCTACGAAATGTTTATCTGGCAGTTTTTCAGTCTGTCATTCAATATGGCATTATTGTTTGGGTTGGAAGTACAAAAATTAATCTTTGTCCGTTAAATTTACTACAGAAACGAATAATTAAATTTTGTTTGAAGAAACGTTTTGATTATCCAACTAAATTAATTTATTCTGAATTTAATGTATTTAATTTTGAACAAATTTATAAATATACTCTGTTAAAATTTTATCATAAAAATCGTAATAAGGTTATATTACAGACACATAATCATGACACAAGACGAAATAATAATTCAACATTAGTAGAACCTAAATGTTTCACATCTGCTGGTCTAAAGCATAGCATTAATTTTGGCCCTTGGTTGTATAATTCTTTAGCTAAATTACACCCAGAACTTCTAACATGTAACCCACTAACATACAACAAGAAAATTAGAAACGTGTTAATGTCTTCAATTTGATTAAATATATTTATAACCTATGTGTATAAAATTATCAGCCTATATTATATTTATATTCTATAATTTTTTAATTTTTTTTTTTTTTTCAAAAAATGTCCTACTTTATTCACGTACGGTATTAGTCTTCTCTTTGTTAATATTATTTTATATAATTTTATTGCAGCCGTAATTTGAATTTTAGTTCCTATTTTATTTTCTATATTCCTCTTTTATTAATATATTATATTATATAATTTCGCTGTAGTTTTAATTTTAATTTTAGTTCCTATTTTATTTTCTATATTCCTCTTATATTAATATATTATATTATATAATTTCACTGTAGCTGTAATTTTAATTTTACTTCCTATTTTATTTCACTTTGTATATTTTCTTATAGGCCTATTAATAATGTATCTGAACAGCGACCGAACACGAGCACCGCTCATTCGGTCCTCAAATTTTGTTAATATTACTGTAGCTTCTGTTTTTATAATGATTGTATTATTATTATATTATTATTATTATTATTATTATTATTATTATTATTATTATTATTATTTCTATTGTAATTATATTCTGTATTCTGTATATTTAAATTTAAATAAATAAATAAAATAAATAAATAAACACTTGTATTGCTTGTACTTTAATAGTACATTATACAACGAGCCTATAATGATAGTAATTAAGACGCAAGTATGTTTGTTTATGAAACGAGCGCAAGCGATTTTCATAATTTTCATACGAGCGTTTTAATTACCATTATAGGCAAGTTTCATTTGACTTTTTATGCTCGACCATATTTCTAACTTTAAATTATTCAGAAATATTCATTTTATTTGTATCTGACACAAGATCGGAAGTGACCTTGTTCATAGCTCGGAAATTGTGAGATGTGCGCAGACGCGAAAGTATTGATTGTTTCCGAGGAACAATAATGTCATTGACTTTGATGTAATGCAGAAAATGTATAACCTGGAAATTGATTTAGAATTGAAAAACGAGATAACAAATTGAATTTATTTGAATATTATTTACAATTAACGCTAATTATTATAGTAACAGAACATAACCTTCTGCGACAGTATTGGATTTCCAACCTCCGTGACGTTTCCCTCGTCTTTCGATTGCATATCCGAGAATAATCGAAAACCTGAACTTTAATGAATAGGTGTACTTTAATGACATGCATTAAAGGACTGCTACCAGGTGTATAATTACTACATTTCGGCATGGTCGAGCATAAAATTAATTTTGATATCATGATAAATATAATAATAATAACAGATGAAACACAGTAAATAAATAAACATTACCAGATACGACAAACTCACAACAAAGAAGGAATTTCGTAGATTCTATCTGTTCTCATGCACGTTGACTTAAGAATGGAAAAAAAAAAATAGTACTAAGGTTGGGGCATAAGACACGGCAACTATTTTTTATCGTATCACGAGATGTCATAATGTACTAGGCCTGTGGTATACAGGCTGAACCATAAGTAATATCATCAATTTCAGGCGGTTATTCTTTGAGACAATTCAAACTAAAAAGTTTCATAAAATTTTGCTCGTTTTTGATTCCTTTCCTAGATAAAAATTGTTTTATATGAAACGTTTCATAGTATGTTTTGGGAAAGCCATTGATTTAATCCCACTATGCTCTATCAATTTAAGAGAGCAGTGATTATTGTGATAATACAAGATTGAAAGAATTTTAGTTTTGTCCTTTAAATGTGAATTTGATCCGAAAAAATGTAATATTTTAAAATTTCTTTTCAGAACGTATAGTTACATTTGTTCAGATCAAATTTCTGCACGTTTAAGGAACGAAAAATTAAACAGAAAAATTATTTAAATAATTTCATACAGTAGGGGAAACTCGGAAAATTTGGCAATAAGGGAAATTTGGCAATATTCTTGTATTTCTTCTATTGCGAAATTTTCTGCAGAGTTTTAAGAAGTTCAATGACACGATCATAGAGTGCAACATCTGACTGTACTTTTAGTTTCCGTTTCATTCGAATCCGCGCATTATAGTGACACATATTGTTACTAATAGATAGAAGTGTTGAATACTTCCTTTTGACGTGGTGGTTGTGTGGACGTGTGTATACAAAGACGGAAGAAAAGTGTTGTTCATTACCTACGTTTGTTTATGCAATATATATCAAAAGCTGAGATTCCATATTATAAGGTAAGCCATTTATATAATTAATATTTTCTGTTAATAACTCATCAAACTTTAGCTCGTTTTATGTTCTTCTTAGTAAAAAATGTCTTCTCCAGGGTAATGTGAATTAGCCATTTTCCTTTATAGTGATATATTGCTGCTCTATTTGAACAAGAATGTGTACTCGATGGTAAAATTTAAGATTAGGGACGTATGAGGGATTTTTACAGTCTTCAATGCAGCACTATGTGTGGTGTGTTGCAGATATGCCAAGGGGACGAGGACATTATTCTGAAAAATATTCCAAAGATGATTTGCGGGCTGCGGTTGGGAGTGTTTTGAAAGTTAGATGGTCGACTTATAGGGCTTCTAAGAAGTATAATGCGCCCTTTAACAACTTAAAGAGGTTTCTGTATGCATCATCAGGACCCGCATACGTTAATACGTGGTCATTCCCAAGAAAGGAAGACCCCTAGCTCTAATCGTTGAGGATGAGCAAAAACTGGTGACATGTGTAATCAAAATGCAAGAACTTGGGTTTGGGCTATCGACAACAGAAATTAGAAGACAACCCTTCAATATTATTAATAAGAGTGGTCGGAAAAATGCATTCAATTTTTTTTCTTGCTGTTGTTTCGTGTTTATGGTATTTACTGATTTCTTGCCCCAGTAAATTAAGTCTTATATACCTTGTACCACTGTTTTATTTTGAAACATTAATTTTTTTATCGTATTGCCAAATTACCCCTGTACTATTGCCAAATTATCCTGATGATGTACCAAATCTGGAAACATGTAACTTGTTATTTATTAGTGTGTTATGTGTAAAGTAATTTAGAATTGTAGAATTTTCTTTCAGAGGTTTATTGGGATTTAATGTTTAAACACATTCCATAATAGAGAAATATTTAATTTCTAAATATGTAACTACAAACTGTGTCAAAATACAAAGTACTGCCAAATTAGACGAGTCTCCCCTATATAAAACTAAATATAAATATTTACAAACGGAATACTAAATACATTTTACATGAGAAAGAGTTCATCCAAAGGGCTGGACTCGGGAAAAGTACCCAAAACGCTCATTGCATGTCCGCGTTGAATTGCAATAGTTGAACGTTGACGCAAATAAGTAGTGCAACGGCGATCACCAGTAATGGAGATCAAAATTTGGTCGATTTGAGATACCAAAACTTTAGCGTCATGACTCCAAGTACCAAAGGTCTCCACAGCAAAGGGGACAAAGATATAATTGTTTAATAGATGAGCATATTTATTGACTTTATTTTTCACGGCTAATTCAGCAGCAGGTGCTGCGCGTCTGGAGGTATTCGGCAAGTGACATGGAGCTAGATTGTCAACGCAAGTAGAGTCCCAAATTAAAGATTTTCCTTTAGACCATGGAATTAAGGTGAGACCATCGGGCCGTTTACCATCCGCGAAACTAATACTTAGTGGTTCCAAAACAGACGGGATGTCACAAGAAGTCAGAGATCTTTTAATGATATCATTGATTGATGTATGTCTGGGAATGCGACCCTTGCTCCTCGCACAGCTGAGTGTATGAAAAATAAAGAATATAAATTATTTCAATCATTTATTACCATAATACACTGCTCTCTTAAATTGACTGAGCATTTTGAGAATTAATTCAGTAGCTTTCACAAACTACGCTGTGACATTTTTCATATAGTATTTTTGTGCGAGATCGTGCGTATTTGCTTGGTTTCCGCACAAAATCAATCCGCGGAAAGTCTAAAATTCCACATTCAGTATTCCCAACCTAACACACATAACAATTTCCCTCTTCTTACCGCTTATGTGACATATTGATTTTACTGCTTTAGGCTTTTGACATATTATTTTTAGAGACGTTCAATATAGTAACAATTATAAATTGGAAACTTACCACTGCAATTTCACCTAAATTGCACTGTTAATTATTGTTTTTAAATATTTGCAAAAATTAAGTAAACTCTACAACTTCACTAAAGTTACTGCATTCGTGATGCAAGTAACATTAAGGAAGCGGTTAAAAACGTCTCCTTGACCTGCAAAATTAAACTTGCCGATGTTATTACTGCAATATGTTATATAAATAATATTGTTAAAATATTAAAATGAAAAATAAATCATTACATAACCTTACTGTTTGTTTTAAGTTCGCATTTATAGACAGGGGAAAAAAAAAGACAGACGTATATCACGGCCTGCTGGAGTATAGTAAACACAGAAAACATTTTAAAGCAACAATGTTGAAGACAGATATTTTTGTTTTGCAAATTTCCCGTCATTGAACAGAAACCAAGATGGAGATTTCATTGCAAGTAATTAGAAATTCCTCTTTCAGGTATGTAATAAACGATCTTCGCACAAAATAATGTACGATACACGAGCGGTATGTTTGTGTTCATGTTGGAGGAAAAGTTTGGAAAAGCGAAACGTAGTTGAGCTTTTTCAAACTTTTCCTCGAACATGAAAACTTCAACATACCGCTCTTGTACCGCATATTGCCATTTTTTCTCGAAAAGAAAGCAAAAAGCAGAAAAATTATATTATACATCGTTGTTTGAAATATCGCGAAGAATAAAGTCATGAAATTAATGACATTACATACGGGTCACCCTGTATAACAGCCCTTTAATAAAATTTTAAATCTGTATTGTTATTTTCAGCGTCACGAGCTGTAGCTGTTGAATTCAATTTTAGATATGAAACTAATTGAGCTACATTACCCTCTTATTAATATATTACCATTTATCATGGTAAAATTTTCATTAATTTGTCAATGTAATACAAAATGCGAACATTTCCACTGCACTTGCAGGAAACGCAATGTTTCCGTTCTGTGAAACTCATAAGTTCAGTGACCTTTAAAATAATTCCAAAGCCACCCACATCCGCGTTATATATCGGGAGGCAGAAATAAATTTCATTCCAGTGATGAATTACAGTTTCTGCCTTACAGAAACGGCAATAACTCACAAACCATTAAAATTGGAATCTATTCTAATGTGGAAAGTTCTGTGGTGCAGCTTTTTCTTCTCCCGGATATGATGAGATTTTTTATACGTTAGTATTCAGATCGCTGTACTCTGAGATTTGGTAAATATGTTATTACCCCTATGAAGCTATGCAACTCCCCCGCCTCCTTCGACTCCTCAGTCAATGTCACTGAGTGCCGCCGTCTCGTGAGCATCATGACAGAAAATGTCATTCTAGAGAGGAATAAAAAATGCGCACGTCATATATGCGCGAGTATATGAGATAGGAATGTGGCTGTGGATGCTGCAGTCGATATATCCAGACTGTCTTAACCGCGGAGGGCTGCAGTAAGGCGGTTATGTGAGGGCACCGTGGTGGCTGCAAGGTTTAGACTATCATTCAACCACCCAGACGGTCCGGGTTTGAGTCCTAATCAAACCTGATATCTTCCGTTGGCAATCCGTAGTGACTAGAGGGCGTATTTCAACATATTAGCATGTTTTATTTCTTAATTACAAATCATATACAATTGAATCGGTCATTTAAAAAAGATCATGGCCTGGTTTTTTTTAACCTTTGTTAAAATGCACCTAACATAGCGTTAATTAACTGTAAGTTAAAAGTATGAATTGCTGTTAAAAGTATTGCGTTTCTTCAACTTTACATTTCACATTTTAACATTCTGTTTGTTAACTCTCTGTTAGGACCAGAGATTCTGGAGTTTAACCATAACCTATAACCAAGTATAGGCTCACTTCTGTTTTCTGAACTCTGACAATTGCGATTCTCGCTTGTTTCCGTTGTTTCATTAAGAGAGGATAGAAGTCTTTCTAATCTCTCAGGTTTGATTTCTTCTTCTTTCCTCGTCTGTATCACAATAGCGTGGAGCGGCGTATTGGTATTGCTGTTATGAAATGGAAAACACTGAAACAAAAAGAAATCGTGGGACTAATTTCTCTTCGTTGGAAAGAAATCTTCTGCTGGAAATTATTTCGCAGTATAAACCAGTTAACAAGAATAAACAAACAAACGGATCTAAGTTGAAAGCGAAAAGTGAGGCTTGGCAGTAAATAGCCTATACCTTTGTATGAACTTTTGTTCTGTCAAATCACAGAAATCAACCTTCTGTTTATGTATTCATGGATATCATTTTCTAAATAATCCATATATATAAGTTCAGCACCTAATGCACCAGCCATATTGTATACTTCTATGCTAACAGAGAGTTAAATGATTTAACTGATGAAATTGGGCAGTTAAATTAACATAGGTTTTAACAGCCTGTTAGTACTAACAGTAGTTGAAGAAATGCTTCAACTGTTAAGTTTACAGTTAAAATGGAATAACACACTGTTATAATATTTAACAAAGGTTGAAGAAACCGAGCCCATGAGTCATAAAACTGAAATTTTACAGGAGAAAGAAAAAACTACCTACAGCATAAACTACCTAATTTTTAATTCTCATACGACTGTCAATGATTAAAATGTTATCAAGGAAAATATGGCATTATATATTTTTCATTTAAAATTGTTTGTTTGGCATAAAACACATTTTTAAAATTAATGACTCATGACCTTTTTGCAATGAACATTCACATTTTACCAATTAATGAAATATATTTTTAGCAAATAATGTTATAATTACATAAATTGTTTAATACACCAATATACAAAGATTGAGAACACATGTGTAGACCTACTATTTTCATATTATAAAGCTGTATTTATTTAGAACAAGAGTGAACTCTAATGAAATGTCAAATGTCATGTTTTATTTAACGACGCTCGCAACTGCCGAGGTTATATCAGCGTCGCCGGTGTGCCGGAATTTTGTCCCGCAGGAGTTCTTCTACATGTCAGTAAATCTATTGACATAGGCTTGTCGCGTTTAAGAACACTTAAATATCATCGACTGGTCCGGGATCGAATCCGCAACCTTGGGCATAGAAGGCCAGCGCTATACCAACTGTGCCAACCAGGCCGACAACTCTAATAAAAATCTACACACTTTGGATAGAAGATAGATTGAGAAAGTAGTTTTTGTTTGCTTGTTTGTTTGTAGCTCAGTACATTCTGTTGAATATGCTTCTGGATTTAATGAAATAGAAATGAACCTACGTCATTTGCACCTTTATGTGCTTCGCCTTCATGATATAAATACAAATGTGAGAGATTAGTTTTTTGATTATGTATGTCAAACACATTTCTTACTTTTTGTATAGGTTAAGGGTGTTTGAGAATAAGGTGGTTAGGAAAATATTTGGGGCTAAGCGGGATGAAGTTACAGGAGAATGGAGAAAGTTACACAACGCAGAACTGCACGCATTGTATTCTTCACCTGACATAATTAGGAACATTAAATCCAGACGTTTGAGATGGGCAGGACATGTAGCACATATGGGCGAATCCATAAATGCATATGGAGTGTTAGTTGGGAGACCGGAGGGAAAAAGACCTTTAGGGAGGCCGAGACGTAGATGGGAGGATAGTATTAAAATGGATTTGAGGGAGGTGGTATATGATGATAGAGACTGGATTAATCTTGCACAGGATAGGGACCGATGGCGGGCTTATGTGAGGGCGGCAATGAACCTTCGGGTTCCTTAAAAGCCATTTGTAAGTAAGTATGTCAAACACATTGACCCATAACTGTCTCAAATAAAATGTTCTGTACAGGAATATGAAAGGAACTGTCATACATCAGAAAACAATATCCACTTATTTTGGCAATCGAATCACCTCCGCTGGTCTGTGGCCACCACGTTCGCCCAATCTTGCCAGATTTTTCGAATGAGGCTATCTTAAAGATAGGGTATTCCGAGACAGGACTCAAACTCTGGAACAACTGGAGGGCAGCATCTGTAAGGAAATCAGGAACATACAGTAGATTATATGATATTCGCATGCGTAAAAGAAAACTTGAAGCCTCACGTCGAAATGTGTCTCGAGGAGAACGGCGGTCATTTTCAGCACCTGATATGATGTTTCACATGAACGAAGTTAAATCTAATACCTTACCATAATAATACCGGACAGCTGTATACTAGCAGCATTGGCGTGAGTGCGAAATATCGCGGACCTGACATCTAGCGGAGAGGGATGGAATTACGTCCAGATATAAAAATATTAACATAGCGAGATTCGGACTGTTGTTTAAAACGTGAGTTACTAGTGTGAAATTCTATATGAAACACTTAAGAAATGTTGAATAATATTTAATGTAAAATTATTATCTCATATCAAAGCTGCATATTATGAGAAATATTGCACACTTCATATAACTTTCCGTAATTAATTGTTACATTTTTTTTTTTGTTTACCGAGACAAAATCAATCTCATATTAGGAATGAATTTACAGTAATGCTTTATATACGCATTGCTGACAACTGCAAAGGCATCATTGATAGTAATCTGATGCTTGTAATAATTAGTAAAGGCATGTGGACAACAATAAAACTTAATTTGATAAAACCTTAAAATTTCCAATACCGTACATTTAAAACTTCTATTCATTTATTTGGTCTAAATAAAAAAAAAAACTAATTAATATTTTTCTATCAACACAAAGACGAAGGAATTAGGCCTACTAAAGAATGTTGTTGACTCACTTTTTATGAACTGTCGGAAATCGAATGTACGATTTGGAGCAATTGGTAATGCTGCAATTGTCACAATTATAAACAGCACACATACACCCTGACATTTTAACACAGCACTAATTAATAAAACTGTACTATTAACTAGCCCAGCAACAATATACATTGCAGTTTATTACAGCATGTTTCGCGAGTATCTCCACACCGGCAGGTAGGTAGCAGCACCAGCGTCGTTCGCACGCAAAACTGCTAGCTGTCCGGTATTATTTTTCAGCGTATTCCGAATCTCACCGGTCCGGTGGCATCAATGACGTCACGTTGCAGCGAAATAAGGAACAAAACTGCTGGAAGGATCGATGGCTGTCATGGCGACTGTACAAGTTGTTGTCTGTGCTACGCTAGCAAAATTTTGCGAAATTTTCATACCCCCATCTCGTTCAAGGAAAAGATAGCTTTAACAATTTATTTCTTGAATCGGTAGTAATAACGGGTCCGTTGACATGTTCGCTCATAAGCCATTAACATATTGTTTTTTCGTTGTGCTCATTACAAACAATACAGCAGAACTAAAGCAGAACACACCGCCATGACACAACAGTGCACGATGTTATTCGTCTGCTAATTCCCGCCCTATACAAGAACCAATCAGATTCACTGATGGCGGCAGATGGAGACTGCCACCACCTCTGTAAGTTGATGGCACAGATGCGACATCGATGGAGCATCAATGACGTCATCGGTGGAATTCGGAACACCGTGATGCCATCGGATTGCTCACCTGTGAGATTCGAAATACGCTCATAGTAAGGTATTTGGTTAAGTCTCCTGCAAATTTTAACATCTTTCCCTCCTTTGTTTTTGAATTGTAGGCAAGATATAGAGTTCACTTCTGTAAGAATCATTCTGTATTGTATTAGTTGAAAATGTATGTAAATGGCATTGTAAGAATTAATAATGACATTCTTACCACAGGAACTACACTTTTTTCATATATTGTGCACAGGCATGCTACGGGTCTTGTCTCCAACTAATATTGAAGGCGTTCCATGCACTACTATAACAAATCTTGTGGTTTTATTTGTTAGCTATGTGGAAAGAAACGTTTTTTTACTTAAACATGATTATATACATCTATACCCTGTATGGTTCTATAAACATCATAGTTGACGTATTTTCTTTTACTAATGAATTCTGATGTAGAGATTCGTAGCGTACTTAAGTTTTATTAATACCACGAAAGTTGTCCCAACATTCCTTGTATTTTTCCTTTTCCTTTGTTTTAATGAATACTGAATTTTTTTCTGAGAATTCTTTCTACTTTAATACACCATTATTAATAAGAGACAAAGTAAATAATTGTTTCCGAACTATAAGGCACTACATCGAAACTTTCCTTATTACTTTCATAAATGCAAAATAATAATTACTGTTGAACTTAAAATCGTGGCTTAAATTAAATTTGTAGCGTGACTTATTTTCATAAAATATTTCGCCTGTTCGATATTGCACTACATTCTTGTAGACATATATATTTTCCTTTTGTATGTGGATCTAGGAAAATGAAATATTCATTTCGCAAGGGAGAATGCTAATGATTTTATTTATTTATATCATATGACAGAGCTAAGACTAGCACATCTTCTCTTCTGTACAGCCAGACTCGAGTTGAATAAAAAGTAATATCTGTTACAGTAATATTTCAGTAATATCCAAAGCGTACGATAATAATACTACAGTGGGTAATAATAGTAAATAATAATAATAATAATAATAATAATAATAATAATAATAATATCATGAATATTCTGTATTTATCATGTTATAATAACACGAGAGTCATTTCAAAAATAATGCACACAGTTCTTTTACTTCCACGTTTATTTTTTTACAGTATCTTTTTACAGTCTTTCAATATAGCCTCCCTTCTTCTCAATGACTGAATCCCAACGTCTGGGAAAGTTTAATTTTCCATCCAAGTCAATTTGCAGAAACTTTCAACATTATTTTCACCATTCCGCTAGTTTTGGAGATTAATGAGCTTTTTACCCCTTTTCCTGAAAACATTTTAGTATAAACATTTATGATTTTGTTTACTAACACGTTACTTTGGTGCAAAGACTGCAACGTATTGATAATATGTGCATCCGTTTCATCTCCAATATTCGCCGAGCTGATTATGTAACATCTCTCTCACAACGCTGGGTCACCGCAGAGATATCACAGGTGAAACATAAGACAACGAATAACCATCCAATCCCGTACACAGAAGATACATTTCTTCCGGTGCCTCCACCGGGAATAGAACTACGGACCGCTTGGATGGGCAGTGCGTTCGCATCATTCTAAACGTCTTATAAGTCTACCTCAGTCAAAACTCCAATCTTTTACTTTCATAATATAAAATAAATTCGTAATTGAGGAAATCACCCGAATAAGGGCGTATACAGCAAAATGTAGTTCTGATATAAACTAATTTCAAGGTTTGTAAGCTGTCAGGTTCATCATAGTTGCGTCGAAAAAGCTTTTCGTTACTGTTAAATATTTTCGAGAATATTTAAAATAAAATTATTGAAACATAACAGCAAATAGTATGTTCTGCTATTAGTAAATAAATATAATATGGAACTTTGTATACGCCCTTTTTCCGGCGACAATATGTTTTAGTAGCGTTTTTAATTATTCTGATGTTCTAGGTGTCTAACTTTGCATGAAAATTAATTATATATGGGAACATCTCTTACTTTATTAATAATTTTGTCTTAAAAAGTAAAATAAAATAAATTCAACAAAATAAAATATACATTTACCATAACATACTAAATAAAAATATTGAATAATTACACAAGTAGGCCTACAAAATAACATTAAATTTTTAGTTTATGGGTTTCTTGTCTTTGTCTTTTTCTTCCTTATACATGATCACTATTGTTGCTAGAGTCATCTTCACCATTGTGTGATAATGTCCCGACTTTATTCAGCATTGAGTTCAGCCAACTTTGGCCATCTTCATCTAAAAACTGTAAGAGATCTCTTCAGTCCTCCGCCTTGGAGGGTTTCAAAGACGCTGGGTTCATTTGTGTTGGACCCAAAAAAGTTTCAGCTGCGACACTTCCATTCCCGTCTTCCAAATCTTGAAGGAAAGAAATAATGTAGATTATGAGGTTCAAGCTGAAAGTACCCCTGATGTAGTGTGTTTCAGTTGTTTATACTTTTGGATCATGATTGTATGAGGACGATTTAAGTGTGTACCCGTTTTATCATTAAGGATGTCACCGGAAAACAGTTTATTCTGAACTATTGTTAATCGTTTCTCTGAAATTTGCAATAGACTCAATAGAAAGTTTTAACAACATCAATTTTTTTTTACCTCCATTACAGAAAACACTATCTTTCCAAACATTATCCCTATTCTTGAAAGACTGAAGCTTCTTAGTTTTTAGATTCACTCTTTCAAGGCAAGAAGTAATAAAATGATATTGTTCTAATTTCGAATCCATGTCCCAAAAGCGTTTCAAAATAGAGAGTTGATCGTCCTTTGAAATTTCATGTGTACACATTTTCATACAGTCCACACCTGTGGAGTAACGGTCAGCGCGTCTGGCTGTGAAACCAGGTGGCCCGGGTTCGAATCCCGGTCGGGGCAAGTTACCTGGTTGAGGTTTTTTCCGGGGTTTTCCCTCAACCCAATACGAGCAAATGCTGGGTAACTTTCGGTGCTGGACCCCGGACTCATTTCACCGGCATTATCACCTTCATATCATTCAGACGCTAAATAACCTAGATGTTGATACAGCGTCGTAAAATAACCCAATAAAATAAAAAAAAATACACATTTTCATACATCATCTTTTTACAGGTGTAAATGACTTCTCTTCCATTTCCTTGCCTGTATAAGTTGTGTATGACTTGCCACTGTTTCTATTAATTTTCCTTTCTTCGGTTTTCCATTTAGTTTTGCTCACAAGCATCTTATTTTCCCATGTTTTCGGTTATGATTCACTGCTACATCTGACAACCTGAAGTAGGCTTAAACATCGAATATTAGCCTACTATAGTATGGCTTGCACCAGCATGTGAGTGTGGCTGCCGCTGTAGTAGGTGCGTCTACTTGTTCAACGTAAACACGTAACATTGTGTCCTGTGTTACGTATTGAAGCTAGACTTACGAAAATTTACTTCAGTGTACTATACGCATTCAACTATCTAATCCCTTGATCGTCGGAAAACGGGCGTATATGGGTATACGCCGTTATTCGGGTGAAGTCCTCAATTATTAAAAGTTTCTGTAGTTCCCTAATTCAGCTCTGCGACTTACATATAGCCTAATGAATTTTACTTATGCCACTTGTGTACGAATTTCAGAAATTTAAAATATTTTCTTTGTGTATATTGGTTTTAAACACTAACAAACAAAGTGATAGGACAATAATAATTACGATTTAAGAAAAGTCGAAAAATGTAAAATTTTCAAAGACATTTTTAATTAGACAGTCCACCGTTGTGGCTTGAGGGGTTAGGGAGTCTAACTCCGAACCCAGCGGCCCGGGTTCGATCCCCGGTCGGGACGAGTTGCATGGGTAAGGTTTTTTCTGGGTTTTTCCCTCACTTCTATGGATGGATATCAGGTAAATTTATCAGGCGATTGGAACCCCACTCATCTTCGCCACTTCCTTTCCTCCCCTATCATCATTTCATTCATCATCCCGTTACTTCTTCTGGTTTTCAAATCGCTCTACAGGCGACCCTCCGAAGCTCTTGGCTCTCTCGACCGGCCTCCGTGGATTGTATTCAAGTGATGATGGTTAGCTTCTGCAACGGAACCCAGGACAGACCTTCTTGGGGGAGGACTTTCGCCTCGAACCGTTAAGGGAGCATTCGAGGGGAGATTTGCCGAAGCAGGAGTGGTACATGGACTCTGGTGGCTGTAGGGACCGGTCGTTAAGGGGATCAAGTGGCTAGGTCGGTGCGCGTAGAGGGTCTGTGGGCACGCAACTCATCCTATATCGGGGGATGTGCACTAAACCCCAGGTCGTAGTACGTGGGATGTTCCCTCTCTCTCTCCCAACCATGAAAAAAAATTCATTACACGTGTATGTATGTATAATAATAATAATAATAATAATAATAATAATAATAACAATAATAATAATAGTAATAATTTCGAGGGAAAAATTGTTCCGGGGCCGAGTATCGATCCCGGGACCTCTGGTTGAACGTACCAGCGCTCTACCACTGAGCTACCCGGGAACTCCACCCGACACAGTCTCAACTTTTCCCTTTATATCCACACAACTCGTGTGGGCTGACGAAATGCCAGAGACCCACAACGAGTGCACACAATCTCTGTGTGACTTGGAGTTGTCATTGTAAAAAGTAGATAAAGTTTTGATACAACAACAACACACAGTGAAAATAATAATCCGTAAGTTACCCCACTTCATAACAAACTAAGTGATTTAAACAAGTGCTCCAGAAATTGCTTCTCACGTAATGATTCAGCATTTTATTATTACGAAGTTCTTAACGTCATCATTCCAGTTTAAAATATAAACAAAGAGAAAACAGTTATAATCGCCCCATTCAACGGCAAGACACAACAACAAAAGAGACCAAACAAGTGTTCTTTTATAAGAGTTTTAAGAGTTTTTATATTTTTTTAATATATTGTAGTTATACTATAAGTTTTATATTGCATTTTAGAAATTGATTGATATTAAGTTAGCTTAGTATAATTATTAGCACTAATTACTAGTACACACACATACCAGCGACATCCATAAATGTATCACACACTTAATCACGAAATGGAAGTTCACAGAACACACATTCCAATGGCCAGGTTTTCAATCACTTATAAATTAATTGCTAATTTATAATTATAATGCATCTGAAGATGATACACAAAATAGCATCGAAAACGTTCATGTAGAAATCTTATTCATGTAAATGACTATTGTATTAGATAAGCATTGGCGGCTTAATAAAAGTGTTACACATTAAATTACAGCAGCTTATCGGTAACAAAACAAAAATGAAATTAATATAAAGTAAGTTATGTAATGTACTACTTTATTTTGTTAAAAATGTTTGTGTAATCTTAGGGAATTTCAACCGCAGACCATAAAGTAATAACCTATATATCTTACCTCAGAAAAATTATAATCAATAGTCGGCCTGGGTGGCGCAGTCGGTATAGTGCTGACCGTCTGTGCCCGAGGTTTGCGGGTTCCATCTCGGTCGAGATCGATGGCATTTAAGTGCGCTTAAATGTGACAGACTCATGTCAGTAGATTTACTGGTATGTAAAATAACTACTGCGGGACACAATTCCGGCACAACGGCACGCTGATATAACTTCAGCAGTTACGAGCATCGTTAATTTAATTCATGCTCGATCATGCCGAAATGTAGTAATTATATACCTGGTAGCAGACCTTTAATGCATGTCATTAAAGTACACCTACTCATTAAAGGTCAGGTCTTTCAGCCAATGACGACTCAGGTTACAACTGTTCAGACAATGACAGTTCAGCTTTCTACCGTTATAAAACCGCAAGTATCGATTATTCTCGGATATGCAATCGAAAGAGAATTAGCGAAAAGTCACGGAGGCTGGAAATCCAATGCTGTCGCAAAGGTTATGTTCTGTTACTATAATAATTAACGTTAATTGTAAATAATATTCAAATAAATTCAATTTGTCATCTCGTTTTTCAATGTCTAATCTATTTTCAATGTTATCTCTGTAGGTTCTTATGGCCTAGCAAGGTCAATGTGAACATCTGTTCCTCGGAAAAAATCAATACTTTCGCGTCTGCGCACATCTCACAACATATGGGACATTGGTCAAGGTCAGATACAAAGAAAATTAATAATATCAAGTTAGAAATATGGTCGAGCATAAAAAGTCGTATGAAACTCGCCTATAATGGTAATTAAGAAGCTCGTATGAAAATTATGAAACGAGCGCAAGCGAGTTTCATAAATATCCATACTCGCTTCTTAATTACCTTCATTATAGGCTCGTTGCATAATGTACTATTATTGGTCTGACCCAACATTTTGAGTTTGCCCTGCGACACAGAATAGCTCATAATAAAATTTAAAATGAAAAATTATGTTAACAGGTTTCAAACAAAAATGATTAAGACATAAGGAAAAAATATAACCTAGTATAAATTAAATTGAGTGTACACCATAAAGATGCTGGCGAAATATCGCACCAGAAAATTTTATTGTGGTGGTGACGAAGGCATTTTGAAGATTGCTCTTCACCTTGTATTATTCCCTCCACTTTACAAAGGTTTTCGGAATGATGCCTCTCGCTCCGAAGAAGATACCGGTAACTGTGATTTTTTCAATGTTGTATTTCGCTCATAGGTACTGAATCGTGGGCTCGTAGATTTTCTTTTTCTCTTCGTTCACTTCAGATGATTGAGTGGCTGAGATTTCAAATCTGATCGTAGGATCAATTATTTCGGCTGTCTGTTTATTCCTAATTATTTATAGCTAAAATATCGATCCTGCGATTGCTCCCACCAATAGCAATACAAAGAACTTCCTCGTGAACGTCTAGATTTTTGGATCGAAGTGCATCTGCGATCATAGAACGTATTATCAAATGCCTTACTATAATAATACCGGACAGCTGTATACTAGCAGCATTGACGTGAGTGCGAAATATCGCGGACTTGACATCTAGCGGAGCGGTGTGGAATTACGTCCGCAAATACAAAATATTAACATAGCGGGATTCGGACTATTGTTTAAAACGTGAGTTACTAATGTGGAATAATATATGAGACACTTAAGAAGTGTTGAATAGTATTTCATGTAAAATTATTATCTTATATCAAAACTGCATATTATGAAAAATATTGTATACTTCACATTACTTTCCGTAATTAATTGTTACATATTTTTTCTTTGGTTTAGTGGGACAAAATCAATTCTGATATTAAGAATGAATTTACAATAATGCTTTATGTACGCATTGCTGACAACTGCAAAGATAAAATTGATAATAATCTGATGCTTGTAATAATTAGCAAAGACATGTGGACAACAATAAAACTTAATTTGATAAAACCTTAAAATTTCCAATACCGTACATTTTAACTTCTATTCATTTATTAGGTCTAAATAAAAAAAGCTAATTTGTATTTTTCTATCAACACAAAGAAGAAGGAATTGGGCCTACTAAAGAATATAGTTAACTCACGTTTTATGATTCCTCGGAAATCGAAAGTACGATTTGGAGCAATTTGTAATGCTGTAATTTTGTAGCAATTATTTATAAACAGCACATATACACGCTGACATTTTAACACAGCACTAATTAATAAAACTATTAACTAACCGAGCAATAATATACATTGCAGTTGATTACAGCTTGTTTCGCGAGTGTCTCCACACCGGTCGCCTAGGTAGCAGCACAGAACTGCTAGCTCTCCGGTATTGTTACAGAAAGGTATTTGGTATGATGTTGTGACGTTTTATTCTGAATACTTCTCCCTGTGTGCAACTGGCAACTATGGTGTGTAATTTAACCCTTAAATTGGCAAAACTTCGTTTCTCATACAAGTTTATTAAACCGTGTCGGACTGTAAAGAAAACAACTATCGCAATATCCATATTTTATAAATTGTGCATTAATTTTTTTTTTTAATTTATATGTCTTCTCACCATTCGTGAGCTGCCACAAGGGACAAAGAGTACTTAACCATAGAAATTTTTACAAGTTCATGAAAAACCATTAATTTTGTTTTAACAATGAAATTCTTACAAGTACATAGCTGCAAATAACTTTTTTGATAGTATTTTTTATAATATAGTTAATTTTAATATTCCTGACAATTTTTTCTATTGTTCTATTAAAATTATAGCATATAGCCTATTCACCTGTTGTATCCTATACTATACATTGCCAATTTAAGGGTTAGTTTAGAAACATTACCTACAAATTAATTCTGTTCTAGTCATGTAAGGGATACGAGGTGTTTTTTTCTATTCCGGCGTGGTTATAAAAAGGTGGAATCACTCCGTCAGATGCTTACATTTTAATACAATAATTAATTCTGTTCTTATATACATAGGTTGGATAAAAAGTAATGGCAACACTGCTGTCACTTGACGATGGTGCTTTCGAGAGTTGCCAGCTGTGTGGACATGACCAAGGACTGTTAGATGAGTTAGTGCAGCCAGCGGCGAAAGTACTCCGTCGATCTACTGCAGTGTGTAGAACGTTGACTTTCATAGGGATAATGCGTGCGCCCTAAGACCACGTTTACAAAACTAGAGCAACGTTCCTGGATCAAAATTGAAGTGACACGAGATCGTAGTGGACAAGAATGTTTTCAGGGACTGCGTGAAGCATGTGTCGATGCAGCGTTGCCATATCGCACAGTGGCACGATGGGTTAAAGCATTCCGGGAAGGCAGGGATGCCGTTCAGGACAACCTCCGAACAGGACGACCCCGCGTGGAGGACAACACAGTTCAACTCCTTGCTTCCCTGTTGGATGCTGATCGCCGATGGACTGCGCGTGAGTTAGCAGCGGAAGTCTGAGTATGTCACAAAATTGTGCTCCATATTCTGCAAGACATTCTGGGTTACCGAGATTTAATAATGGAACCGCTATTCAGTCGCACAGGCCTTGTTGGACCGGTACCAAAGGAAAGATGACAACTTTCTTGGACGAAACCTGGGCTCGCTCATACGAACCAACCAAACTTGAAACGTCAATCATTAGAATGGAAGCATCCAGGTTCTTCTCGTCCAAAGAAAGTGCGCCCTACACAAAGTGTTATGAAGGTATGTTCATTGTGGCGTATGACATTGATGGGGTAATACTGCACCACGCTGTACCTCCAAGGCAGACGGGAAACGCGGACTACTGGAACATCCACCGTACTCACCCGATATGATCCATGCGATTACGATCTTTTCACCAAAGTGAAAGAACCACTGCGAGGGACCCGGTACAATACCAGATATGAACTTATCCGTGCTTTAGGGCGGTCAATACGGAACATGAACAAAGATGGACGCGCTGATGGTGTACGACGCCTTCCAAACATTTTGCAAAAGGTAATAAATAAGGGGGGCGACTATATAGAAGGTACGTAAATGTTGTACCCCTGTGAATAAAGCCATGTCAGAAATATCGAACTGTTGCCATTACTTTTTATCCAACCTATGTAAATTTAATGTCATTACACAGTCATTAAATTAACTGTGGAAATACAAAAACAAAGGAAAGTAAAACAGAAATGATAGAGCAATGCTCTATTCCGTCGTCGTCATGTCCGTACATTTGCGCTAGCAAATATAAGAATAAATGCTGTATAGACATATTTTATTTGTTGGAAGCGTATTCAGCGATCCGTGAATTTTAACTACAGTACGTGGTAAAAAGTTTCTATGTCATAAATTCAAAACTATGCTTTCTTTTGCTTCACTACTCCATTTTAATTGACCTTAATGTGGTTTCATATTTCAGACCTGTAACTCAGTTGCATTGTATAAGTTTTTATTTCTTGTAATAAAATGTTAGCGATGTTTCATCACATGCAAAGAGACGACATACTTTAAGGGGCAATTAATGTATATACCTGCAAAATTCAAGTTATGAAATGTAAGTACAACTTCATGTTGCTAGTTCAGGCATCACTAAATAAAACAGTTCAATATCTCCAGTGTATTGGAATTTATTTGTAGTGGAAGAAATCACTCTTTTTCTGACGTTCGTGTATTCTTTCGCTCCAGAACAAATACTGTTTAAAAAGCAACTCTCTTCCGATGCATATCGGCATAAGTTATAGGGACATTCATCATCATTATTACCATAATAGTAATAATAATATTAATAATAACAATAATAATAATAATAATAATAATAATAATAATAATAATAATAATAATAATTTATTTTAGCTTGCAGAGTTAAGGCCGTAAGGCCTTCGCTTCCACTCAACCAGCAAAAAGTATACATACATATGTATGAACTTACAAAGAATTCAACAATTTGATTTAGGTAAGAGTTAATGTATGGAAGAGTTATTTACGAATTAAACAACAAAATACTATGAACTATTAATTAAACACTGAAATACAAACTATGTAGCAGAATTAACTTTGAACAATTGTATATATATATGTCTCAGTTTTGTAACATGCGTATACACACTCAATAAGCAAGATATTATAATCACTATAGTTATATTTACTAAAAGTATATATATGTAAATAGTGTAAATAGAATTAGTTTCATTAACTGAAAGATGCTGATAGTGAAAATCCAATTACCAAAAGTGTATGTATGTAAATAGCGTAAATAGAACTAGTATCATTAACTCAAAGATAGTGATAGTGAACATACAACAGTGAATAACATAAACTAATATAATAACAAAATGAATATCAACAAAATCTCGAAACAGTGAAGCATAAGACAATGGGAAACCAATGAACACATAAGTCATAAACAAGTTTCAATGAACCATGTAATATGACTATACGTCATGATAATTAAACGAAATTTAAAAAAAAGGTAAAATACATAGAATGTTAATATATTTCAAATAATGTTAGATAATAGAAACAGATTAATATGAGACAATATTGAAAATACAGCCCAATCAGGATGCATGTCTAAAGGAACAAGTAACAATGTAGACGGTGATAGTTTAATTCAGTATGATTGGAGTGAAATGCTAAGAAGGTTATCTTTTAAGCCGTTTTTAAAAGTGTTTATTGCCTTGTAGCCCCTAATACTTTGTGACAGGGAATTCCATTGTCGCGAGGTGGATACTGTAAAAGATGACGAATAACGAGATGCTCTTTCAAGAGGTATACTTAACGCGCCACAGATAAGTGATCTGGTATTTACGTCGTGGTTAGAGTATAGATAAGAGAAACGAGACGAAAGGTAATTTGGTGTTGAAGTGTGCAGAATTCGAAAGAGTAAAGACAAAGAGTGTAAAGTTCTACGTTTTTAAGTCGGAGCCACGAAAGACTTGCGAAGGACGGTGATATCTCTTTCTTAAATTTATTGTTGTGCAAGCACTGGATTCTGTAATAAATTGGGGCTCTAATTGCACACCACACCATTGCTATAAGATTATTTTCACTGCTCTCGTACGTCAAATGCTATTCTGTATGTAACAAGATCCTGAGGAGAGAATACAAACGGTGCATAGAAAAATGAAACTTATCCTAACACAAGAAACCAGCATTATAGGTTTAATCCATGAAAGACGACAATGACGAATATGACGACGACTACGACTGAGACGAATATTATAATTATGGCTATGTTTACGACTACAATATTAAGACTACTACAACTACGAAAACTCTGCGACTACCACTACAACTGTGACTACAACTACAACTGTGAATATGAATTCAACTGCGACTATGACTACAACTGCGGATACGACTACAATTGCAAGTACAAATACGACTATAACTACTACGACTAGAGCAGCGACTACGATACAACCACAACTGCGATTAAGATTATAACTGCGACTGCAAATATGACTACGACTATAACGACAACTATATGTATAACTACAACTACGAATACAATTGCAGCTACGCCTACGACTACAACTGCGACTACGACTACAAATTGCAACTGCGTCTACGAATAGAAATGCTACAATAACTACTACGACTATAGCACCGACTACGACTACAACCACAACTAGGATTAAGATTACAACTGCGACTGCAACTACGACTACAACAACTATGTCTATAATTAGAACTGCGACTACGACTACAACTACAACGACTGCAACTACTGCTACGGATATAGCTACAACTACGGCTACAACTACAACTGTGACTACGACTACAACTACTACTACGACTGCAACTACAACTACGCCTTCGACTACAACTGCGATTATGGCTACAACTGCAACTACGACTACAACTGCGACTACAACAATTCCAATGGCTATAACTCCAACTGTGACTACGACTACAACTGCGAATACAACTACAACAACGACTACAACTTCAAATTCGACTACAATTGCGACTACGACTACAACTGCAACTATGGCTACAACTATTACTACGACTACAACTAGAATTACGACTACAATTACAACTGTGACTATACAACAATTACTGTAACTACAACTGCAACTGTGACTACGACTACAACTGCGAATACAATTACAACAAAGACTGCAACTACAACTTCGACTACAACTGCGACTACGACTACAACTGCAACTGTGACTACAACTACTACTACAATTACGACTGCAACTACAACTGCGACTACAACAATTACTATAACTACAACTGCAACTGTGACTGCGACTACAACTGTGACTACAACAATTACTATAACTACAACTGCAACTGCGACTATGACTACAACTGCGACTACGACTACAACTGCAACTATGACTACAACTACTACGACTACAACTGCAATTACGACTACAACTACAACTGCGACTACAATAAATAACTACAACTGCAACTGTGACTACGACTAAAACTGCAATTATGACTACAACTACAACTGCGGCTACAATAAATAACTACAACTGCAACTGTGACTACGACTACAACTGCGAATACAATTACAATAAAGACTGAAACTACAACTTCGACTACAATTGCGACTACGACTACAACTGCAAATATAGCTACAACTACTACTACGACTACAACTGTAATTACGACTACAACTGCAATTACGACTGCAATTACGACTACAACTACAACTGCGACTACAACAATTACTATAACTACAACTGCAACTGTGACTACGACTACAACTGCGAATACAATTACAACAACTGCAACTACAACTTCGACTACAACTGCGACTACGACTACAACTGAAACTATGACTACAACTACTACTACGACTACAACTGCAACTACAACTATAACTGCGACTAAAACAATTACTACTATGACTATAAATTAAAACTACGACTACAACTACAATTACATTTAAAACTACTGCTACGACTACAGCTGCAACTACAATTACAAATACGACTATAACAACAACTGCGAATACATCCACAACTACGACTATATCTAATACTACGACTATAGCTGCGGCTACGACAACTACAACTTAGATTACGACTACAACTGCGACTTCGACTACAATTACGACTACGAATAAAACGTGACTGCGACTACAACTGCAATTATAATACAAGTACAACTGCGACAACTGCAATTACCACTAAGACTACAACTTCAACTGTGACTACGACTACAACTACAACAAGTACAATAGCTACAGAAATATGACTACAACTAAGACTACTATGAATAATACAATACGACAAAGACAAAGTATAGTTTTCTGATGGTTTTGACCAATATGATCCAGCCGTTTTTCTCTGCAACCCTCTATTCTACCATTGCAACTAAACAATGTAGTTGAGTTCGTTTATCTTCATTTGTTCGAAAGGCTCAAAATTTATTTTGTTTTTTCATCTTGATATCGCTTTTAACTTCTTCGTCATTTAATATTTTAAATGCTATAAATTATTGTGTCTTATATTGTCAAGAAGATTTATGTGCTCGAATGTCATCAGTTTGTACGTTAAGCTACTTTTATTATTAAATGTTATCGACTTTTTCAGAAGTATGTTGAATGATGGCTACCTTCGCTTATTCTCAAAGTTCATTATAGTATTTCTTAAGTTCGTGGAATGAACTTAGAGTTTTGCTTTTCCTTTACTTTCTTTTAATGTAAAGTAGTAAGAGTGCATTTTATATTTCTAACCAGCTCTTCCTTATTTGTCCCAGCAGCCTTTAAGTATAAAGTACAGGACTGTAGGCTAACAATTATATGGTAGCTCACCATTCTAGCAACATTTTACTGGTCAGCACGGTCGAACTGAAGAATGCAATTATTAAAAAGAGGAATTGAAGGGTTCCCTGCAAAAACGAGGTAGCTTCACTTTTACAAAATTATAAGGGGGGAAAAAAAGAAAAAAAATTTAAAAATTCAAATTTTAACTGAATTTCTTTCCTTTTTCAGAGTATGTCCTAGATGCCTTAAAGCTTCATTTTATCACTCACTATTTATTACAATCTACAATTGAACAAGGTAAATATAAATAAATAATGGAGCTACTTCTTTCCCGCCATAAAATTGGATAAGATACAGTAACTAGACATATTTTGCACTGAACACACATTTACTGTGCGAATGTAATAAACTACAACAACACAAGAAATAGCAGGTAATATATATGTGTATATATGTACAGGTTACAGTGAGCTATTCGTTGAGATATTTGAAACAAAAATGTTTAGTTCAATTTTGTTCGTTTTTACTTCCTTTTCGGGGAAAAAAATTATTTGATGTGAAACATTTCATAGCGCATTTTGGGAAAGCTATTGAATTAATTTACAATAAGCTCAATCAATTTAAGAGAGCAGTGTATTGTGATATTAAATTATTGAAATAATTTCAGTTTTATCCTTTAAAATGTGCATAAATTTCATCTGAACAAATGTAACTTTTCGTTTCGAAAAGGAATTTTAAAATGTTAACATTATTTTTTTGTTTGAATCAGATTTTTAAACATTTAAAGAACAAAACTAAAATTCTTTCAATCATTAATCATCATAAAATTGACTGGGCGTATTGGGAATTAAATCAATGGATGGCCGTTCTAAAAGACTCTATGAAATGTTTCATATAGGACAGTTTTTATCTCGAAAAGGAAGCATAAACGAGCAAAATTCTATGAAACATTTACGTTTGAAATATCTCAAAGAATAACCCACTGAAATTAATTACATTACTTACCGTTCAACATATATAATTTGAACTGGTAATGGAAATTAGGGAAAACAGCTGGACGGATTTTAATAAATGAACCCTCATTTTGTAGCTTGGAACTCAAAGTTTTTCGGAAAAATAGTAGTTTTCAGTGAAATGTCAACTTTTAAACATAATTTTCCTATTTTCCAAAATCCATCTGTCGTCAGTTTGGAGAACTAGCTAATAGCATTCACAGCCGACTTCATATTCCATTCGCTTTTTTGTAAAGAAGAAGCGTAGCGAGCATCAAGTCGGCCATGTTGCATTTCAGAATAAAACAAAACACGTACTACAGTAAACAATATTACACGAAGGCCATGATCTGCAAGAATGCTGACATATTTAGAGCTCAAATTAATTTGATTATTAAAAACTTAACTTACTAAAAATAATTTACAGGTTCGATTCTGTGGTATGTAATTTTCTGAGTACAGCTGTGTATTGGATATTAAAAACTACAAAACTTGAGGTGGTTTGATGACATTATTACCATTAGAAATTAAATATTATTGTAGTTAATGCCATGAAGTGACCAGCCTCATGGTCTAGTGGTCAGAGCTTCTGGCTATAGTTCATGAGGTCCCGGTTCGATTCCCGGTTAGAGCACAGGAATTTAGGTTAAGTTTAGATTTAAGACCTCTCCTGGCACCACATTATCATAATCATCCTATCACATCATCGGGGTAATGTAACTCCGCCTTCCAGGCGCCCCAACCTCAGAAGTGGGTTACAACTAAGCCATGGCCAGGAGAGAAGACCAGAAATGTCGAAAGACAACCTGGTGGCATTGGACAAAAAAAAAAAAAAAAAACATATTCATGCTATATTGATGATATGAAAGTGAAACGTTTTGGGGTTATATAAGTAGATGCAGAGAATAACTTAAATTAGATTTTGATTTCTATATTTTACTGAGTGGCGGCTATATAGTATATATAGTATATGTTACTGAAAGCTATAAAACTTACGTAAGATAATAATATTATTAAAAATAAAATATTTTTATAATTATTAATCAAGTGGGGTGGGTATTTTTCATATATTTAATGGCGGTGTGGTGTAGATATTTATATGTGTGGTTCTCTTCATTATTGGCTCGAGAGAGAGTATCTTTGATTGTTGTGGAAGCAAATAACTTTCCGAATGTCTGGTATTCTTCATTGAAAATAAATCTGAAAAATGTTTATTTGAACGTCTAATGAAGTTAGTTTGCAGTATTTGCTGCACAAGCCACTAGTATAACTTATATACACTCAGGGACAAAAAAACCGGACACTTTAATATTTGCTGGTATTTTGCAAAACATTATCTTCTCATACAATATTATGGTAGCCATTTGTTGTTATGGAGACGTGTATACATTGTTGATTGTTTTTTGTTTTATAAACAAGCCATTACAACCAAATATTACAATCTTGCTTTCGGAGTCTCAGCTATAACAATTTTGTCTCAACCATTTTGTGCTTCATTATTGTTATCATTCGTTATTTCTTTATTTTTACATTTTCTGAGTTTAAGTGGGGTTGTAACATTTGTCTTAAAACAAGATGTGACCTGAAGATGTGGCTCGAGCTGTAGCCCTTTACGATGATGGACGCAATGTACGTTACATCGCAAATGTTATGAATATGGCTAGAAGCACAACCCATGATGCCATAAAACGGTATAGAGAGACCCTAGAATATACCAGAAGACCAGGTTCGGGTCGTCCAAGAGCTACAAATCCAAATGAAGACAGGTATATGGTGTTGAGAGTTCTTAGGGAGCGCAACCTGCCAGCTACTAGTGTAGCCCAGCAATTTGTTAACATGCATGGACGCCCAATTTCGGGCAAAACAGTTAGAAGGAGGTTGAAAGCAAGTGGGCTGATATCAAGTAGACCTGCAACTGGTCCCAGACTTCTCAGGATGCATCGAGTTGAACGACTGCGTTTTGCAAATGATCACAGGGATTGGAGAAATGGACAGTAGAGCTGTGTTCTGTTCACCGATGAGTACTGTTTCAATCTGTGCTCACCTGATGGACGTGAAAGAGTTTCGAGAAGGAGGGGAGAACGATTTTCACAGTGTTGCATTTCCGAAAATGTGCCGTATGGAGGTGGTGGAGTGATGGTTTGGGCAGGAGTGTGTACGGATGCTCGTACAGAGTTGGTTTTTGTTGAAAATGGAAGACTAACAGCTGATAGGTATATAAATGAATGTTTGGCTCATCATGTTGTGTCATTTGGCCAATTTGTAGGCGATAATTTTGTTTTAATGCATGATAATGCACGGCCGCATATTGCCCATGCGGTCGGAGATTATTTCCAAGAAGTGGGAATCCATGTTCTTCCATGGCCAGCAAGGAGTCCAGACATGAACCCAATTGAACACGTGTGGGACATGTTGGGACGGCGTGTTAAGAACAGACGACCGAGACCAGAATCGTTACAAGAGTTGAGGCGAGCACTTGGCGAAGAATGGGAACTTATTCCTCAAGAAGACATTGCTAACCAAATTGAGAGCATGCCAAGACGTATGGATGCACTTATTCAAGCCAGAGGGGGTAATACCCGTTATTAAAAAGAGTTTTTAATGTTTAGGGCACCATAAAATGAAAAAAAAAACAGTTAGACCAAACGATGCCATAGTTATACGCCTTTTGTAATTTTTTGTAAATTTTCTCATCAGAGATTTTCTTTCAAATGTTGTCGTATAAGGTGCTAAATGAAACATTATTTTGTTTAAATGGGTTTTGTTTCATATAAAATATAACATATATATAACAAAATATAAGCAAATATAGAAGTGTCCGGTTTTTTTGTCCCTGAGTGTATATATATATATATATATATATATATATATAGGGTGTTTCAAAAATAGAGGGCATAATTTCAGGTATGTATTCCCCATGTGTAAACAACACAAAAGTTCATTACAACATGTGTCCTGAAATGCTTGGTTTCCAAGTTATGGCCTTCAAAACAGTGATATTCACCGGAACGTTTTTCTACCTGCAGACAGTTGCCTTTACAGCAGATATTAACAGAGGACAATCTCACAGATAATTCCGAGGAAAAGGGTACATTGCGTGTTGTGTTTGGCGTCGTACTGTGCGACATGTACTCAAATCAGAAGCTGACAGAAGTGAACTTCATTTAAGATAAAGCGAACGGCAATGCTGCACTGGCTCGTCGTTTGTACCAGGAGAGTTTGGCTTCCATGCTCACCTGATTTGAACCCTATCGATTTCTACTTGTGGGGCCATTTTCGTGTATTCGTCTCCGGTGTCTGGCATGAAATCCCTTCGGAATCGAATTGTGGCAGGTTGTGAGGAAATACGCAATATTCCTGGAATTTGGGATCGTGTTCGCAAGTCCATGAGACATCGATGTGAGGCCTGTATTCAAGCAGGAGGTGGACATTTTGAACATCTGCTGTAAAGGCAATTGCCTGCGGGAAGAAAAACGTTCTGATGAATATCATTGTTTTGAAGGCCATAACTCGGAAACCAAGCATTTCCGGACACATGTTGTAATGAACTTTTTGTATTATCTAGATATGGGGAATACATACCTGAAATTATGCCCTCTATTTTTAAAACACCCTGTATATACAGGATGTTTAAAAAAATACGGGGCATAATTTCAGGTATGTATTTCTCACATGTAGACAATCAAAATAGTTCATTACAACATGTGTCCAGAAACGCTTCATTTCCGAGTAATGGCCTTCACAACATTGAAATTCACCCGAACGTTTTTCTTCCCGCAGGTCGTTTTCATTACAGAAGATGTTCAAAATGTCCACCTCCTGCTTGAATACAGACCTCACATCGATGTCTCATTGACCTGCGAATACGATCCCAAACTCCAGGAGTATTGCGTATGTCCTCAGAACATGCCACAATTCGATTCCGAAGGGATTCCAAATCAGGCACCGGAGACGAATAAACCAATGATTTTAAATGGCCCCACAAGTAGAAATCTAGAGGGTTCAGATCAGGTGAGCGTGGAGGCCTAGCAATTGGGCCACCTCTACCTATCCATCGATCAGCAAACCTTCGATCCAAGTACCTACACAACACTGAATGTAACCTTCGCCTCGAAATGAACTGTCAGATTGCCCTCTTAATGTCTCCTTTGACGGCAACGACCTGCGGAAAGAAAAACGTTCCGGTGAATTTCAATGTTGTGAAGGCCATAACTCGGAAATAAAGCATTTCCGGACACATGTTGTAATAAACTATTTTGATTGTCTACATGTGGCAAATACATACTTGAAATTATGCCCCGTATTTTTGAAACAGCTTGTATATATAACGAGAACTATAGTTCCACTGTGTTGAATTCAGCTGTATATTTGAAGCTACTTCTTTGTATCACCTGTTGCTGAGGAGAGGGCAGTAAACTGAATGTGATGTCTCCTACACGGATAATATTTCGTACGTATGTATGGGAGGAGTTGTTTATTGAAGATGTTCGTGCAAGGCAGGCAGTCCCATCGTCTTGCACGCAACGTCAAAGTTACGGCGATTCAGACTGACTTACAGTCTGCAGACATGCGGACGATGAAGTGGTCGCAGTTCCACTTGGGTCATTGGATACTTCACAAATAATTACTTTCCGTTTCAACATCATTATCACTTATATGAATTTAGATTTATATGGTAAATATCAGGGAAAATTCACAAACGATCAGGGAAAACACGGGAATTATACTTGAAGCAAATAAAGAGATATATTTGGAAGTAAATACCGAAAAGACAAATTATGTGATTATGTCTCGTAACCAGAATTTGGTACGAAATATAAATATAAAAAAAACATAAAAAATAGCTGGGGATACACAGATATACAGGTGTTTCAAAAATACGGGGCATAATTTCAGGTATGTATTTCCCACATGTAGACAATCAAAATAGTTCATTACAACATGTATCCGGAAATGCTTTATTTCCGAGTTATGGCCTTCACAACATTGAAATTCACCGGAACCATACCTCATGTTTTAGAAGACACTCCACTGATCAATCGTCAACACATTCACTTCTTGCATGATGGCGCTCTTGCACACTTCAGTCGTACGGCTTGCCGATACTTGGATCGAAGGTTTCCTGATCGATGGATAGGTATTGGTGGCCCAATTGCTTGGCCTCCACGCTCACCTGATCTGAACCCTCTAGATCATTTAAAATCATTGGTTTATTCGTCTCCTGTGCCTGATTTGGAATCCCTTCGGAATCGAATTGTGGCATGTTCTGAGGACATACGCAATACTCCTGGAGTTTGGGATCGTATTCGCAGGTCAATGAGACATCGATGTGAGGTCTGTATTCAAGCAGGAGGTGGACATTTTGAACATCTTCTGTAATGACAACGACCTGCGGAAAGAAAAACGTTCCGGTGAATTTCAATGTTGTGAAGGCTATAACTCGGAAATGAAGCATTTCCGGACACATGTTGTAATGAACTATTTTGATTGTCTACATGTGGGAAATACATACCTGAAATTATGCCCCGTATTTTTTAAACACCCTATATATATTCAAATTCAAATTTATTTACAATTTACATTTGAAATGAATACATATGTATGGATACCCGAAATGAACATATGCTCGTGCTCGGGTACAGTCCAGTAGTCTACATAAATTTTACAGAGATCAAATAATAATGCTGATGATAGAAATATTAGTAACAATAATAATAATAATAATAATAATAATAATAATAATAATAATAATAATAGCATAATCGTGACAGAAATGATACAGAGATTGTAATACAAAATAATTCATTAATAATAATAATAATAATAATAATAATAATAATAATAATAATAGAGGAGAAGGTGGAAATATGGGCCACCATATGTTTTCCTCATGTTAATGGAAAATGGTGTGGCATATTACTTGGAAATCTATATTGACATACAAATTAATTATTCATATACAATTTCTCCTGTCTTAAAGGTTGCAATAGATATTTGCATATAATTATTTTTGAAAGAAAGACGAACTGGTCCTCTATAGGTAGTAGGGCCTAAATATGGGCTACCACAAAAATTTGAAAATAAAATTGGATAAAACAAAGAAACATAGGTAGGAGACCTGTGTCACATCATTGGCAATATTCTGTAACAAATAACGCAAATTACGATAGTGCAAATAAGGGACGTGTTAACGTGCTGGTAATATGGGCTACCTATCTCATATTTGACACATAGCGTTAGCCCATATTAGCAACATCGACTAATGAAGGTTTCTAAGATTATGTATGGCAATTTTTGTTCTAAATAAATATTATTCTTATCCCATGTGATAGAGCTATTCTTAAACAGTGGAACACATCAAGCTTGAATTTTAAACACTAAATATATTTCTTTCAATAAAATTGAACCTACATACCTGCAAAAACTTTGAAATTGGTGGAAAAAAAAAAAAAAAAAAACACACCACATCCACAACACAAAGACAACTGGTTTGTGTCTTTGTGCAAGCAGACTGGTGGACACTAGACGTACTTTTAGAGATTTTTCGCTAGATAACAACATCATACATAGTAAAAAACGAGGTAGCCCATATTACCACTTCTAGCCCATATTTCCACCTTCTCCTCTAAAAATAATGATAAAACAAAAATATTTACAATAAAATAAATACTAAGACGGATAAAATAAAATATAAAACCACTAACGAGAGCTAACACAACTTAAATAAGCATATAATAATCGGAAAAAATGATGAACTCGAAAATTAACAGAAAAGTTTGTTGTATCGCAGACGACAGCAACCGCCGTATTGACATTGTGTTGTGCATTAATGGTAGTAGGGGGGAGCCGAAAGTCTACGTAACTGCCGTTCTCTTCGAATCTTCTCGTACAATCATGGGAAGTTAAAGTTGCAAAAATAAAACGTCTACGAGTCAAACTGTTCATTATTACCAGAATAAATACAAATAATACTGAAATATATTAATCTAGTTTCAGTTATAGATCTCCCCTTTTGTGCAAGAGGTATCATATCAAAATATTTTACGAATGGCGGGGAAAATATAAATTTCAACTCTCTAGTGACAAGAGATAGTGACAAGTACAATCAAGTGTATCTGTGGCGATGCTAAGAAATCATTTATTGGAGATATACACTGTTATTAATTAAGAAAATGATCTATTTGTATTTATTACACTGTTTTATCTTATAGGTTACATGCATAAGATAAATACAATAAAAATTAGTACCATATAATGCTAGTAACACTTAAAAAATAATAATAAAATATATCAAATATCATACAAATATTTTCACCTTATTTTTAAACTTAAGAATGTGTAAATTGCTTAGGTCTGGATTATTTTTCAATACTGAATTGTATAGTCTTGGTCCATAATTCCTACTGTGTCTTAATCCAGCTGTAGTGTGGCATTTAGGTTCTACCAAAAGAGTTGGGACATTTCTTCTGGTGTTATACATATGTTTTTCAGCTATAAAATTCATTCGATTTTTGATATATATATATATATATATATAAATATATATATAATATGGACGAAATATTAAGAAAATGGAAAATAAAAATAAAGAACTTCACACAGAATTTTAATGAAGATAATTTTATAATGACGATGCTATTCGCTGACGACAGGTAGAAATAGCAAATAATGAAAATAACACCTACAGAGAGCAATACATGAGTTATGGAAAATAAATAAGAACTATGATATGGAGATATCTGTACATAAGACTAAAAGTATGGCATTTTGTGGCAAATATCCTGTAAGATCTAAAATAGTAATAGGAAAGAGTATTATGGAACAGGTAAATAAATTTAAATTTTTGGGCGTTACCTTATCTTATAAAGGAGACTATGATTACAAAGAAAAAATAGAAAAATTTAATTACATAAATGGAACAATAAGAAGAACCCTGAAATCAATAGGTATAAAAGATACATGATTAAAATTTTATAAGGTGATGTCAGTGCCCAGTTTACTATATTGAAGCGAAACATGGGTTATGAAAAAGAAAGATGCCTCTAGATTACAAACAAATGAGATGATATTTTTGAGAATCGTAGCAGGTTACAGGAAAATAGAACATAAAAGAAACGAAGAAATAAGAGAAGAACTTGAGATATATGAATTAAACAACAAAATAGAATAATATAGAAATACATGGATGTCTCACATTTGAAGGATGCAGGAGGACAGGATACCTTATAAGTTTTGGAAATATAAACCTCGGGGAAGAAGAGATATTGGAAGACTAGCCAAAAGATGGATGGGCCAATTTCAGTAGCTGCTACAGGAATCAATTTCCTAATGCATGAAGGATGATGATGATGATGATGATGATGATGATGATGATGTAAATATAAAAATTGGATATTTATCCTTCGAAGAGGTGAAAAATTAAAATATCTGGGAGCAACAGTAACAAATATAAATGACACTCGGGAGGAAATTAAACGCAGAATAAATATGAGAAATGCCTGTTATTATTCGGTTGAGAAGCTTTTGTCATCTAGTCTTGTCTCAAAAATCTTAAAGTTAGAATTTATAAAACAGTTATATTACCGGTTGTTCTGTATGATTGTGAAACTTGGACTCTCACTTTGAGAGAGGAACAGTGATTAAGGGTGTTTGCGAATAAGGTTCTTAGGAAAATATTTGGTGCTAAGAGGGATGAAGTTACAGGAAAATGGAGAAACTTACATAACGTAAACCTGCACGCATTGGTTTCTTCACCTGACATAACTAGGAACATTAAATCCAGACGTTTGAGATGGACAGGGCATGTAGCACGTATGGGCGAATCCAGAAATCCATATAGAGTGTTAGTTGGGACGCCGGAAGGAAAAAGACCTTTGGAGAGACGGAGACGTAGATGGGAGGATAATATCACAATGGATTTGAGGGAGGTGGGATATGATGATAGAAAGTGGATTAATCTTGCACAGGATAGGGACCGATGGCGGGCTTATGTGAGGGCGGCAACGAACTTCCGGGTTTCTTAAAAGCCATTCGTAAGTAAGTAATAAGTAAGGAAGTAAGTAAGTAAGGTATAAGAATTATCCTTGTCTAACAGAATGTACTGAGACAAATAAGTTATATTGTTACACTTTTATTCTGTCTGGTGGTGAAAGTGAGTAGTCATCATCTTCTTGTGGGATTTGTGTCACGAAACATTTTGATAGAAAAGCCGATAAACATTTCCTCTATAAAAATTATAATGGGTAAGCAATTTTTTTTTTCATTCTACCTGGTACATTACACCTTAGCTTCGCCTCCTACATTTTCAGCCCATCCTGTGGCTTCTTAAAACTGAATTCATGACGATACATCAATGAGCGCAATATGTTCTATTTATAATTTATCTTTCTTTACTAATTAATTCTCTACTTTCAAATGGAAGATACACGCTGCTGAGAAAACTGACCTAGAGTACTCGTTGCGAAGCATCAAAAGTAATTAAAAATGCCTTCTCCTCCTACTCGTCTTTCTTCTCAACTTCTTGATGCGGTTTGGAGCTTTCATCATTCTGAAGATAATTGGGTTTCAGCGCCCCACTTTATCTCATGCCTCAACCTCATTCACTAGACAATTAGTTTCGAATATCCTCCCCTACTTCAGCTTTTGTTCTTCCGCATTTGTAGTCGCTGTGTTTATTTTTACAGTGTTACATCTACGTTCCCATTCCTTCATTTCGAGATATAAATGAGTCATTAATATGGTTTTTATCGATTTTTGTGGTAGATGAAGCAGAAACGGAAGAGTAAAGGGATGTATTGATCCAGGACTCTGTATTGTTTCATCCTCTTTCGCTTCACTACATCTTCATTAAAACAGTGAGGGGCATTGAGATATAATATAAACAATGTGACAAATGGTGAGCAGATGAAAACTTACAAGGGAATGGATTTGGTGTAAATCATGTGCGGGGTTCACCGGAGCGGCGTGTAAAATTAATAAAAATTGAAGTTGGTATAGTAGTCATGAAACATACGTAGCTTAGTCGGAGCTCTTACAAGATTTCAGTAGTCATATTTGCTTCTCCCATATACAGAGAGAAAAATTCCACCAACAAACTTCATTAATCTAAGCCAGTGATGTCAAAGCAAGCACATTTTTCTGACCTTGACGTCGTGCGCGGGCATTAAGCGCTAGGTATGCTAGGAGGAATAAGCAGCCTGTTGGATTAAGAAAACAGTGGTGTACAAACTTCAAACGGAACGTGAAATTTTATGTCGTTATTTTTATATGGCTTCTTTCTATATGTTATTTTCTATATTGTCTGTAAAACAAAAGTACTGAGACCTATTTCTTAGCCTAATATTGCAGTTGTGTTTTAGACGTAAATAACATAATAAAGAGTAAAGAAGGAATATGCACACAAATTCCATAATAACTATAACTATACTGTATAAGTGAATTAAACACATCATTCATAAAGTAAGTGTTATCCCAAAGAAAGACACTGAATATGACGTGATAAGTTGAAATTGATATTGATGGTATCTTCAGCCTTATAAAAGTAATCAAAACAATATTACAGTACAAAGCAAAGTTGTCTAGGTATATGTTTTAACTGTAACTAATATTCCATAATAAAACACTTATCGCATTATACTTTGAGGTGATATTGGTGCGCAACTTTCTGTTATCAGAATATTAAATTATCTCGAAATCTGCTGAAGCTATAGAGCTGACGTTTTACCAACACATAGGTACATATCTTTCGTTTGTGATGTAACAGTATTTGCTTTGTTAATCCATTTCCTTACAAACATTTTCCATGCGAATATTTTCAAACATTTTGATACACTATCTTCAGTAATACGTAATACGTATTTAATACGTATGAGACTAGTGACGCAGTAAATAAAATAAACGAAGACTTAAATTCGATTTCACTGTGGTCACACAAATTTGGATTAAGGTTAAATCCAAAGAAATCGCAAGCAATCGTAATGGGATATAATCGTCTACGAAGTACTCTTGATAGTGGTACTATACCACATATAACATTGAATGGGATTATTGTTAAATGCAGTGAAACAGTTAAAAATCTTGGCATTTTTATGGATAGCGATCTAAATTGGAACACCCAAGTAACACACACTTGCAAAAAAATATTTTCTCAACTTCACTCTTTGTTTCATATGAAAGAATTTCTACCACTTAGTCTAAAAAAGAATCTTATTCAGACGCTTGTAATGCCCCATTTTGATTATTGCGATTCCTTACTAACTAATGTAAGTTCACTCTTAGCTGAGAGACTACAACGTGTTCATAATGTGTGCATACGATTCATCTGCAATATTCGTAAATTTGACCATATAACACCTTCCCTCCAGTTACTTTCATGGGTGCGTCTGAAGGAACGAAGAACAATACATTCATTTAGAATCATGCATACTTCTACTCCGAATTATCTCTTATCGCGCTTTCAATTTCTTACAACTCTTCGAAACCGACATCAAGCACTTCTTTCTATCCCTCATCATAGAACGTCTCTATACTCATCCTCCTACACTGTAGAAATACCTCGTCTCTGGAATTCGCTACTTAATGATATCAGGGACTGCCGGACTTTATCAAAATTCAAAATTAAATTGGAAAATTTTGTCTTCTTTAACGCTTTTTAGATATTGCTAGAAGTGTTTATTTGTGTTTTTTTTACTCCAGATTAAAATCGCAAGTTTCTTGTTTATGTTAGTTAATTAGGATACGATTAATTTTACTTAAGCACTCATTTAAAGTTTGTGTGACTGCAACCTGTGTATATTTTTGTGTGACTTTACTTCGTTTATAGTGTTTTTTTTTTTCCTTTTTATTTCTGTTATTGTATTTGTATTCCTGGTGTTGTGGAAGAGAAGGCCTGATGGCCTTAACTACACCAGAATAAATAAATAAATAAATAAATAAATAAATAAATAAATAAATAAATAAATATTTACGATATATTAGATTTACGAAAACATTGGTTTAGTACTTGTAAGACTACTAAACAGACATATCTGAAAATTTCACTTTTCTGTAAAAAAAAAACGTTGAGCAAATATTCCTTTCGAATAAAAAAGCAAACTTGTGAAAAATGAACATTAAAATTAAAACTTACATTCTTATAATGCACTTAAACTTTTTAGACAAATCTAAAAATTAACGTGGATACGGTTTTCATAAGCTCTCTTCCCTTTATCCATTGAATCAGTGCTGGCTGTATATAGCTCGACCAAGCGGCATATACCACCTCTTTCATCTGTCTCTTTCCTTTCCGCTGTAAAGCGCTCGGGCTCTCCTGGACTCTAAAGCGCGCGCTTGCTCCTATGGGCATCAGTTGACATCACTGATCTAAGCAATTATTTCTTTTCTACAGCAAACTCATGTTCGTCGATAGAGGACAGCGAATTCATCAAGATACTTGTATAGTCTTCGACAATTGAAGCCTGAGGGCCATAGATCGGAAAATCAGAAATTCAACCTTCTCCTGGTTCACCTGTGTAGTAAGGATTAATATGTTTGAAACGATACGCAAGGTCCTGGTTGGGACAAGTTACCAGCTTGGGGGGGGGATTTTCCGAGAGTTTCCCACAACCAATTTAGGCACAATTTCTGAGTAACTTTCCACGTTGAACATCGAATTTATTCGTCATCATATTTCCACACGTAATTTTATTATCTTCAGTACCATAGCCCGGAAACTGAATACAATATTATTTTAAAAATTCAAATGTTTTTTTGGAACTTATAATTCTTAACTACATCATTTCGCTTAGAAATCTTGTATCTTTATTGTGTGAAAATTGCATTGCGACATCTTCAATAGTTCCTCAGATAATGGGTGATTAAATAAGCAAATTTAACATAGGCGTATTGGCAGTATCATTAATTCATTCATAATGTTCTGCCCAAGAACAGGTCTTTAACTGCAAACTCAGCATTCTCCAGTATTTCCTATTTTCTGCCTTCCTCTTTGTCTCTGCATATCATCCATATATCTTCTTCTGCCCCGAACTCTTCTCCCGTTCACCATTCCTTCCAGTGCATTCTTCAGAAGGCAGTTTCTTCCCAACCAGTGACACAGCCAATACCTTTTCCTCTTTCTGATCAGTTTCAACATCATTTTTCCTTTATCCACTCTTTTGTTTCTTACTCTGTCCTCTTCACACGCTTCATCCTTCTCCATATCCACAAGTGGCGGTATATGGTAGTTAATCTCCCCTTCACTTGGGAAAAATATCGCGCGATCAAAATTGGGCTAAGGCGATAGATATTTAAGGAACTTAAAAAAAGCGTGAACTGTTTTTGAACGGTCATTGACTACATGATAATTTCAATTTTACACATGCATCCTAATAGCGTTGTACTTTCACAATTCTTGTCGTTATAATTTCGACCTATTATTTGGCATTATTTGAAATATGTATATTAACATTTTACGTACGAATATTAGTTAAATTTTGCTACACAGTTTGTATAGCATTGTTTAATTAATAGTTCATAGTATTTTACTGTTTAATTCATGATTAACTCTTGTGTACACATAACATTTATCGAACACAGTTTTTATGAGCTTTGTAATTTGTAAGTTCAGTGTTGCCGGGTTCGGTTCCCGGTCAGGACGAGTTGCCTGGATGAGGTTTTTTCTGTATTTTTCCCCTCACTCCTATGGATGAATATCAGGTAACTTTATGAGACGATTTGAACCCCACTCATTTTCGCCACTTCCTTTCCTCCCCCATCATCCTTTCCTAATCATCCCGTTTCTGGTTTTCAGATCACTCTACAGGCGGCCTCCCGAAGCTACTGGCACTCTCGACCGGCCTCCGTGGAATGTAGTTAAGCGACGTTGGATGGTTCCTGCAATGAGCACCCAAGGCGGAGGAGTTGCGTCTCGGACCGACATGGGGGCCTTTGGGGGAAGTTGCCGAAGCGGGAAGGGTATATGGATTTCTGTCGGCTGTAGGGATCGGTTATGGGGTTAGGTCGGTGCGCGTAAGAGATCTGTGGCACGCAACTCATTCCATATCGAGGGTTAGCGCAATAGATCTCAACAGGTCGCAGTACTGGGCCATCCGTGCCCCCTCAGTTAAATTACATTTCATTCTATGTATGTATGTATATATGCTTTTTGTTGGTTGCATGGAAGAGATGGCCTCGGGGCCTTAACTTTGCTAGCTAAAATAAATTATTATTTTATTTTTATTAGCACTTTCAGAAGACGACCTTCAAAGGTCAATATATAATTTGCAGCAAGTATACCAGCCACATACAATATGGAAATTTCAACAGATAAAACAAAAATTATGGCATTCTGTGGAAATACCCGATACAAAGTGAAATTTTATTTGGATAATAAAATATTAGAAAGATGTAATATTTTCCCATATTTAGCTTACAATCTTTCCATTTATTAAGAATTGGATATATCACAGAAAATTAATAAATACACAAGAGCTATGGGCATTATAAATAGTGTGATGAAACCATCCTTGGTTCAGAAACACACCCGCATACGCCTCTACAACACGACCGATGCTCAGCTATGGCAGCGAAGCATGGACACTGAGGAAAGCAGATAAAAGCAGAATAACGGCTTGTGAAATGCCATTCATGCGAAGAACAGCGGGCTATACTAAGTGGGATCTGAAAAGAAATTGTGAAATTTTAAAGGAACTAAAAGCTCAACCAGTTTTAGATTACATTGTTCAATATCAGTCTAATTGGAAACATCATTTGGAAAGAATGGCTGAGGTCAAGGAGTAATAGTAGATTTCCAAAGTCAATTTATAATTATGTACCACATGGCCAAAGATTTGTGGGTCGTCCTGCTAAAAATGGCGTGAAAATTTTATGTGAGACCGTAACAGGCCTTGTGGCCTAACACTTGTCAGGCAGAAGAAGATTTTGATTAGTTTTATTGTTATTATTATTATCGTTATTATTTTTACTATTATTATTATTATTATTAATATTATTATTATTATTATTAGGGCCTATTATTATTAACAGGATATATTGAGGGGGACTTTTTGAGAACAGAAGAGATATTACATAAAATTATAAAAGGAAAATAAATATATTCTGTAAATCTGAGAAAAATGACTCCTCCATCGAGAATGGAACCCGGCTCTCATGGCGTTCAACCTCAAATGCTACCATTGATTCTGCAGCAGACGATGTCATTAGAAGACTTGCAATAAACTATGCACAGTTCCATTGATGTTGGATACAGTACTTATGAGAGCCTTTCTGTTCACTTAAATAAGTAAATTCTGACTTGAAATTTATGTTCTCGTGGTGTAATTAATTGAAGTGACTGTTAATTGCATCCCTGACAATAAAGCCTACACATAAAGGCTCATTATTGAATAATACTGGCCATTAGAGCTTAGCTTCAGTCGGTTCTACTGCCTTCTCCTCACTACAGCTCCTCGGAAATGGTATAGTTTGGACGCTAAATCTCTTCCTCGTAAAACGCGCTTACGACGTTAGCCATTTGGAAAGTACAGTGCCATACTTTTTATGTACGTATATTATGGAGCAAGGAATTTAAGATTTCTTGTATCACAGTAAAGCGTAATTCAAAGAATTCAGAAAAATATAGGCCTACACAAATTATTCATATCTTGAACGCATATATTAGGAACAAGAGATATTAAAAACTTTGTGGTAGCTACGTGGCTTGTTTGGGTTTGAGTCCCAGTCGGGACTGCGAAATTTTTGTTCAATAATTCATAGTGACAATTGTGGCGGAAGTCAGAGTCGGTGAAGAAATGTCAGAGGGAATTGGGATAAGGAGAGATGTGCGACAAGAATTCCCTTTACCATCTACACTGTTCAAAAACTGCTTGGAAGATTTAGTGAGGAAATCTTTTCAGAACTGGACAGGAGTGGTAGTAGAAGGAAGAAAAATAAAGTGTCCCCTTCATAGCATACATCACTGACTGTACTTTTGTTCCATAATGTCGGACTGGTAAAGGTAAAGGTATCCCCTTCACATTCCATGAAGACACTTGAGGGATATGGAAGTAGAGCCCCATGCTTTCTATGACCGCGGCACTAGAATGAGGTGGTATGGTTGGCACCACGCTCTGACCGCCTTTTACCCCCGGGAAATACCCGGTACTCAGTTTTATAGGAAGTAGGAGGCTGAGTGAACCTCGGGGCCGTTCTGGAAGTTTGGAAACGAGAAAAATCCCGTCACCACCCGGGATCGAACCCAGTCCGTAGCCAGCTGCTCTACCAACTGAGCTACCTGGCCGCCAATGTCGGACAGGAGAAGTAAAAATTGCCGGCAGAAGAGAATTGCTATTCAACCAATGGCAGAGATCAAATTCCATGCTTTTCTTGACGTTGGGCGTGGGTAGATCACTTCAGACCGCCCAACTTCAAGTCAAGAGTGGAATGAGACTCCTGCCATTGGTTGAATAGAAATATACTTCTCTCCTCCTCTGTCGGCAATGTTTACATCTCCTGTCAAACATTATGGAACGAATTATAGGAAAATAGTTCACTAATCAGATTTCAGATGTATGCAACAAATTTTCTTCATCTGACACATAGTCAACTGAGATGTGCTACTTGATACTTGATACTTGATGTAACAACCAGAACCTCAATAATAATATTGGGTTATTTTACGACGCTGTATCAACATCTAGGTTATTTAGCGTCTGAATTAAATGAAGGTGATAATGCTGGTGAACTGAGTCTGCGGTCCAGCACCGAAAGTTACCCTGCATTTGCTCGTATTGGGTTGAGGGAAAACCCCGGAAAAAACCTGAACCAGGTAACTTTCCCCGACCGACATTCGAATCCGAGCCACCTGGTTTCGCGGCCAGACGCGCTGACCGTTACTCCACAGGTGTGGACCAATAATAATAATAATAATAATAATAATAATAATAATAATAATAATATGGTAACAAATTAATCTTTCAGAACTCGCAAAACTTACGAGAAATTTAGTAATTTTTATACAGGTTTTTCTTGTAGCTGAAAAGTATATTACAAATTAAGCGCTTCAAACTAAATTTCATTTCAATATTGAATAAAATTTATTGTTTTAAGACAAGTATGATAATTAATCACTAATTCGAACCGTACCATACGTTTATCCTTCTTTCTTTAAAATTATATTAGTACATTAGGAAATGCAGAATGCTGTGTGTTTATCATATGATATTATAATATGTTGGTGAAGGAAAGCTCACGATTTCAGATGAATATTCCACTGGATCGAAATATAAAGTAGCAACAATGCTGTATGCTACCGGTTCGTACATGTCTCGTGCAGTGGTACTGTGGCTTGATTTTCAGTTAACATTCCAACTTTCTCCAATATTTCATTCCTCAGATTCCATACTCAGAGAGTTTCCATCGCATTGTTTGATTCTTCGTCATGTTGAAACTATTTAAACTTCATTGAAATGTATCGAAAGTCATGTTATTGTGCACAACATTATCTAGCTAGTTTTGTATCTAGATTTACTGCTGAGAATCCATTAGTACACTTTCGTTTTAAAGCTACTTCTTTCTGCGTTTTCGATGCATGAATTTCCCTCAGTGCACCCAAAAAAAAAAAAAAGGCACAAAATTTAAATGGTTATATTACAGTAGCTAATGATTTCACTTTAAAGTTTATTTCTCAGGCAAATTTCACAGTCCTTATAGACCGGGAAGGTACTGTAATATTTAATTTTTTTACCATTTATTAAACATTATTTTTTATTTTTTTGTAAAGCAGGGCAAAATTGATAGTTTATGCCGAACTAAGCATTATGGTCTTACGAGTTCAGCAAGCCAAGCCGTTTGCTGTGATATCATCATTTGTTTTCTTCTGTTTTGAGTTCTCATATTGGGAATAATGAATCGCTAAACGAACGAAGACAAGATTTTCATTAAACATTTTCACCAATATTATAATTTATCTGCGTGTCAAATTGTAAAGAATGGTTTTCTCAAGTGTACAACGATTGATTAGCAAGATACGGACATGATATCCCTCCTGAGAGATTATTCCGTGAAAGATCGCATTTTTTCCCAGATTCTCTGATGGTTTTCGCTGGAATTTCAAACGAGATCTTAATCCTATGGACATTTTTGTATGGAGTTAACTACAAAAAGTAGTTTACTACAAAACAAGAATTCGTAATATTGACAACGTCTTCTTGAATGTTGGGACCGGCTTCATCAAAGACATATTTATATCCAATGCTATTGGACAATGGAGAAGATGCCTACAAACGGTTGTGCGGGCAAATGGCAGTCACATAGAGCATCACTTTTAAATTTGATTATTTGAAAGATCATTAATTATTACTAATTTTACCAACATTCAGTTTCTGCATTTTGAAGAAATAAATTGTCTTCAAAAACCACACTTTCTCATCATTGTGTATTGACCTCCATAATATTTTAATTGAGTCTCAAAAACATAAAAACATAATAAAAAGTCCTGCTCATCTTTAAAGTCCATTCTTTCCAACAGTGTATTCATTATAAATTGATGTTATGTATTTCCAAAAATAAAGTATTTCTAATTTTGTGCGGTTTTTTTGGCCCAATGTGTATATATTTTCTTCTTTCTGTTGTTCATTTACAGACTTTTGACACCCATATACATTTCTTATTTCTTTCATAAAAAATTGTCTAATGCTTGTTTTCTAATTTTATTCCCATTAATTTAATATATAGAGTTATTCTAAAGTCAAGAATAGTAAAATGCGTTACAAGAGCGGTATGTTGACGTTTTCATGTTCGAGGAAAAGATTGAAAAAGCGAAACGTAATTGAGCTTTTTTAATTTCCGAGAACATGAAAACAAACATACCGCTCGTGTATCGTACATTATTTTGTGCGAAGATCGTTTATTACATACCTGAATGAGGAATTTCTAATTAGTTGCAATGAAATCTCCATCTTGGTGTCTGTTCAATGACGGCAACTTTGGAAAACAAATATATCTATCTTCAACATTGTTCCTATAAAATGTTTTCTGTGTTTACTATACTGCAACAGACCGTGATATACGTCTTTTTTTCCCCCAGTCTATGATGAGTCTGGAATCTTGTTGATTTTTTCACGACTTCATTAATGTTACTTGCATTACAAATGCAGTAACTTTTGTGGTATTATAGAGTTTACTTAATTTTCGCAAATATTTAAAAACAATAATTAACAGTGCAATTTAGGTGAAATTGCAGTGGTAAGTTTCCAATTTATAATTGTTACTATATTGAACGTCTCTAAAAATAATATGTTAAAAGCCTAAAGCAGTAAAATGAATATGACGCTTAAGCGGTAAGAATAAGGAAATTGTTATGTGTGTTACGTTGGGAATGCTGAATGTGGTATTTCAAACGTACCGCGTATTGGTTGTGTGCGGAAAGCAAGCAAATACGAACGATCTCGCACAAACATTTTTACGTCCTCTATATTTCTTAAGAAATAAATTAATAGAAAAATAACAGGCGAAAACAGTTCTGTAAGGCGAATGGTTTATGCAGAAATAAACTAATTTCAAAATATTGAGATATAGTCGCCATTTCTCTCCTCTGTCATTATTAACCACTCTTCTAGAGAATAAATAGCATTCAAAAGAAAATATTGCAGAATATCATATAACATTTTACAAGCTTCCACAATGATGACAAATTACAGGATCCACACCGCAATTCACCCAGAATTCCTAATTCTCTCAGTGCTCTGGAACAATCTATATTACATTCATAGCACAAGGCCAATATTCTAAATAATGTATAGGCAAAAGTATTGCTTTCTGGTACAGGGACATCATTTATTTTTTACTTCAATTTTTATTTTACCTGAGTTTTTGAATGTACTTCACTCCTACCCCCTCTACTACTGAACTTCCAACCGTTCTCCACACAGAACCGAGGCCGCGTATGCAGTACTGAGTTACTGAGTATAGTACGTTCCAGAAATATGTTCGCGCTTTCCAGTGACGAAAGAGCTTTCAACATTGACTCATATTTTCGCACAGGTACTGTCGTCCGTTTGCCTACGTCGCATCCCGATTTCCCCACCTGCTTCTGATCGCCCCTCTGTAAAATCTAGTAGCTGGGTTGTCTTAGCTCTTTTCTGAGAACATTAATTTCTGTTAGGAATTGGACGTCTACGTAATATTATATAACTGTTTAAAATAACTTAACTAAAAGGCCTCGTTAAGTAATTAACTGTCACGTGATTTTCCCCCTTTTTACGACCCTACGATAAAACCCATTGGACGGACAGTAGATAGCATTTCTGAGTAATTTTATCTTTTCGGATCGGTAGAAGTGAAGATTAAATTTACAGTACGTAAGGTACTCTTTTATAGAGTTGGTATAGAATTATTTGAACATGAGTTACTAGTACGAAGGACGAAACTGGTATTTGGAATTAGGTACAATAGTCTATACTGCGACAATATGCACAAAAAAACTGAAGCCTCTATCCAAATGAACGGCCACAATTTTCAAAAATGTGTTTAAATATCCATATTATGATTATTTTTCAATTTAACTTCATTCTCTATATATACGCTAATGTGCTGAAACAGTACAATATACACTACATAATTAATAAGTCCGAATGGATAGCTCAATTCGTGAGTAAAAACATTAAGTGTTAATACAGTACTGTATTTTGATTAAATAAAAACCTAATGAAAATGATCAAACTCAAAATTGCAATAGTTCCTAGTTTACGTAAATGGATGAACTACTGTTCTTCCCTCCTATACCTAGTAAAGTGATTTGTATTTTACGCCAGTATCATCGATCTCCAGTCTTGGAAGGGGGAGCAAGCGGTGTTTCCGGTTCTAGACCTTTAATTCAAAGATAGAGACAGGTTGATATTAAAAATGTTAGTAAAAATGAAATGATATCCCTGTATAAATGTACAAAAGAAATAACACATTAGCCCATAAGAGTTTTTTCCACATGTAAACTATGCAAGCAGGTCTATTAAGTATGAATGGCACAGAAAATATAGTTGAGATGAGTTACTGACAGCTTTGGCGGCATTTCTGCCTCGGAGACAGCCACTGAAACGATACTTGCAAGGTCTTAACAGTCACCACATAACACAGACCACTCCCCTTACAAGCAGGTGACTAGTGATTACATTCAGAAACGCCGAAATCGTGAATGTTGCACAGAGGAGATGTAATTCATTGTCCATCTCCACGCAACATCAACGAATCTCGTACACTTTATCCTGGAGCACATTTTTTAGTAATATGGGTTGATATGAAAACTATATATAATTTGAACTGGTAATGAAAATTACTGGAAAACGGATGAACGGATTTTAACGACTAACCCCTCATTTTCAAGCTCGGAATCCAAAAATTGTCAGAAAAATAGTAATTTTCAGTGAAATGTGAATTTTCCTGCATAATTTTCCTATTTTCCTAAATCCATCTGTTGTCAGTTTTGAAAACTAATTGCTTTTCAGAATAAAACAAATCACACACACTACAATAAACAATATTACACGAAGGCCATGACCTGCAGGATTGCTGACATATTTAAAGATGAAATTCAATTGGTTAGTAAAAGCTTCAAGACTTGCTAAAAATAATTCTTTGGTGTGTGATTTTCTGAGTATAGTTGTATATCGGATATTAAAAACTACAAAACTTGAGGTTGTTTGATGATATTATTATCATTAGAAATGAAATAGTATTATAGTTAATGCCATGATGTGACTATTTTTAATTAATTATACATATTAATGGTATATTGATGACATGAAATTGAAACATTTTGGGGTTATATAAGTAGATGTAGAGAATACCTTAATTTAGATCTTGATTTCTATAATTTAATGAGTGGTGGCTGTAGACTATATATATGTTACTGGAAACTACAAAACCTGCGTTAACTAATAATATTGTTATTAAAATAAATTATTTTTATAGTTGTTAATCAAGTGGGGTTGGGTTTTTCATATATTTAATGTGGTGTAGATATTTATATGCTTGATTCCGTTTAGTATTGGCTGGAAAGAGCGCAAAAATTACAGTTTCTGAGGAAAGACCAAAAGGTATTACTTACTGATAAAATAACAGGCCTATAAGCTTTTATAGTCTCCCAATCATTTCAGCAAGATCTCTTAGCAGAATAAAATTATTTTACCCTCTGCATTTCAAGGTAGTTCACTAAACATGCAGCAGCTATACGAAGATGCAATGTATATTGTTCGAGAGCATAGCAAACCTGACATTTTCTTAACTTTCACCTACAATTTACAATACCCTAAAATAAATACCGCTTTACTCCCACACGAAAAACCCACTGATCACCCTGACATTGTTACTTGCGTTTTGGCGTTGAAACTGAAAAACTGAAGATGGATAGGTTCAAGAAAATATATTTGGCATAAAAAATATTTAGAAGGAGTATATTTAATTGTTATGGAAGCAAATAACTTTCAAAATGTCTGGTATTCTTCATTGAAAATAAATCTGAAAAAATATTATTTGAACGCCCAATGAACTTAGTTTGCAGCATTTGCTGCACAAGCCACTAGTTTAATAGAAAGTACAGTGAAATGGGAAGTGTTGGTAAAATGAAATTAGTTGACGAGCACGAAGAAACCAGGAAAAGAGGCCCTAATTCTCCAATCCTATCCACCACTACAAATACCATTCCAGTTACCGAAACTCTATACCTTAATTCTAACCTGTATGTTGCAGAAAAAAGTTTCATTAACACTTCTTTATTTGTTTGAGTTTTTATATTTTGTTTATAAGTTCATATTCGGAATAAAGTGGCGTTGAACTTTTATATAATAAATTTAGATGTTAGCTTAACTTGTTCAATTTTCATGTGAATACCAAACGTGAGGTCCTAATTTTCAACCGTTTTGCCGGTTCCTAGAAGGTACCGATCATTTAACCTGTTCGTGCTTAAAAAGTACAATACAATTAAATATTCAATACCGTCAGGGTGACTACCACGTCGAAAATCGATACAAATGCGTGCTTGTTCTGCCGTTCCTGACCGGTCATAAAACACAAATAACACCAACTAACCCCACTGATTTCTGTTATTCCGATTGTGTTACAAGCTTGAGTGCTCCATTTGTTTTTCAAAATTAAAATGGAAGAACATTAAATAAAATTAAAAATTCTGACTCTACACTTTAATTTTTACATATGTTTCTTTGGTCTTCGGAAAATATCCTTAATGAAATGATTCGTCAAGAAGATTTATGCTTTCCATTCTTCCGAAGTAGGCTATGTTGCACGAAAATTATGATGTAAGATTAAGTTGAGAATATCAGTTATATTCAACATAATAATAATAATAATAATAATAATAATAATAATAATAATAATAAGCCAGACGTTCGAGATGGGCAGGGCATGTAGCATGTATGGGTGAATCCAGAAATGCATATTTATTTATTTATTTATTTATTTATTTATTTATTTATTTATTTATTTATTTATTTATTTATTTATTTATTTATTTATTTATTTATTTATTATTTTGCTAATAATTGTAACATAAAATATAATATATACAGAAAAACTTCAGCTCACCCCTGAAAGAGTAGAACTCGTGCTCAGGGGCGGATTCCTTAATTAAAATTAATAATTATACAATACAATTTGTCTTATGTCTACTGTGCAATTATAGTATATAAATTTAAATTTACAATTTTTCAATTTTTATAAAATCTATACATAACTTTTTAAATTTAATACTAGAACTATAAGAATTGACAAGATTAAGATATTTAAATACAAATTTGTTATATATTCTTGGGCCAAAATTACTACTATGATTAAATACTGTAACAGTGTTGAATTTTGGTTCAAACAATCTTAAAGGATTCGTACCTTTTGTTTCATAACTATGAGAATACAATTCAAAATTTTTTCGATTTTTATGTATGAATTTTATTAAAACAATATAATAAATTTGTATTACGTTAAGTACATTAAAGTATAGAAACAAATTTTGAGATGGAAAATCAATAGGTTTATGAAGACATATTTTAATTATTTTCTACTGTAATAAATGAAGTGGATTAAAATTGCATTTAAATGAGCTACCCCATCCTATAATTCCATACATAATTACCGATTGAAATAAAGCTAAATATATTGCACGTAATAAAGTTATTGACAAGTAATTCCTCAATAAAACAAAATAATATACTATTTTACGTAATTTATTACAAAGGTAATTAATGTGTTGGTTCCATTTTAAATGATTATCGAAAATTATGCCTAAATACTTAACTTCAGAGGACTCTTTAATAATCGGACATTTACACTGTATAAGACAACAATCAGAATTATGTAATTTAATACTTAATATAGATGTAGGAGGTTTGTTACATTTTTCAGATAATGAGAATAGAATAATTATGGTTTTATTTTCGTTAATATAAAGATAATTTATGTCAAACCATTTTTTATTAATTTAAGTCCATTATTTGAGTTATTATATACATCATACCAGGTTTTTCCACCAAAAAGTAAAACTGTGTCATCTGCATAAGAATAGTGAACACCATTGTATTGTAAGTCAATTTTTAATAAGTCATTAATATATATATTAAAAATAGAATAGGGCCTAGAACTGTACCTTGGGGAACACCTATATTAATAATTAAAGGTTCACTTAAATAATTGTCAATTTTCTTTATTTTAATTCTGTCGTTGAGATACGATTTTATTAAGTTTAAAGCATTACTGTACCTTTGACTCCTAATAAGTCTAATTTCTCATATATAGAATGTTAGTTGGGAGACCGGAGGGAAAAAGACCTTTGGGCTGGACCCCGGACTCATTTCACCGAGATTATCACCATTTCATTCAGACGCTAAATAACCTGAGATGTTGATACAGCGTCATAAAATAACCAATTAAAATAAATAAATAAATAAATAAATAAATAAATAAATAAATAATATTCATGAAGACCAGGCTCCTCTTACAATACAAAGAAGGGATAGGGATATACGTCGGAAAAGTCTTCCTTTTTTAATCCTCGGTCCTTTACAGCTATTCTTAAGGAGAATTAAAAACATTGATTCCTCGCATGTGAACACTATCTTTCAATTTATGTAGTTCAGCACTGAAAAAATTCTCTCCATATGGGAATATTCGAGACCCGTTTCGCCTCTCTTGTATTATGTACGGGTTCGTAATCGTTAACCCTCAAACGAAGGCAATCGATGGCTCTAAATAGCCAGTAATTGGTCGCTTACTTAGAACAGTAATCAATAATGCTTCGATCAACGTACCCAGTGTCACCTAACTAAACTTGATGAATCGAGAATATTTCTACGGAACAGACAAAGTAGCGCAGAAATATTTTATTCGTCTATTTGCAATGCACGTTCCATTCAATCAGAGATAAAAGAATGTCCTTTTAATTTGTGTTTCATTAAAGCCATGCGTTTCCTTCTTTAAATTTTTATTTTAATTGAAACAGGTTACTGATTCTTCTTTCTTTGAGATTGTGATTAGTAATAATAATAATAATAATAATAATAATAATAATAATAAAATATAATACAATTTTTAATAGAATTATTCTAAAATTTTTGTTTGGAGATATAATATGTGTGTATCCAATGCCCACCCACTTCACTTGCGTGATTCGGGTTCCGCATACTGCGGATAGATGGCAGAACTGTGACCCATTTTCTAGTTGTACACCACTTCGGCGGGTCACACTGTACATTATGTGTATCTGTGGAGAGTTATGTCGTGTACTAGGGTGAGTATATGTGTAAGTGTTCGTGTAAGTGTAGTGTCTGGAATGAGTGATGATGATGAAGATGAGGAAGGGAGAAGAAGAAACCCGGTGCCAGCACGTATACTACTCCAGTCGAATAGGCTTAATGTCCCCTTCCGACAGACAAATCACTATCAACAGTGACATATGCCTTCTCTTCATATGCACTGCGGAGAGATTTGGGTTTTAACCAAGGCATATTGGTGCACAGTCTAGTGATTAGAAGTTGTGCACCGCCATCTCTCCTAGTCCTGAGGTAGAAATTTTACATGAAAATTTCTGACCCCGCCGAAATCGATCCCGGGCCGGCTAGTCTGGAGGCAAACACTCTACCACAGAGCTAACTCGGCGGACATTGGAGATATAATATTCTGAACATCAAATTGTTTGTAACAATAAATTCCATCTGGAAACATAAAGTCTTCACTGTTTCAAATTATAGCTTAGCTTACGTAAAATTTAAGAAAGGTAATTGGATGAATTTTAGGAAATTTTTTTTTCATCTTTTAAATATTGCCTAATTTTTTCTAATTTATCATGTCATATTATGGCGAGCAAAATTCTCGGACTAATTACCTTTTCTATCATTAAAGCCAAATCCTAGGAATTCCTGCCCATAGAACATCCCACTATTCATCCTCTTTCACTCTCTCAGTCCCCCGTGAATGGAATTCTCTACCTCAGAAGATTAAGAGCTGCCAGACAATAACCACTTTCTTGAAAAGGCTAAATGATTTCTTACGGACGCAGTCAAATTGAAGTTATGATTGTGATCGAGTTTAATAATTTAATTTAATTTAGGTATGACTATCATTACTATTACTATTATTATTATTATTATTATTATTATTATTATTATTATAATTGTTATTACATAATTATTTTATTGGTGTTGTGAAGATGAAAAGAATTGTCATTGTATTAGTTATATTAATTATGTATTATATTGTCTTGTATTGCTTTGAATTGTGTTGTATTAATTATGTTATATTCATAGCATTGTAGTAATTTTCTACCATATTGGTTGAGTGGAAGAGAAGGCCGAATGGCCTTAACTCTGCCAGTTAAAATAAACCGTTATTATTATTATTATTATTATTATTATTATTATTATTATTATTATTATTATTATTATTATTATTATTATTACATAATTATTTTATTGGTGTTGTGAAGATGAAAAGAATTGTCATTGTATTAGCTATATTAATTATGTATTATATTGTCTTGTATTGCAGTATTGTATTGCTTTGAATTGTGTTGTATTAATTATGTTATAATCATAGCATTGTAGTAATTTTCTACCATATTGGTTGAGTGGAAGAGAAGGCCGAATGGCCTTAACTCTGCCAGTTAAAATAAACCGTTATTATTATTATTATTATTATTATTATTATTATTATTATTATTATTATTAATGTGAAGAAATTCTTCTGATAGTTTATAAGAAATACATGAGAATATATGACCCGAGAAACAACATTTTGGTAAAAGGTATCTTAAAAATGTTACATCTGTGAAATACGTAAACAAATTTTTAGCAGTAAAATTAGTATTTATAGTTCGGATAAGTGACAATTATTATAATAAATAAATTTTGATCTGAATTTTACTCGTATTTTTGCTGTGATACAAAAGATAACATGTACGTTAAAATATGTAATCTGAAATGTATGTGATGCCCAGGTAGGCTACATTTATTATTTTCTTGGGACATGCATTACTCTTGCCCGTATTTCCTCTCGTGCGCCGAGAACCTTAACGAGAGAGCGTCGGAAGAACTTTACGCCAGGCGTTATTGTGTTAAAGTGCGTCTCTTTGGACACTCTCCAAGTCTCGACTTGTTTGGTAGGAAATATAATCCAGTAATCTTGGCACTTTACAGGGATTCTAAGGACCTATTAGTTTGAAAGTAAAATAGAGTTCCTCGCGGTTAAAGAGTTGGACTAAATTCCGTTATTGTGTTTAGAAGGGGAAGAAGAATGAAAAGAGATAATGATAGACTTTTTATCTAAAGCGATTGTGCATCCTTTCGGAAGGAGTTTATCGCACAAAATTGTCGCTGAATAAGCATATTCTCCCCAGTCAAACATTACGTAAAGACTAATAATAAATTAATTAAGTTTTAGTAAATCTATTTCTACCTATCCCAACCACCTTTGGAAGTGTAATTATTATGGGCTTTAGCGTTCTACTGCTACTATTACCACTGTCACAGCTACTTCTACTACTACGTACTAATACATCTGCAAATACTATTATTGTTACTACTACTACTGTTGCTACTGCTATCACTATTACTGCTACTAATATTACAAATACTACTACTACTACTGCCATTACTACTGTTATTACTGCTGCCACTGCTACTAAGTAGTATAACAGATGCTGCTGCTACTGCTACTACTACTACTACTAATACTACTACTACTGTCATTACTACTGTTACTACAGCTGCCACTGCTACTAAGTAGTATAACAGATACTGCTGCTTCTACTACTACTACCACTACTACTAATACTACTACTACTGCCATTACTACTGTTACTACAGCTGCCACTGCTACTAAGTAGTATAACAGATGCTGCTGCTACTGCTACTACTACTAATACTACTACTACTGCCATTACTACTGTTACTACAGCTGCCACTGCTACTAAGAAGTATAACAGATGCTGCTGCTACTGCTACTACTACTACTACTACTACTACTACTAATACTACTACTACTGCCATTACTACTGTTACTACAGCTGCCACTGCTACTAAGTAGTATAACAGATGCTGCTGCTACTGCTACTACTACTACTACTAATACTACTACTACTGCCATTACTACTGTTACTACAGCTGCCACTGCTACTAAGTAGTATAACAGATGCTGCTGCTACTGCTACTACTACTACTACTACTAATACTACTACTACTGCCATTACTACTGTTACTACAGCTGCCACTGCTACTAAGTAGTATAACAGATACTTCTGCTTCTACTACTACTACTGCCATTACTACTGTTACTACAGCTGCCACTGCTACTAAGTAGTATAACAGATGCTGCTACTACTACTATTACTACCACTACTATGATGTCTACTGAATGGGATAGTGGTCTGCATGTCTAACTGCGAATCTACTGGTCTAGGTTCGAATTCTGGTTTGTACAAGTTATCTGGTTAAGGTTTTTCGGGGTTTACCCTCAAACCTATAAGAGCAAAAATGCTGGGTAACTTTCGGCGTTGGTCCCCGGACTCATTTCACTAGCATTATAACTTTCATTCCACTCAGAAGCTAGACAACGTCGCAGTTGAGTCCGTATGTCATTCCTTGTTGAGTCGTTCTATAATTTATTCATTCGTGGAATGTGTTCCTTCCATTCAGCCTTCCTTTCTTCTATTTTGTCCTTTATTTCAAAGATATGTAATTTATTGCGAATGGTGACGTTACTGATTTCATCTCTACGAGTAGTACATCCAGCTACATATCTTAAAATTTTCATCTGGGCACTTTAGAATTTCCTTTTAGTTTTCTATTGAATACCAGTGTTTCACACCCGTACAAGAGTGATGGTGTGGCATTTACTTTGTAAAATATGTTTGAATTTATCTTCTAGTTTTACTTCTTACAGTTTGTTATGTGCACATTACATTTTACAAGTCCTGGACGTAGTAAAAACATATCTGACTCAAAATACAGGTAGTTGAAATGATTAAATTGTTGAGTAATATTGTCATTAATTACTATTTTCGATCTACGAGGGCATTTGTCCTGAAATGCCATTAGTTTAGATATCTCACTGAACATTTAAATATTGTATTTTAATGCAGTTTTGTGTAAGAAATGTGGCACAATTTATAGGTTTAATTCATTTTCTGTTTTTGCTTCAATTATCTAGTCGTCTCTAAATACTAAGGAATTTGAAACCACTATTATTGTTGAACAATTTCAAGGGAAAAATTGTTCCGGGGCCGGGTATCGAAGCCGGGACCTTTGGCTAAGCGCAGCAACGCTCTACCGACTGAGCTACCCTGGAACTCTACCAGACACCGATTAAATTTTTCACTTTATGTTCACATAACTCAAAGTGGGCTGACATACCGTCAAACATCCAACATTGAGTGCATACCAACACTGTGTGACTTGAATTGTGGTTTTTTGTTAACGAACAGTGACGTGTATTATGTAACTTTACCTTTCAGGTATATCTCCTTGTGAATCTGATTTAAATAATTTCAAGGGAAAAAATTTCCGGGGTCGAGTATCGAAGTCGGGACCTTTGACTAAGGGGACCAACGCTCTACCGGCTGAGCTACCCAGGAACTCTACCGTCCACACCTGTGGAGTAACGGTTAGCGCATCTGGCAGCGAAACCAGGTGGTTTGGGTTCGATTCCCGGTCGGGGCAGGTTACCTGGTTGAGGTTTCTTCCGGGGTTTTCCCTCAACCCAATGGGTAACTTTCGGTGCTGGACCCCGGACTCATTTCACTGGCATTATCACCTTCATCTCATTCAGACGCTAAATAACCTAAGCTGTTGATAAAGCATCGTAAAATAACCTACTAAAATAAAATAAGGAACTCTACCACACACCGACTTAATTATTTTCCTTTAGGCCTATATCCAGATACCTCAAAGTGTAGTAACAAACTGTGAAATATCCAAACGTTCAACAACAGCAAGCATAGTGTGATGTCACGCAAAGATAAACATGTCTAGAGAGAGCAGTTGCGTACGATATACTATGAGACTTTATAGGACAATGAAACTTGAAAAGAAAAATAATTCACAATCCAGCAATAATGTACTCAAACGAAGAAAATCCAATGCTGTATACGGACATGAATATAAACAACGCAGAGGTTTAGAAAAACACCACACACATCTATGTAAGTTCTCTCTACACTATTTTAATGCCAAGGTAAAGTTGTTTTAGTAGATAAAGTAATATTTGGACGGAGTTACGCAATAAGAGACCAAGCGCCAAAAACCTGTTTCTAGATATTGGTCATTGAAATAAATCTCTTTTTTTTTATAGAACATTTTATGCAAGAAGTATTATAACATTCATCTATTACAAAAAAAAATAGCACAAATAATACCAAAAAAGGCTAACCGATTTTTTAATAAGAGACCAGCAGTTGAATTAATATTTCAAAGCAAAATAAATAAATAAATAAACAAACAAACAAAAAATTAAATAAATAAACAAATAAATAAATAAATAAATTTTATGTAATAAACGAATTTTTGCTTATATATAGCAGCAGAATTCAGATATCGCGTTCTTGAATTTTTCCGAGTTAAATTAACCTGCCATCAACATATTTGTGCAAATATATATATATATATATATATATATATATATATATATATATATATATATATATATAATTTTTTTCAAATTCTCGGTTGGTCTATTATTGCGTAACTCCGTCCATTTAACATTATTAAATATTAATCTTGTAACCAAGGTTCCCTAATCTATTTTTCAAATTCTATTCAGAATAAATTTCTTCGAATATGTCGTAATTTATCAGAAAGGCACTGTACATAATAGATATGTCACAATGTTTTCTAAGACTATCAGAAACTTACAAAAGAATCTTCAAGGCGCTTGAGAGCAAGAATGACTCATAGTGGAATATGTTAAAAGGAATGTTAGAGGTGACAGAGTGGAAAGAGGATATCGCGGAAGATCAAAAGATGGAAGAGTTAATGAACCAACTACTTCCTTTGAAGTCTCGCCCGTTTCTCTTGCACTAGCGATTAGATAGATAGAGGGTGGAGAGAGGAAGAGGGGTCGCCTTTAAACACTTCACCTCCCGAACATCACCGAAACTGAAGTTGCTTTGGTCTAGGAACCTGGGTACCCACAGGTCGCCACTTTTTAGCACCCAGCCCCATCGAATCTACTCTAAACGCCTCAAGTTCTTTCTAGACCACAAGGAAAGCCTCGTCAACGCGGTTTACGTACGTCATCGGAAATTATTTCTTGCGCTACCGCACCTCAAAGCGAACAATTCTGGTACATCATTATCATAGACCTTTATCTCATCCTCCTCTCTTACTCTCTGAAGTCTGCAACAAATTCATCTCCATACACACCCTTTCATATAGTTCATCATGTAATTTGTAATACAATCCACAGACTTATCATTACAGTTAGGCTAAAAACCTGGTTTCCAATTGAACGTACAATTTCAAATTTTACAACAGAATGAAATTAATAATATTAGTCAATTTAATAACATTTATAATCCTTGTGCCGAAGAATCGGTAGAATAGATAAAAATTCTCTCTTACACCGGAATTCAAACCCAGGTTTCCAGCTTTACATGGCCTACCCTCGTGTATCGTGTCATAGTATGTCTGTCACAGTAAACACAATGTCCAAACACTAGTACAGAGGTGCACTCATTACGAGTGAGTAAGTGGCCGGGGTCCGACGGAATTTGGCGCTGTCTTGAATCACAAAGTGATTATTTATGCTTTATCATATTATTATGATGTACCGAAGCATGTATGAAGTTTCAATGCAGTAATTCTGCGTTTCCATATTATGATAGTTCGACATTGTGTCTGTCACACACATAGGGTCTACTCTTACACGGTACAGGAACACAGTAGGTAGAACTTAAACTGAGAAGAATTCAATCCGGCATCGGAACTCGAATCCGGTGTTACTTAAAGGGGTTATGTACAGCTTATAGCAGTAACATTTTTGGAAATATTCAACATTTTTTTCCTCCATTACTCTATCTTGTACAATAATGAAAATTGGTATGCGTAAAAAACTGTCCTTTATTTATTTATTTATTTATTTATTTATTTATTTATTTATTTATTTATTTATTTATTTATTTATTTATTTATTTATTTATTCTGGTGTAGTTAAGGCCATCAGGCCTTTCCTTCAACACCACCAGAAATACAAATACAATAATAGAAATGAAAAGAAAAATCATACTATAAACAAATCAAGCCACACAAAAATATACACAGGTTGCAATCACAAAACCTTTAAATGAGTGATCAAGTATCGTAATTAATTGTATCCTAACTAATTAACTAACATAAACAAGAAACTTGCAATTTTAATCTAGATTTAAAAAAAAACACACATCAACACTTCTAGCAATACCTAAAAATCATTAAATAAGACAAAATTTTCCATTTTAATTTTGAATTGTAATGGTGGTAGTACACTGTGCAGTGATGAAGCGTTTCCCTCATAACTCATAAACTTGTTAACTTTTTCACGTCCTGTTTGTTTTATTTTATTGCTGAGACTCATGTTTACAATATCATGCTCTTTCAATTACATCCCTTAATAAATAATATATTTTTTATTTGGTGTTAGAAGAAAATACTGATATTTGACCATTTTTAATGAATTTATTTTTTATAAAATAATCTGTCTAAGGTAGAGAAGTGATCTTGCATCATATTATAGATATGACATGCGTAAATACACACAAAAAATTTCATCACAAAATGTTGGATAATTTTTTAGTTAAGTGGGAAACGCTTCATCACTGCACAGCGAACTTACTGCTGAAACTGTACCTAACCCCTTAATGGATAAAACGCCAGCACGTAAAACTGGAAACCCGGGTTCGAGTCCCTGTGCCGGACAGAATTTCTCCCATTCATAATCTTTTTGTTTATTTCCCTTTAATTTCCCGCGAAAGTCAGATAAAACCGATAACGTAAATTATTTCCGGTGTCTGCTATCAATAGTGCGTCGTCTGTACAGCCTATTTCCCGTATATTATTAGATTGAAGCGTAAGTTAAACCTGCTACCTAAATTTCCGCTCTATAAGCTGTGGGACAGTGTTCTAATACGACGCGAATGTTCTATTTCTGTTAAAACTGCTCTAACCCAAGGTGCAATAAGGCGGAAGAGTTGTGCGAGAGATTCTATCTCATCAGTAAAGAGAACTCTGCTCTTCCCCTCTGCTCGTCCTCATAACCAAAGCTGGCCGGACAGCCATTCCTTAAGCCTTCATTTTCCTGATATTCCTAGAGACCGGGAAAGAAAATTGAGATGACGTGAACTTCCTACAGGGTATATAGCAAGGGCTGCCTCGATTTAACATGACGTGACTACAACGCGATTACGACTCATATGCTGCACAGTTCAACTTGGCCTACATACGGTAGGAGGATTATGGGATCACCTTGTCAACGTGTGTTCTCAGTAGTAACTTTTGAACCAGTGAGCAGGTTTCCGACATGCGGAATAATTCAGCAGACAATCTGTATTTAAGACGAGTGCTCTCGAAATAGAAGCGCCTCTAGGTGAACAACTAGAACGTTGGTTTTTCACATCGAAAGCCAGTATTCACATTATCCATCACTCAGGGGACGGATTTTGATGACCTAAAGTTAAAAATGACGCTGAGTAGACACAGAGGAATTACATAACATCGCAGTAAGAGTTTACAGTAAAATTCCGTGTCTTAGAACAGGGCCGGGCATGAGAGCGGCTCCATATAGTCGGCCAGAGCTGCTCTCGCTCCGCAAGGCAAGCCGGAGCAGAACGCTCACGCAGTGGCGGACTCACATTACAGCTACCTTCCCTGCATGAATATAACAAGAGCCACGGTTGTTCTAGTCATTCAGTCTGTCAGTACATACTAGTTTATAAGGATATTACATCAATCCAGTATACAGTACAGACTTTATAACGCTTTTATTAATTTAATGGAATAAACTTCGCTCTATGCACACACACAAATCATTAGGCTTATTTACATAAACCATACGCACATACTGCAATCTCCTTACCACGGTTCTACGAGACAAGCGTATGGCTTCCACTTCCCCTAATTGCTGTGGACAGAGTTCATCTGCCAATGTAATTAAACATGGATTGATGAATTCACCTTCGTTGAATCTTTTCAATTCCTTTCAATTTCGTGGCAAATTTTTGTAGCTAATTCTCATAGCCGATTCACTAAGTGCATTATTGTCATCCTGTTAATACATAATATATGATTTGATATATGACATGATATGACATGACATGACATGATATATGTGATGTGTGATGTGATACGATATACAGGGTGTTTAAAAATACGGGGTATAATTTCAGGTATGTATTTCCCACATGTAGACAATCAAAATAGTTCATTACAACATGTGTCCGGAAATGCTTCATTTCCGAGTTATGGCTTCACAACATTGAAATTCGCCGGAACGTTTTTCTTTCCGCTGGTCGTTGTCATTACAGAAGATGTTCAAAATGTCCACCTCCTGCTTGAATACAGACCTCACATCGATGTCTCATTGACCTGCGAACACGATCCCAAACTCCAGGAGTATTGCGTATGTCCTCAGAACATTCCACAAATCGATTCCGAAGGGATTCCAAATCAGGCACCGGATACGAATAAACCAATGATTTCAAATGGCCCCACAAGTAGAAATCGAGAGGGCTCAGATCAGGTGAGCGTGGAGGCCAAGCAATTGGGCCACCTCTACCTGTCCATCCATCGATCAGGAAACCTTCGATCCAAGTACCGGCGAGCCGTACGACTGAAGTGTGCAGGAGCGCTATCATGCAAGAAGTGAATGTGTTGACGATTGATCAGTGGAGTGTCTTCTAAAACATGAGGTATGGTGTTTTCCAGGAAGTTTGTGTACGCCTGCCCCGTAAGTCTGTTTACAAGTACATGGGGTCCAACTAATCGATCACCAATGATACCGGCCCACTTGTTGAGGGAGAACCGCACCTGGTGATGAGATGCAACAGTTGCACGTGGGTTTTCATACTCCCATACATGCTGATTGTGGAAATGTGTTATGCCATCTCGTGTGAACTGTGCTTCACCTATAAATAATACTAAGGCAGGAAAGTTCGGATTTACACCACACTGCTGCAAGAACCACTGACAGAACCTAACTCGTGCAGGGTAATCTGCTGGTAACAGGGCCTGTACACGTTGCAGGTTGCAAATAATAAGGATACAATTGATACTCTTTCAACAGTCTCCAGACAGTCGTATGAGGAACATTGACTTGCAACGCTACCCTTCGTGTGCTGATAGAAGGAGTCATGTTCACAGCCTCCAGAATCTCCTCCTGTATTTCTGGAGTTGTAGATCTTGGTCGTCCCCTTCGCAAACCAGGAGAGTTAAATTTTCCATATTCGCACAGACGGTAATGGAGACGTACAAATGTCTTCTGATCTGGACATTGTTGTTGTGGGTACCTCTCCTGGTACAAACGACGAGCCAGCTCAGCATTGCCGTCCGCCTTACCGTACATGAAGTGTATCTCTGCCAGCTCTTGATTTGAATACATGTCGCACAGTCTAACGCCTACACAACACTGAATGTAACCTTCGCCTCGGAATGAGCTGTCAGAGTGCCCTCTTAATGTCTCCTTTGACGGCAACGACCTGCGGAAAGAAAAACGTTCCGGTGAATTTCAATGTTGTGAAGGCCATAACTCGGAAATAAAGCATTTCCGGACACATGTTGTAATGAACTATTTTGATTGTCTACATGTGGGAAATAAATACCTGAAATTATGCCTCGTATTTTTTAAACACTCTGTATAGCATGAACTGTAATATACTATACTATGATATATATCATAATACTTGTATAATTTAAAATTATATATTACCAAATGTATAATAACTTATAATGCAGCATAAATATCGAATAGATAGTCTAATATAATGTACCTGGGAAATATTTTCTTTAAGTTATATTAATTTATGGCGCTCATTACCAACATATTTGTCATATTCAGTAGCATGTTGTAAAGAATAATGCCGTTGGATATTGAACTTCTTAATCAGTTGGAGTGTTTTATGACAAATTAAAGACTTTGCTAATCACTGCTGTCTACCAAAAAGAACTCCTTCTCCCATGATACATTAAAAGCATTGGGAATAGCGGGCCGCTTTAGTGTATGAGGGGAAGCTCCGTCTTAAAAGTTCGCCATCATACTGCAGAGTCACCACTGCACCGACACTGAATGACGTACAGTATGCATACGTCGCAGCGCTAACAAGACCCGCTCTTTAAAGCTCATTTCTCAGAATCACGTAATGTGCCCAGCCCTGTCTTAGAAAGAAGTAAGGAATTTTATTTAACAATTGAGGCGTTCCCTGGAATAACATCTTAACGTACGTATGTCATTTCTCCATTTGCAGCATATATTGAATACTTAATATCAGATCTTGTTCCTCATAAAATATGATTTCCTCCAAACAAGCACAGCTCTCTCTAGAAATATTTTAATAATTTTCTACGGAATTCTGCTTATACGAGGCCTAAAATGTTTGATGTTATCTATCTCAAATTCAAGTTTTTGCCGTAAAGTTTTTGTTCCAGAGAACACCTGTTGTACAACATTTGGTTATGGCTGTACCTCGCTTAGCATGAAGGAGATTAATTAACTCATGAAAATTTTATTCATAATATCTTTCCTGTAATATGTTACATTCTCACACAGAGAAATGACTACTTGCCCACAAGTGTTCGAGTTGTTTCCATATACCTATTTGTAATTCAGGACATCAACATTAAAGGGTTAGGTACAGCTTACAGCAGTAAAATTTTGGAAATATTCAACATTTTTTTCCTCCATTACTGCACCTTGTGCAATAATGAAAATTATTATGTGTAAAACACTCTCCTTCCAGTATATGAAAAAAATATTTTTACGTTTTAAAAACATTATTTACATTTTTTTTTTTTCAAAATTCAGTTCACTGTGCAGTGATGAAGCATTTCCCACTTAACTCAAAAACTAACCAACATTCTGTGATGAAGTTTTTTGTCTATATTTATGTATGTCATATCTATAATATGATACAGGATCACTTTTCTACCTTTGATAGGTTCTCTGATAAAAAAGTAAATTCATTAAAAAAGGTCAGATATCAGTATTTTCTTCTAACATAAATTAAAATAATATATATTATTTATTAAGAGATGTAGTTGAAAGCTCATGATATTGTAAACATGAGTTTCAGCAATAAAATAAAAGAGATAAAACATGAAAAAGTTAACAAGTTTATGAGTTATGAGGGAAACGCTTCATCACTGCACAGTAAACTACCACCATTATGAATTTTGAAAAAAAAAAAAAAAAAAATATGCTCGACCATGCCGAAATGTAGTAATTATACACCTGGTAGCAGTCCTTTAATGCATGTCATTAAAGTACACCTATTCATTGAAGTTCAGATTTTCGATTATTCTCGGATATGCAATCGAAAGACAATGAGGGAAACGTCACGGAGGCTGGAAATCCAATACTGTCGCAGAAGGTTATGTTCTGTTACTATAATAATTACCGTTAATTGTAAATAATATTCAAATAAATTCAATTTGTCATCTCGTTTTTCAATTATAAATCAATTTTCAGGTTATATCAAAATTAGTTCATGTTATTCTCTAAATTATATCAAGGTCAATGACATTATTATTCCTCGGAAAAAATCAATACTTTCGCGTCTGCGCACATCTCATAATTTACGAGCTTGCACAAGTGCACTTCTGCTCTTCAGTGGGATGCGAATAAAATGAATAATTCTGAATAATTTCAAGTTATAAATATGGTCGAGCACAAAAAGTCGTATGGTACTTGCCTATAATGGTAATTAAGACGCTCGTATGAAAATTATGAAACTCGCTTGCGCTCGTTTCATAAACAAACATACTCGCGTCTTAATTACTATCATTATAGGCTCGTTGCATAATGTACTATTTTAATCGTAGAAATATGTTTTTTCATATAGCAGAAGGACAGTGTTTTGCACGGACCAATTTTTATTATTGTACAAGATACAGTAATGGAGGAAGAAAATGTTGAATATTTCCAAAAAAAAAAAATTACTGCCGTAAGCTGTACCTAACCCCTTAACCGGAACGTTAACAATTAGTCATATAATAGCCTATAGAAATAAAGCGGAGGAGAAGAAACTAGCTGGTAATGTTGCCTATACTCCGTTCCATAATATCTGACGGAGAAGTAAACATTGCTGGCAGAGGAGGAGAGAAGTATAATTGCTGTTCTACCATTGGCTGAGGTCTCATTCCACGGTTGATTTGAAATGGGTCGGTGTGAAGCGCTCTACTCCCACCCAACTTCAACACAACCGTGGATTGAGACCTCTGTCATTGCATCAATAGCAATTATTATGAGATATTTCTCTCCTCTTTGTCGGCAATGTTTACATATCCTTCAGACATTATGCAACGAAGTATAAGTCAGGTTTATTTCTCGAACATGAAGTTATGACCAGGCTTCGAGAATTGGGACCCGATAAAATAATTTTACTGTGCATGTACTATAGGTTGTTGACTCGCTGCACGTAGTGAAAGGCAGATATGTGAGGTAACAACGTTGCTATTTCGAATAGAGTAAGGTAGTATGGGGAAACACACACATGATGTACATTCTGAAAGTAAATATATATTACACAATGACAATGTGAAATGAATGTGAAAAGCATTTATTCTCCTGTCTTTTATAAGCATTTGTGTTTAATTATACACACTGTTAATGATGGAAATAAACATGTAGTAATTTTAATTTCTTCATTTATCCTATTGGTCATCTTTAGGAAGTGCAGTTACAGTACCGAACTGCAGTATACTACAAGATACACTTCCAGTGTCTAAAGCGTAAATCTTTTTCGGTTATCTGCCAAATATAGTTTGTACTGCGAAAACCTGCGCTCTACCTCGCATGACGTGATAGGAGCAAAACGAAAAAACCTAACTTCATTGCAGTCTCTAAGAGACAGTCCTTTATGTCCACTAATTTGCTGTTTATGTTACACAAAGTTCCATATCCGTTATTTTTACATAAAACTGATTTCCACTTCTATTTTACACGTTCAGTAACCGGTGTACTTGGTGTTTCGTTAATTCTTGTGTCATTTCCTCAACTAATTTGAGGGCTTCCGGCATCTCTTGCTCTGACTTTTCTAACCGTGTAATAGTTTCTGACACAGTTTGAAAATAGTTTTGTATGAAAACCAAATTATTCGTCAGGACTTCAAATCCAGAGCGTTTTCCTTTGCGTATTTGTTGGCATTCATTCTACAGTACCCCCACCCACTGTACGCTTTACCACTATACTCAGTACGCCGTTATGCGGATTTTCCACTGAAGTGCTCTATTGGGTCCCGAAGTCTCGAAGCCTGGTTATGACACAGGATCTCTGATTTTACTTCTTTTTTGATTGTTGTCGCTCTTGACTTCATCGCAAATCGGCTGCGTTTCGAATTGTGAATTTCGGAACACTTTAACAATACTTACTATAGCGAACAACAGACGTATTGTCTATATATCGTAGAGTCTTCCATATTGTACTTTTCGTAATCAGCGAAATTGTTCAAGTGACACAAGAACCTCAAGAACTAGTGGCTGTGGTACGAAGCGAAAGAAAAGGACGCAAGGAGGAGAATCTGTGAAGTCTAGAGTTCAATTGGGAAACAACTCGAGCGAAGCTAATGAAAATTAGTTGCACTGTGATTCCGCGGAAGACTTCAGATTGTTCGATACTTTCGTAACTTCAGAAGATTTTTATCTTTTCTTCGAACTAAAGTACTATAATCTTTGTGTACTCATGAAATCATAACAAATCTACCTTCTGAAGCATATTGCCTTCGAAAACCAAGTGATTACCATATTTTTCATTGTAAATATTTTTTTTTCGTCCAGCGTCGTAGCTGCGTGCTCAAAGGCATCATATTTTAAACTATGTCATAAACGTTGGGATAAACAAATTGATTTTATGTATACAAGTATAAGAAAGACAATATTTATAAATTCATAATTCTTCAAAATTTTATCACTAAGGAAGCATTAGTCCCACGCCGTGGCGTAGTGATCTAAAGCATCCTGCCTAGGACTCGCGATACGGAATGCGCGCTGGTTCGAGTCCTTATGGAGGAAGAAATTTTCTCATGAAATTTCGGCCATTGTATGGGACCGGTACCCACCCGGCATCGTGATGCACTTGGGGAGCTACGATAGGTAGCGAAATCCGTTTGCGAAAGCCAGCTATAACGGCTGGGGGATCATCGTGCTAACCACACGGTACCTCCATTTTGATTGGATGATCCTCCATCTCTACTTCGGAATGTGGGCGTGAGGCCAGCAGCCGGCTGGTCGGTCTGAGCCCTTCACGGGCTGTAGGGCCACGGATTATTAAGGAGGCATTGAGAATAATATTTTTAGCTGTAGTACAAGCATTAATGCAATATAGCATAATAAATTGGGGTGGAGTAGCATCATCTGTATTTTATCCATTAATTTTATTACACAGAAGATTAAAAAAAAATTGTCTGACCAAAAATATGGATTACCCAACAAATTTAATTTTTTACAGATTTTAAAGTATTAACTATTGAAGAAATTTATAAATATAGTTTCCTAACTTACTATCACAGAAATCAAATAAAACATCAATCTAATCGACATGAATATCGTACTCGAAGACAAAAGTCTACTTCCCATTAATTGAGCCTAAATGTCATACAATTGCAGCTCTTAAACATGGTGCTAGTTTCGGCCCAAGATTTAATTGGAGCTTTTAAAAAAGAAATTTATAAAATTATTCATGATATAGGTATAATATTAATAAATGTGTGTATTTTTTTATCTTTTATTTCTGTCGACTATATTCATGTTTTTATTCAATATCACTGGCTTCTGTCTGATTGTCAATTTATATTAAATGTGTTTTTGTCTCCTTTTCTCTTTCTTCTTTTTTGTTTTAGCTCTGGTTATTTATCGGTTTGAATTAAGTTACTTACTGTATTTAGTAAACTGTCCTTGTAAATTCTATGTTATATTATTGGCTAAGATCACACCTTACACGAACCTGTCTCTTGTGGTAGTGGCTAGAAACATATTCGTTTTGTAATTTTAATGTATACTAACTAGCTAATTAGTTATAAATTAATTAATTAATTAATTAATTAATAAGTAAGTAAGTAAATAAATAAATAAATAAATAAATAAGTAAATAAGCGCTGATTCCAACTCTCATAACATAATTGAATTGGATTGAATTGAAATGAATTGAATTGAAAGAGATAGGGAAATTGGAGAAAAAAACATTAAAACATAAGCGAAAACGCGTCCTACAAGGGACTTCGGGACTAAGAAAAATTCAACATTTGAGCTCCAAGCCTGTTGGCCACTTGTCTCACTTCGAATTTCGATGCTTCACTACAGGAGCTCTAGAAAATTTTGAATACGAAAAAGCAGAAAAACCTATTAACTATCACATACTGGTCTCATAGAAGAAGTTTTCTCACGAAATTTGGGCATGTGTCTGAAATTGTTGCCCATCCAACATCACGGTGAGTTTGGAGAACTGTAATTAATAGGCAGAGAAATCCTATCTCCTAAGTTAGCTATTATAACGGGAGAGATCATAGTCTAGACCACACGTTACCCCATACTGATTAGCAGGCCGTTTATCTGTGCTGAGAAATTTCTGGTCAATGTATTAATACATCTCAATGAAGACGCGTCCTTGTTTATGTAGCAGAAAGTGTGGTTGGTAAACAATTGGGAACAGTCCCCATTTTTACGAATCGAAATGGGTAATGATGTTTCTTCTCTACAACAAATAAATGTTGTGGTGGATACTTCATGTGACCCTTACGTTCGCCGAACTTTAGTCCATTTTAGGTTTACGTGAACAATTGTGAAAAGTCCAGTTTATATTTTTCCAATGAGTACTAGTAATGTGGACGATTAATAGCAAAAGATTGTTATTAAGTTTGGATTATTGAAACAATTTTCCAGTCAGCTCAACACTGTGTCTAGGAATGTGTTGTCCGGTTATGTGGCTCAGCACTGGCGCACTTCTCTTCCAATCAGACGACCAGGGTTGTATCCCCGGCCTTTCTTGATTCAATTTGTAATAGAAAATCACAAGTTGCAGAAGGTTATCTCGGGATATTTCGTTTATCTTTATCATTCCATTAATCCTGCTGCTGCCAAGGATTTTCACAACTTACTACTACCAACGAAGGTAAAACAAAATCATAAGCCAATCTTTATTAAGCATTTGAAATATAAACAATTTATGTATTATTGACTATGGACCTACAAAAATTTTAAAATATAAAATTATCATTTTATTTTTAAAAATACAGGGTCATTCAAAGACCTCTTTCATTTTGTTTAAAACGTATAGCAAATTTATTGAACTTTATACTTGTTACTGGTGATACTATGAGGCAACATAATTTAAATTTGCCTCCCTTTCATTTGAAGACAAATCTTCAACGCTGTATGGTTTTGACATGGTGGAAAACATTTACAAGCAAAGGAAGTCACAGTAATATAACGTTTAAATTGGAAATCATTTTAGTTGATTAATGAAATTTAAATATTCTAATACCTTCTGTAAAACCATGAGTATCTCAAAAATATTTGTTTATAATAAAATAAAATAAAACAATTACTTTCTAAAAGTAAATTAATAATTATATAAATTTAATAAAATAAATTCTAGTTTTTTGTTGAAATTAAAATATTCGAACACCAATTTACTACAATGAGCATCTCGAGAAAAGCCTCAACTAATATAGGGTGAATCAAAATTCGGGAACCATATAAATATCTTACATATGCTTGATTTTCGATTACTATATATGTTACCAGTATTTGTAAGACCAAATGTTCTATCAGTGATACATTCAATTGTAGCCCTCAGCTATCTCAAGAACCGCCATTTTGGAGGCAAATTTGAAATTTTAAGTGAAAAAGGGAGTCATGTATGTACTTAAAATCATTTGAAATTTTATGAAAAAAAAAACAATGGTGCAAACTGTTTTGAGATATCTCTAATCGTTTTCGCCAACTTCAGCGGCGCTATATAACGTGGCAATTGATACAGAGCGACGATAAATTACCGATTAAAGTATTTTTAAATAGGTTTATTGTCTCACTTGTGAGAGTATGAAGTGTCTAATCTAATGTCTGATTATATGTGACTGCACACTACACAACAATAACATCGCACTGTTAAGTTGATTGTGAAACACCCTATATGCGACACCACTGTCATACAGCGACGGATTTTTGGGGGAGGATTTCGCCATTAACCAACTCTCTCTCTTTTTTCACTGCGGTCATGCTTTCTGTTCTCCAGATCTCTCCATTCAGCGCATAATCCAAGAAGCATCCATCTAGAGGGGGATAAATCGTCATCTTAGACTCGACCCTCATTTCAGGATGTTCATCATCGGACTATTTTTTTTCTTTCCCCCTCAACTTCATTCAGTTCTCTCTGCATTGACCGCAGAGAATGGCCATAAATAATCCACACTCTGCGAGAAAAGAGACTTAAGTTTATATATGAGTTCTTATAAATGATGAATTTAGATTCATAACCAACAATTCAGTAGTCTTTAATAGCTACACTGAAGAGTGTAATTTTAGATCTCTGCAGCGAAAAACAAAATTAGTGTTTATACTTAAATAACGAACGTGATGTAAACATGATGCAAGTGTAATTTTGGTGTTGTGTTTATAAGTACCAGAGTGCTGCAGTGGAGTTAAATCGCTCGCTTGAACTCGGTCGAGTGTCGCACCCTCGAGTGAGATACGATCGGTCGTGATACGCTCGTAATAAATAGAAGCACAGTACAAGGTCATCTCACCGACATATCTTATCTTGTATGGAAGGCGACAGATAAGATACACATATGTTTTGCTCACACGGTAAAAATAAGACTTTATTTTCTGCGTTTATGACAAACGTTTAATGGAACAGTCAATGGAACGTACCAAAACAGAAACATGAAGTTATAAATAAAATAGTATGAAAAACTTCGATATACAGTTATTATTGCTAATTAATAATTATTCAGTATTTGATTCACTACATATATAATATGATAGGTCCATACATAGTGTTCCGCCTATATACTGCGACAATGTAGAAACGTTTTACAAAATATTATTGATATAGCAGTAGATTAATAACAATATAGTACAGAGATAACGTGACAGAAAATATAATAAAACAAATAATAATGCTGCACAACTGTTACAGACGCGAAGATTGATACCTACACTAATTATTAGAGATTATTATTATTATTATTATTATTATTATTATTATTATTATTATTATTATTATTACTAGAAAACTTGATACAGTTTTTGCATTATCGTGATTGTGTTCTCCGTTTATAATAATTACATTTACATCCAATAACATCTATCTACACAGTTCATCACTGTAACAAGAACGAATGTCTAACGCTTGGCTTATACCGTTCGAGGATTTATCGCTCGTGACAGTTTTACCCATCATGCAAGTGCGCTACCTATCGGATTATGCTATGAAGTACTTGGCGCTCGAGCGAAAACGTTCGATGCAGACCTCTGATTAAGTACACAGAAGGACTGCACATAAATATTTCCGCATGTAGACCGCACACACAGGAATAGTAAGCGTGCAATTCTCACGAAGAGATATTAGTGACTGACAATATGGGTGAAATTTCACTGTATAAACTACTATAGAGAGTGGAATTGATGTAACTGTGCAGATTGAAGAGACCAGTATAACACACTAAAATAATTTTAAAACCTATTATACGTTTTGTAATTAATTAGAAAATTGGGCTGAAAGTCTGCTTAGTTTGGCAACTGCGTGTCGCTAACTCACGTATGAAAGCACATACACTCGGTCTGAACAGCTGAGTTCCGTCCCTTAACCAAGAGAGGTGGCTCATTAGTTAAGCACGAGATTCGCATTCGGGAGGTCAGCGGTTCAAATTCTCGGACCGACCAACCTGACTGTGGTTTTTTCGTGATTTTACAGAGTTACTTAGGAAAATTCCCGGTTGGAAATTTCATTGTCACATTCCATTTCCTTCCGTTTTCCTGTAGAAAAAGAACTTAAATATCATATTATTAATCTTCATCATCTCATTCCATAGGCATATTCAGGCCATGGCGCATGTCTTCGTCTACTTGCGGGAGGGACGTCCTCTCCGAAAACGTCTCTTGATTTCTCCAAGACTTTCACAATACCTATGCCAGGATTAATATCTTAAGAGTACTTCCGAGTGCGCTTCGATACCTTAGAAGGGCTGTCGGAATGGATCTTGTGCTGCGTGGTCACCTTGGTGGTATGAACTTAAGGCGGAGGACGGTCAAGGGGGCTCATTGGATGAGCGGGTGACGGGTCTCATGTGGCCGGTGGGCTGGTACACCTCATTCTCGTTCATTCCATAATTTGGGGTACACTACTACTACTATTACTACTCCGTCTCTTAGTAACTGCAGTAGGGTTGTCAAACTTCTTAATGTCAAGAAATAAAAATACAGTCCACACCTGTGGAGTAACGGTTAGCGCGTCTGGCCTCGAAACCAGGTGGCCCGGGTTCGATTACCGGTCGGGGCAATTTACCTTATTGAGGTTTTTCCGGGTTTTCTCTCAACCCAACATGAGCAAATGTTGGGTAAGTTTCGGTACTGGACTCCGGACTCATTTCACCGGCATTGTCACCTTCAACTAATTCAGACGCTAAATAACCTAAGATGTTGATGAAGCGTCGTAAAATAACCTACCTGAAAATGAATAAATAAAATTACGTGTTAATCTTTGTATTTAATTTTGAAGAAAACCTTTCATTCAATTGAAAATCTGCAAAGGGATAAATCATTCTTCATTAGTTTCTCTAATATTAATAGTATAGAGCGTATTCCGAATCTCAGCGCTGAGCAATCTGATGGCATCACGGTGTTCTGAATTTCAACGATGACGTCACTGATGCTCCACCGGTGCCGCACCAATCCATCAGCTTGCAGAGGTGGTACCAGTCTCCATCAGTGGATCTGACTGGTTCTTGTATAGGGCGGGAATTAGCAGACCAATGACATCGTGCACTGTTGTCTCATGGGGGTGTGTTCTGCTGTATTGTTTGTAATGAGTACAACGTAAAAACAATATGTTAATGGCTTATGAACGAACATGTCAACGGACCAGTTATTACTACCGGTTCAAGAAATAAATTGTTTATGCTCTCTTCTCTTTGGACGAGATGACAGTAGGGAAATTTCGCAAAATCTTCCTAGCGCAGCACAGACAACAACGTGTACAGCCGCCATGATAGCCATCGAACCTTCCAGCAGTGTTGTTCCTATTTCGCTGCAGTGTGACGTCATTGTTGTCCACCGGTCCAGTGAGATTCGGAATACGCTGATAGATAGTACTTGTCGATTGAAACAGTATCAACATTTAGGGGATAATTTTATTATGAGAAAAGTATTCATTTGGACTAACATGATATCAGAATTTGTTTTGTAATCTATCCAAGAAATAAGCTGTTCAAATCTCCACAGTTACATTACCTTACTTCTAACGTGTATACGCAAGTTTCTGACAGGCACCAGATAAAATGTATGCACTGTTGTTTTCGTCCAGATTCGTTTGATTATCTGTCGTTGCATATTACGTATGACATTTGCCTACATATGTACTTTTGCCCTAGCGGAATTCCATCATTTCTTCTTATAATCATTATCATATGATGTTATGTAGGTCGCTTCGCGCGGCGTATAGAAAACAACGACTACGGTATCAAAAATAACAACTACGGAATGTCTCTCAACTTGGATGAATGTTGCAAAGTCAGGCGTCTGTGATTGGATAATAAAAATATATAACACAAATAGGCCTATGTGACGATAAAGACAACCGGGATCGTTTTTTCGTAAAGAATTTAAGAGATCTTCTTTGTCTTTTCTTACGGAAATAACATTGGCAACATGGTATAACATGAACATGTGTGATGTATTTACTGCTAGAGCATGGGAAAATTGTGATCTGTTGTTTATGGACAAATAGGAATCTTGTTGATCTCTGTATATTCTGGTGGGAGATATTTCGGGAAGGGAAGAAAGATTTGTTTACAAACAAAACATCGAGTGAACTCGCCGTGGGCCGGCGTGGGAACTGAAGGCTAGCTAGTCAAAGAGATTAGTCCGATATTCTAGCAAGTTAAGAGGGAGAATTTTCAATGTTTGGGGAAAGTACCACCTGTGTCATGTAATTGTTTTGCAAAATATCTAAATTAGAAATTTGCCTCTTGATATTGAGCTTCATTTTGCATTAATATAAAGCAAATAAATAAATAAATATGTAAGTAAATAAATAAATAAATAAATAAGTAAATAACTAAGTAAATAAGTAAGTAAATAAATAAATAAGTAAATAAGTAAATAAGTAATTAAATAAATAAGTAAATAAATAAGTAAGTAAGGAAGTAAATAGATAAATAAATGAATAAATAAGTAAGTAAATAAGTAAGTAAATAATTAAGTAAATAAATAAATAATAATTACTTATTTACTTATTTATTTATTTATTTATCTATTTATTTCCTTGCTTACTTACTTATTTACTTATTTATTTAATTACTCATTTACTTATTTATTTATTTAATTATTTACTTATTTAATTATTAAATAAGTAAATAATTAAAAAATAAAAAGTAAATAAATACATAAATAAATAAATAAATGAGTGAGTGAGTGAGTAAGAAAGTAAGTAAATAAGTAAATATATATATATATATATATATAAGCACTCTACTTTACTAGCACACATGTTAGAAATCCTAAGATCGCTGAAATTGTGTACCGATATTATTTACAGGTACTCAGTTTTGTCGTATGGGTGCTGAACCTGGTTCTGAGTTCATTAAAGAAACAAACAGAATCAGCTTCCAAGAAATTAACCCTATAGTGCTGTCGCATTTCCTTTATTTTATTGTACGAGGGCCGTCCAGAAAGTAAGTTTCCCTGGGCTATTTACAGAAGGAAAACACAATTTCAAGAAAAAAATTATTGTAACAAATAGAGTAAGTGTTGAAACATATTTCAACATAGTCTCCACCGAAATAGAGATATTTGTCATACCGTGAGATCAACTTTTGTATCCTTGTGTGGTAGAATTCTGCCACCTGGTATCGAAATCAGTGTGTGACAGTCATCTACACCTCTCTGTTGACCACCTGGTATGACAGATATCTCAATTCCGGCGCGGAATATGTTGAAAGATACTTCAACAATCGCTGTATCTGTTCCAATAAATCTTTCCATGAAATTGTGTTTTCTTTCTGTAAACTGCCCCAGAGAAACGTACTTTCTTAACGGCCCTCGTATATTCCATGTAGTGTATTTACATAGGGTGAATTTGTAATAGTTACATCTTTCTATTAGGAGAATGATAGAGCTAACAACTTCAATTAAACAAACTTGTCAGTCTTACTTTTTAAAATGCTACAGAATTAGCCAAAAATATATATTAATGAATGAATATAAATGTTACCAGAAATTGAAGTTGCTTTTGTACATAAAGCTTGTAAAATTATAAATTTTTCATACACTTATTATTAGGTTTACTGGTACACAATTACTTGTTTAGAAATGATACGAAATTGCTGCAGAATTTTCAGAAAACTTATTTGGGTTTTATTTATTTACAAAACGAAAATCTCCGTGTGCTTCTTTCTACACTACACTTGAAAGTTCAGGGCTGACAAAAGGCTAAATAAAAGAAAACTGGAAAAGGGCTGTGGTTCTTGATACTCCTGTTCCATTAGTAAATTAAGAAATAGTGCACCTAACGTTGGATAATTATGAAAATAGGAGATTTGGATTAAATTGACTACATTCATAAATTTCAGTGCTACCAAGTCGATGGACAAAAATTCCGGCTACTGTTCTTTCATAGATGCCCGTTATATAGGATCATAATTTATTATTAATACTAATAAAATAAATTTATATAGAGAATAAATACCACCTAAGAATGTTTCATCACGACCACATAATTGATCAAATTACTTTTGCCTTCTGTAATTAATCAGTGCTTATGTAGGCCTAAATACAATATAATGGTTGTTGTAAGCTGTATATAAAATCGCTTTTTTATAATATCGTAGATGAAAATACAAAGTATATAATTTGTACTCTCATTCACTAGAAACTTGGCGTTAAAATACTTTATTCTTGAAATAAATGTGTCACATAATGAGGTTTAGAACGTCGTATTCATCAATATTGAAGAAAGAGTAAACTGGGAGACATAGAGGGGTCCATACCACGTGATCATATTAATAATTTTCAGATGAACGTAATAAGAAGGAAATTGCAATAAGGCATCTATATTCAAAACTGCTCCATCCAGTGCTTAGAACAGTTATAATAAAATAATTGAATAAGCCTGGAATGTTAGGCAACTTATCTTACACATGCGCTGAGGAGAATGTGTATCATCCAGGCGCAACAGTGTAACCAAGTTAATGTTTGCATTTTTGTCTCTTTTACTGAAGAGTGACCCGAAGGCTTACATACACTGCAGCCTGAGGTTTATTGTGCTTATCACTCCTATACTTATAGCCTAACGGCCGCGCTCTTGTACAAGTACAGCACTCTGCACCGTGAACTTAACGTGACTCAAAAACAGTTCTTTATTTATTCACTTGATTAATAATACATTCCGTTCTAATGTATTATTTCTATTCGTGGATTGACAGCTATTCATAGCTTATTTCATTAGATTCACTTAAAGTGTATAGTAATTTGTATTTATTTATGTCCCGAGCCGTGGTGTCGCGGTCTAAAGCATCCTGCCTAGCATCCCCGTTACGGAGTGCGCACTGGTTCGAGTCCTCGTGAAGGAAGAAATTTTCTCATGAAATTTCGGCCAGTGTATGGAACCGGTGCCCACCCAGCATCGTGATGCACTTGGAGAGCTACGATAGGTAGCGAAAATCCGGTTTCGCAAACCAGCTATGACGGCTGGGGGGATCATCTTGCTAACCACACGATACCTCCATTCTGGTTGGATGATCGTCCACCTCTGCTTCGGCATGTGGACGTGAGGCCAGCAGCCGGCTGGTCGATCTTCGCCCTTCAGGGCTGTAGGGCCATGGATTTACTTTTAATATATTTATTTATTCTAATTCCATTCTTATTTACACAACTCTTCGAACACAGGTCTAAACCTCAAAAGTGATATCAACAAGACACCACTTATGAGGCAACTAGGCCAGGAGATAATGGGAAAGGATGGCCAGTTCCTTTCCTCCTTCATGTCATATATCGCCGACTAGTAACGTATTATACCAGTCAGAATTAGATGTATACTTACTTACTTACTTACTTACTTACTTACTTACTTACTTACTTACTTACTTACTGGCTTTTAAGGAACCCGTAGGTTCATTGCCACCCTCACATAAGCCCGCCATTGATCCCTATCCTGAGCAAGATTAATCCATTCTCTACCATCATATCCTACCTCCTTCAAATCCATTTTAATATTATATTCCCATCTACGTCTCGGCCTCCCCTAAGGTCTTTTCCTCTCCGGTCTCCCAACTAACACTCTATATGCATTTCTGGATTCGCCCATACGTGCCACATGTCCCGCCCATCTCAAACGTCTGGATTTTATGTTCCTAACTATGTCAGGCGAAGTTTACAATGCGTGCAGCTCTGCGTTGTATAACTTTCTCCATTCTCCTGTAACTTCATCCCTCTTAGCCCCAAATATTTTCCTAAGAACCTTATTCTCAAACACCCTTAATCTCTGTTCCTCTCTCAAACTGAGAGTCCAAGTTTCTCAACCATACAGAACAACCGGTAATATAACTGTTTTATAAATTCTAACTTTCAGACTTTTTGACAGCAGACTAGATGACAAAAGCTTCTCAACCGAATAATAACAGGCATTTCCCATATTTATTCTGCGTTTAATTTCCTCCCGAGTGTCATTTATATTTGTTACTGTTGCTCCAAGATATTTGAATTTTTCCACCTCTTCAAAGGATAAACCTCCAATTTTTATATTTCCATTTCGTACAATATTCTGGTCACGAGACATAATCATATACTTAGTCTTTTCGGGATTTACTTCCAACCCTATCGCTTTACTTGCTTCAACTAGAATTTCCGCGTTTTCCCTAATCGTTTGTGGATTTTCTCCTAACATATTCATGTCATCCGCATAACAAGAAGCTGATGTAACCCGTTCAATTCCAAACCCTCTGTGTTATCCTGAACTTTCCTAATGGTGTATTCTAGAGCGAAGTTAAGAATTCAGATGTATACAAACAATAATTGTGTTTTCTGTGATACATATTGTCAAATGAGATGTACTGCCTTATAATAGATGTACAGTAGTGGCAAAAAGAAACCGGACCGACCCTTGTAGCTGATTTCAGAGCCTTGTTCACTCCAGAACATGATAGACTGGTAACTAAGACTTTCGTGGTTCGAATCCTGCCTGGGAAGGAAACTTTTTTTGATCCTTATTCAAATTTATTCCCAATACTTTTCGATTGCAGCGATATTTTACTAGTTAATTAACTTATTATTCCCAGAACATGGATTTTACTAGCAATCGAAAATTGTTGGGAATAAATTTGAATAGGGAACAAAAAAAAAAAGGTTCCTTCCCAGGCAGGACTCGAACCACGAAAGTCTTAGTTACAAGTCTATCGTGCTCTGGAGTGAATAAGGCTCAGAAATAGCTACAAGGGTCGGTCGAGTTTTTTTGCCACTACTGTACATGCCAGCCAGAACCTTAATCAGAGGATAAAAAATTCCATAATCGTATTGTATGTAATTCCTATATAGACGTTATACGCAATCCTATGGTGATGGTGTTTGGGTAAAGGGAGATAAGTCATAAAAATGATTTTTGAAATAAATGAAAATTAAACTTCGGACCCTTACTGCAAATAATGTTCTACACAAATAAAACACATCAAATGCTGGTATTATTTTGTTTTTTGTACACCCACTTGTATAATGTAATTTGTGTATTCACCTGGGAAGCAAAACTCCATTTGCACAAAAAATAACTTAATCCCCTTTACCCAAACATGATCGATGTATTTCCTCAAATATCCTCTCATTTTTTAACATTGTCATGTCTCACTAATATACAGCCTATACCAAAAGTTTAAGGACATCCCTCCATAAGTAATATTTCATCCCTGCCCTTATAGTTATGTGAAATCGCCTGATATTTATACAGGGATCAAATGCCTGTGAACAGTGAAGTTTTTGCTGCAAACACAATCTATCTTTCAACGTGAGGAATATATAACAATTTGTGTGTTATGAAACGTATCGAAGAATTACGTATTTTGAAGGAAAAAAATAATTACTCCAGAATAAGTTGACTTAGATCAGTGAATTTTGGGGATAGAGTTAGACATATCTCAAAGAATTCTTGTGAAATTTTTATTTTTGTTTAAAAAAAATTATGACGGTTCGTGCAGGCATTGTTACCCAGATTCTTTCTTTATCCTTGAGAAAAAATTGTAATTTTCTAAAATTCTCTTGGGCTTGAAATTCGCGGCAAATGAACCCGGGTCCGCCATTGATATTTGCATCATTTTCTAAAATTCTCTTGGGTTTGCAATTCGCAGGAAATGGATCCCGATCCACCACTGACAATTACATCATTTTCTAGAATTCTCTTGGGCTTGAAATTCGCGGAAAATGGACCAGGGTCCGCCATTGACATTTACAACATTATAATGTGAGTTGGCAACACTGGTCAAGCGGCTTATTCCCTCCATTTGTATAATCAACTGTGGACTTTGCTACAAGTGTGAAAAGAATTGATTTCTTCCTTGAAAAAAAAAATGAAAATAGGTCGAAATTCAGTGAGTGCAGACGTGATGTCGCAGATTATTGGAATTGGAAGAATGGCTGGAGGTAATATTGGACTCCATTCCAAAATTCATTGCTATAAGTCAACACATTCTAGAATAATTAATTTTTTCCTACAAAATACGTAATTTCTCAATAAGTTTCATAACAAACAAATTGCTATATAATCCACAGTTTGGAAGATAGATTGGGTTTGCAGTAAAAACTTCACTTTTCACAGGCATTTGGTCCCTGCATAAACATCAGGGGGTTACATAAAATACACTGCGTGGCAAAAGTCTCTCCGCAGTGAACTCAGAGTCACGTGGGAATACTTTAGTTGGCAGCACTAAGATAAGGCGATAAAGCAGCGGTGCTAGCCTTGATCTAGTGCAAGTAGCAACTGAATAGCATTCTACGTACTATAGCTGAGTTTGGGCGTTATACTTGTAAGCGGAATTTGTTGTCAACGTAACTGAGTATAACTGGGTGTGCTAGCGCATCGCCCTCACTGCGGAGAGACTTATGCCACGCACTCTATAAGAATAGGAGTGAAACTCACTTATGGAAAGGTGCCCTTAAACTTTTATTAGGAGCTGTATTAGGCACGAAAATGATTACGTATATCAAATTTTGTCTCGTCAGTTGGCTATACATACATATTATCTAAACAACACTTTTCATTTGATTTTCTTTCGTTTACTTTTCCGGGTTACGAAAAAGTAATGTATACATTTGAATAACTGACATATCCAGGTTTTTGACGTTACTATTCTTGGATGGAACAGATAAGTAAATTTGAAAGTTTGGAGAAATTAAATGTCAGAATGAGAAACTTATAATTTTCTTCGGAATAGAAAAGTAAATTCAGTATTGAAAGAAGTAGGTTAACATTTAAAAGAAGAGTCTAACAAAGTACCTTTGACGAACTTTATATCTTTATTGGGTGCTGAGTGGTGCTCTGTTTCAGAGAGATAGAAGTAAATTGTAAAGGCTCTCTTTTTAGTGCAACTGATATGAGGAGTCTAGGTTACTATAATACTATATAGTTGTAAAATATTTTACGTCCTTACAATATATATTGAATACGAAACCCCTGTTTGAGCTCCATGCAGGTCACTTGTAGAACCCTACACCTATATTCAACGCGCCAACGTCATATCGGTTGATAAAGCAGCACTCAAAGAATTCTATTTCTTTACGAGAAACCATCTCAAGTACATCATAGGAGAGAAATTTAATATACAACGCGGTACAACCGGATCTATTCTGCCTGGAGGTAAGACGAAAGAATTCTAACTTGAACGAATCCCGAGTCTGCGTTTTTCGCGTTCTCCTTTTGGAAAACACGATGAATTACCTCAGATTTTTTAGCTCTGAATAATATGAACGATTCCAAGACACGTCGTCCCTTGTGCAGACGCTTGTATTTCCCTATTTTGACTATGCGGACATTTTACTGACTGACCTCTCCAGCGACAACAAAACGAAACTTCAACGTGCTCATAATTTGTGTGTACGTTTTGTAAGCAATGTTCGTAAATATGATCATATTAACCCATCCCTGAAAGCAATAGGTTGGCTTACACTAGATAAGAAAAGAAATTTACATTCACTTCTCTTTCTCTTCGAAATCTTGAACTCTTCTATTCCTTCGTACCTGTCGTCTAGCTTCACTTACCTTTCTTCCCACCATAATCTGAACACACGCTCTCGTCATGAAACAATACTAACAATACCATCCCATCGAAATAACCCCAACCCAAAATCAAAAAAAGGGTTGGAATAAGGCTACCCTCAAAAAATAAATAATTTATTTATTTTTATTGCTGGTTTAAGTGTATTAATTTAAATAAGGTTAATAGAAGATTCTCCTCATACTCATCCTCTTTCACAATAGCCCTGACAAGACTCTGGAATTCGCTACCTGCTAGTATCATGGACTGTCGAAATAAAATTGAATTCAAGCGCAAACTTACTAGGCACTTGGTCAGTAATTGATTTCTTGCAAATAGTTTCCTTAATCTATCACAAAATATTTCAATATCCAGTAATTTCATTACTATACAATTTTGTTATTCTAGGTTTAATTTGAAATTCAGTAAATATAAAAATATTCTTTGTTTTTCTATGATAAATTATCCAGCTTTAATTAGTCAGGTAATCTTTTCGCACTTTGATTTTTATTGTAATTGTAGTCGTAAATTTAATACTAATTGTAATTTTATTTGTAATTGTAATTGTAAATTTAATATTAATTGTAATTTTATTCTTCATATTATAGTTGGAATCTCCTGGTAGAGGGGCAGAGAATACTACTAATAGGGTAAACATTGGTAATTTCGTGGCAGTGGTTATTTCGTGCCACTCTTTCTTTGCTCTTTCGTGACCTAACCAATGGTGTTACAAGATTCAAATTTCCGCCAAGGCATTGCATATGTTGTCCAGATTCCAGAAACATACAGCTACGCTTTGTGTGACTATTGTAGCTGCTTCAGTGAGCTTTTATGTTTGGAGAGAGCAAGTTTGCGTCGACTTCTCAGGCGTACAAATTTTGTGGATGTTTGTAATTACATTACAGGCTTATTACTAAAGGTAAGCGTATGATATTTGGTACAAAGATTTATTGTATATTCATGAAATTTTAGGAAATGTTTTTGGAATTTTAGATATAGCTGTAGTCGCCATATAGGCTTAGCTTTACTGATAGAAATCTTAGCTGTTTGAGGCGAAATTTTGTTACATTTTATAATTTTTAAAAATTGCATTACAATATGAATTTTAGAAATCTGAAGATAAGATGTGATAACAAAAAAGAAACGGGAGACGCAATGGGTTCAGTGTAGCTTCTGTTTGATTTTTTATCATGCTAAGTGCCAATGATAAGTGCTAGATGACTTACTTGCAAGAATTGTGACAGAAGATGAAACATGGCTCCACCATTTTGGACCGGAAGCAGAGGCAGACAATGGAGTGGCATCATGCAAATTCACCAAAGAAATAGAAATTCAAAAGTACACCTTCGGCAGGAAAAGTTATGGCTACTGTGTTTTTCGATTCAGAAGGACTCTTGCTTGTGGACATCATGCGACACGGAACCACCATTAATTCTGACTTGTATGTGGCAACTCTCAAGAAACTTCATGCTCGACTGAGTCGTGTTCGACGACATCGGGAGAAGCAGGATGTTCTGCTATTGCACTACAACGCACAGCCATATGTCAGTCGAAAGACCGCAGACTAGATCAGAAAATTCGGATAGACAACACTGAAACATCCGCCTTACAGTCCTGAACTGGCACCGTGCGATTATCATCTCTTTGGTAAACTGAAGGATCCCTTCGCAGAACGAGGTTAGAAGATGACTCCCTTGTGCACACTGCTAAAGAGTGGCTCAGACGTATTGGTCCACACTTTTACCGTGCTGTTCTACAGGCCCTCGTTCCTAGGTTACGTAAGGCAGTTGAAAGGGACGGGGATTATGTGGAAAAGTGACATTTTATTCCTAAACCATGCATCTACATTCTATGAAAATAGCAAAGCTGTAGGATAAAAATATAATTTTTTACAAATGTTATGCATTACTTTCGGAATTACCCTAGTAATATAGGCTACAGTAAAGTCCGTAATAAAAGTGTTCACCCTTTCAGGACAAAGAAGATCCCTTTTCAATTTCAATTTTTACTTTGGTTTCATTCTTATTACGTGTTGATATGTATTTCTATATTTTCTTGCTATGAATATTAGACGGAATTGCTGTGTTTGATGTTTTGTAAAAATTAATGAGAATTTAATTTGACTTTAATGAATTTTTCCACAATTCTTCTACCTCTCACGAAATTATCAATATAATATCACGAAATTACCAAGGTTATCACGAAATAACCAACCTTTTAGCTTAAGTTGTAAAAGTGGTTTTTGGCACTTGTTCAAGAACGTGTCCAACCTTTTATATCTCCAGATTTGTACAGCAAATTATCGTCTTTTAGATGAAAATATCAGAATAAGGATATATTTACACATTTGCATTTTAAATTAATTTTCATGAAATTACCATGAAATTACCAATGTTTACCCTACTACAAAGACACAACGTCCAATTATATTAAAATTTTTGTTCACGTATTTCTTTTCTAATTTTACTTAATGTTCACTGCTTTTTTTTTAGTGAAATCTTTATGTTCTTCGGTCATATGAGTAAGATGTTACAAAAGTTTCAACCGAATAATTCTGCCATCACTTGCTTGGCAACGAATCCTCATCAAAAGATTATGCTGGAATGTCAAATAAAAATAAATACAAAAAGTTCAAAATCTCATGTCAGTTGCTTAGTAACTACAATGAGTTACGTCACACTATTCTATCATAGGCCTAGTAATAGCACAGTCTAGTGTATACAGTCAAGAAGCTTGAGTTGTGAGGGTGCTAGGAACAATAGACTGTGCCGGTACTATGTCGCATTGTCTATAATGAGGCGAGTTTAGCGATCCTAGTGGTTAGCAACTATCTATGAATGTATATTTACTACGCATTGAGCTTCTTGACTGTATATACTAGACTGTGGTAATAGGTTATCGATCTCTAAACTTGAAAAAGGCCGTTTTTATACTGAAATTACCCCATCACATCCTTTATATTTAAATAACTAGAAAAAATAAGCTAATTATATTTTTAAAATGAGGAAGGTATCTCATTAGTACTTGAGCTCGTAATTCAATATTATTATCAGTTTTTAAAAATTAGGAACCATTGCGTTAGTAAGGTAGGTAATGTATATATCAGTACAGGACTTAAGTTACTATTTTGTTGATAAGTTAATTACTGCGTTAGTAAATAAAATTGTTTGTTACTTAATGAAATATTAATAAAGAATTTATTTTGATAATTTCTTCCTGTTTGGTAGTGAATAATTATTCAAAAATGTAATATGGTAATAAGTTAATAGCCACCGGCGTAGCTCATTAGGCTTAGGCGCTTGCCTGCCGATCCGTATTTGCGTTCGGGTGCGGGTTCGATTTTCGCTTGAGCTGATTACCTGATTGGGTTCTTTCCGAGGTGTTCTCCAACCGTAAGGCAAATGTTATGTAATCTCTGGCGAATTGTCGACCTCATCTCGCCAAATAAAATCTCGTTATCACCAATCCCAGCGACGCAAAATAACTCCGCATTTGATACTGCGTCGTTAAATAACTAAGTGAAAAAAATAAGTTAATAAATGAGTAATCTAGTAAAGTAGTTAATGATTTATTTCTTTGTTTCTTTCTTTCTTTCTCTCAGCTTAACCTCTCCCTTCTAGGTACATTTACACGACCCACGCCACCCGGGCCTTACAGGGCCGCGACCTGTCGGGAGAGGAATTAAGCTATGGATTACATATATACTTTTTGAGGGCCTCCCCGGATGAGGGATCAGCTCTATGCCAGAGCCGCCTCCGATAAAACACAAACATTTAAGACATTACACATCATTCACTCTGACACATATGAAAGGATTAAGGGAAGGATCGCCGTCCATGGCCGGACTTTCAAGAGGTACAATCCTGGCATTTACCTGAAAATAACTGAGGAAACCATAAAAACTTAGTTAGGATTGCCGGCCCCTGGGATCGAACCCCGGACTTCCCAAATGCGAGGCCAGACCTCTACCACGCCGCTAGCCCTCTCGGTCTAATGATTTATTTAGTCAATAAATATATTAATAAGCATTTATTCGTTAGTGGGTTAGTTATTAAATACGTAAAGTAATTGGTCTGCCTTTTATTTCGTTAGTTAATTAGTTGGTTGAAAATTAAAGATGTCCTTCACCCAGGAGGAAAGTAAACCCTGTCTCTCTCCATGCCAGGCCAGACACAAGATACTCCTCGGTAAAAATACAGTTAGGGCTTCGTAGCGCCCTCTAATGAGATGGTTGATGAATATTAACGGTGTGAGGAGGGGTGGGGCGACATGTTGTGCGCATGTCACATAATCCAGCCCACTGGATGCACCTGGGCCTGCCGTCCACGGCGGCTTTACTTTGCAACGTGTGAGCGGGGATGAGGGAAGTTGCCAGACGTGATGGAGCAGAAGATCGGCATCTCGCTCGCAGGGTAGGTGCGCGGGCCTTCCGTCGCGAGGGGTGCAAACGGGGGGAGGGAGAATGGACTGGCTTATAGGATAACCAGTTTTGTTCACTCGCTGACTTGACTCCTGCCTCCTAACAAACCCATTGTATAGCGATGCGCACTCGAGCCAGCTCGTGCGTGAGATAAAATAAGTGTTTCCACGGAGAGCACAGGAAGAATGACGAGGGCACACAGTCCCACTGCTCTGCTATCGATCGCTCCTTGCCCTAGTACTCATTCCTGTGTAATTATCACTTACTATCAAAGACCAGGAACATATTGTGCAGGACTGCATGGAGCATTCAAGAATAGTAGTGAGGATTGAGGAGTAGGAAACGAAGACGAACATCTCCTTCCTTTGAGTCAGCCTGGGTGGCACAGTCGGTACAGTGCTGGCTTTCCGTGCCCGAAATTGCGGGTTCGATCTCGGCTCAGGACGATGGCATTTAAGCGTGCTTAAGGACAAAGGGTTTATTTATTTATTTATTTATCTATTTATTTATTTATTTATTTATTTATTTATTTATTTATTTATCTGTTTATTTATTTACTTACTAGAAACGCTGTAGCCATTATTTAGAGGGAAATTGGGGCGAAAATGGATGGAAATTAGAGTGAAAATAATAGCGAAATTTCTATCACTCGTTTCGATTTTCCACTCAATCAACAGTTTTCTAAAATCTAGTTTTTGCGAGATTTTAAGCTTGTTAAACATGTATAAAAATAGAAATCATATCGGATTTTTCAAAATATCTTTAAAAAATGTAAAATTCGTGTGCACGCACGTATTTCTATCAAAAGTTTCATGTTCGCTTGGGGTGAAATGTATGTTTGTTAGTGTAAATCATCTTAAGTTGAAAAATCGTCGTTTCTCGAGCTAGGAACGCGTTATTAGTACAAAAGTTAATAAAACCTACAAATTCCATCCGATTATTTATTTATTTATTTATTTATTTATTTATTTATTTATTTAACCTGGTAGAGATAAGGCCATCAGGCCTTCTTTTCCCCTCTACCAGGGGATTACAACTACAATATTAAGAATGCAATTACAATTATAATTATAATTAATATAAAATTTACAAGTACCATAAAAATCTAAGTACTAAAAGATTAACTGATTAATAAAGACTAGGCAATTTTTTGTAGCGGTTAAGAAGAAAGAAAATTTTTTATTAAGTAAAACTTGAACCTACTTTACGCAGTAAGAAAATGCTTAATAAGTTTGTTTCTGAACACTGCTAAATTCCGACAGTCTCTGATGTCACTGGGTAGGGTATTCCACAAGCGCGAGAGCGAGATTGTGTATGATGATGAATACGATGATGTCTTATGTGTTGGAATGGCTAGTATACGGCTATTTTGCGTGCGTGCGAAGAAATTATAATATGATGACAGGTAACTGAAATGGGAGGCAAGGTAGGTAGGTGTAGAGGTGTGAAGGACTTGGAAAAGGAGAACAAGGGAATGAAAATTTCTACGTTCGTTAAGCCGTAGCCAGTTTAGAGTTTGGAAGGATGGGGTAATGTGGTCAGCGCGACGGACATCACAGACGAAGCGAACACAAGAATTATGAACACGTTGTAATCTTTGCGACTGGTTGACATTGAAGTCAGTCAGAAGAAAATCATAATAATCAAAGTAGGGCATTACTAGTGTTTCTAGGGTTATGAATGCATACAAAAATTATGGCAAAGCATGCTGTAACAATTTTGACAATTGCTACCACAATATTTATGATAACCATACATAAAATATACCTGCCATTAATTCTTGAAAGAGTGCTGAATTGAATGGCTTATAGTTTACTTAATTCAGATTATTAATTTGTTCTTTACAATTTGTGTAATTTTTGCAATACACCGAAAACATACTGAAACCTAAGATCACATAGGTATATTTTCTTGGTAAATTAATTAAGCTATTGGTCCCAAATTTTTACCAGATCTTAAATATTGCCTTTTTATTTTTGTAACTTGAAAATTAAGTTTGTTTCGTAATTTTATATATGATTTGAAAATTATTCTTTCCAAACTCTAACGTTTTAAAATATAAAAAACAGACAGATCTTTCTCTCAAATTAAGTAAAAAGTGAGTTTCTTATAGCTGTATGTAGCCTATATGTAAGATCTGATAAAAGTTCAGAACCAGTGAGATCATTAGTTTACCAGGAATTTGTACCCATGTGAACTTATGTTGTAGTGTATTTCGATTTGTTGCAACAATTAAACAAATAATTTAGGACAGATGGATAATCTAAATTAAGTGAACTACATGTCATTCAATTCAGCTTTCTTTCGAGATTCAATGATGAAATTTATGTATGGCTATCATATTGTAGTAGATAAGCCCATTGTCAAAAGTGTCAGTGCATGTTTTGCCATAATTTTTGTATGCGTTCTTAGCTCTGTGCCCTTATATGCGACAGACTCATGTCAGTAGATTTACTGGCGGCACAAAATTCCAGCACACCGGCGACAGTAATATAACCTCGGCAGTTGCGAGCGTTAATAAATTAAACATAATTTCTGTCGTCGATTTGCAAAAGGGGATATGTACAAAACACAAAGTGTTGGAAAAATCGCATAACTAAGTTAACAAATTAAATTGTTCATAAATATTTTTTTTCTAATTAGATCACTGTGGAAACTTACATCCAGGATTCATAAACATTTAAATTTTTTAAGTCTGTTATGGTTTTTTTGCGAGTTTTACAACACTTTGTTATTTTGGAAGTGTCCCCTTTTGCAAATCGACGAAAGATTTAATTTCTCCTTTCTTTAGTTTTCCCTCATCGTAGTTTTACAATCCCTTTGAAATACTGGGTGTTCATTTCAAAGTGTGTCATGACGTCACTGTTGTGAGTCAGCGATTTGAAGCGAGTTTCAGCTTTTATGTCAGACAAGTTGCCTATTAATCAAGGCGTTCAATCTGAACTTGAGAACGTGTACGGTACAACTTGAACGTCGTAGCAACAGATGGCGGTCTGTACGGTCTGTCTGCTACCATAACCTATTTCGAACTGTGTTTTGCGAGGCAAGTCGTACGCAGGGTATTTGTCATCATCGGTTGCGTACGGCAAAATTCCACAATACAAATCAAATGCTCCGTGTCCATGTTGACAGTCGAAGTTAATGTCAACAAATACTATACGTAAGTAATCGTCTTAAATTTCTCCCCATATCCCGACAGTAAGAAAAAACTCACCTCAGTACGTGTTTCCAAACATTTCACATTCCTGCCACTACCGGCATTACGGTTCGTATAGGTAAATACTCTTCAGAATGAACGCCGTACTTGCTAGGCAACTTCTCTGGCACATAGGTAATACGCTTCTGCGGAAGTGTAGGAAGATTGAATTGTCTAGGCTCATCGGCTAGCCACATGACTGCATACAGCAAGCCATGACACACTTTGAACGGAACACGCAGTATAATCATACATACATACATACATACATACATACATACATACATACATACATACATATGTACGTACTTATGTACGTAGACTACATACCTCAGGCTGAAGGACAAACCTTCGGACCCCCCTCAAAAAATGAAATGAAAAGTTTTGTTAGAATTACATTTTTATAACATTATAAATTATAATTACTTATAAATTAAACAAGGAGATCAGGAGAAGAATCCTCGTGTACACAAAACATAGGTCTATCACTCTATTCAGCGCTAGGGATCGAACCCACTTTCCTGGGGTGTGACGTAATGGAGCTATGAGAATTTGGACTTGTTGCGGTGAAAGAGAATGAATAGTTTTTCATACACTTATTGCAAAGTGTTTCCTTTAACTATCAAGATTTTGCACAATCAGGCTTTGCAGCACTAACGTCATTACTATACACTCATCGTAAAAGAGAGCAGAACGAGGAGCCTGCAAAAAACTTCATGAGGACGAGAAACGGAAATTACTGCGAGAAATAAAATAAAGTACTGAACTCACTAGCCTAGCAAAAACACCATCGGCAACTTAATTTATTGTAAAATTCCACCTACATGTAAGCCCCTAGGAGATCTGAGTTAGAAAATTCAACAGAAAGAAACGTTTCCAATTATTAAAACATACAAAATGCATCATTTGAAATTGAAAAGAAGGTAGGTCTGATCTTTAATGATGTGAGGAATTTTTAATTCTTCTACTCAAACGGAACTTTATATCTTTAACAAGAATATTTGAAGAGGGCGACCGATTTTTTAGTAAGTTATTTAACGACACCGTATCAACTACTAGATTATTATTATTTAGCGTGATGAAATTGGTGATAGGGAGGTGGTATATTTGGCGAGGTAATGCCGAGGATTCGCCATTAGGGCCTGATTAATTACCTGACATTCGCTTTACATTTGGAGAATACCTCGGAAAGAACCCAAACAGCTTAGCTCAAGCGGGAATAGAAACACAATTCCAAATGCAACTTCGGAACAGCATGCGACAGAAATAACTGCAGCACTTACACAGGTATAAATCTAGTAAATTTGTCATACAAAGTTCACGCAAAAATTATGACTCGACATATGAACTCTACTACTGAAACCATAGGCCTATTTTCGAAGGAAACAATATGATTTCAGAAAGCGACGGCAATGTTATGTGTTTTTCAGAAATAGAGAAGAGTACAATATAGATATATACTTTGTATATACTATGGAAAAGCTTTTGATATAATTACACCATTAGCGCGTCCATCTCTGATGTCCCGCAGTGATAATACTATGGCATGAATAATGGCGTCTCTTGTGTTGTAATGTATCGCTCTTTCATTTTGAGAAAGAGATCATAATCACATCGATCATATCAGGTAAGTATGGCGGATGTTTCAGCACTTCCCATCGCCAGCAGCGTAGAAGATCCGTCGTGGGATAGCAGTGGAACCCCTCTTGAAGGATGATAGAAATCGTTTCCAGAAGGTGCCTTCATTTTCTCCTTAGAGCTGAGTGATCATATCTCTCTTGTATGTAACTTTCCGTTGCACCTTCACTTTTCATTCGACTTCATAAACCTATATTTAAGGGAATGAACGGGACTGTCGCTGCTGATTAATTTTTCAGGAACAGTGCGATTTAGATCATGTATCACTATACTTGTATAATGTGCAGATGAAAAAACGTACTAATCACTTAGACCAAAAGAACCTTATTCGAGTCGGCCTCGGTAGCGTAGTTAGTATAGCGCTGGTCTTCTGTGCTCGAGGTTTGCGGGTTCGATCCCAGCCCAGATAGATGGCATTTAAGTGCGTTTAAATGCGACAGGCTCATGTCAGTAGATTTACTGCCATGTAAAATAACTCCTGCTGGACAAAATTCCGGCACACCGGCGACGCTGATATAACCTCTGCATTTGCGAGCGTCGTTAAATAAATCATAATTAAATTTAAAATCTTATCCAATAATAGTGGAAGTTCGTTTTGTAGATATAGTTCATAAGTGATCCTTGCAAGATCACTGGGCCCAATCAAGTGATTGTTCATCACACCGAAATTATAAAATAATAAGCTTCCTTTATTGAATTGTGTACAGAGAATTTTACATAATTCGCAGAAGCATAATATCTCTTATTTTGTGAACTGTCCGATTTATTTCATTGCATGAAATTAATTTTTAACAATTTGGTGTAATAAAGTTATTCATAAATTTTAATAGTTTACAAAGTTATTTTAATATTAATTGATAAAAACCATCATATAAAACTGATAGTAGTATTAAAGTGTACAGTTAATTCATAATGAGGTACTAGTACAATATTATGAAGGTAAATGATCGAACAAAAATAAATCATATTAGTGGTGTTTTACCGCAAAATACAATTGAGTATTTCCATGTGGAAGAGAGATAAAAATAAAGGCTGTTAAATAAATCATTTCAATTATTTTAAAAGTCGATAGATAAAATAAATGCGAAATAAAATTTTTTCCCTTCAACTTTTTTAAGCTTAATATTAAAGTTTCGCCAAGATTGTTTGTCCGCAGAATTGATTTGTATCTCTAGCTTTGTGAAAACTTTCACTGAATCGGTGTATATCAATTCATTTATCTAAAAGCCCATCTTCACAACTACAAGTATATCTGAAACAATATGTATTTTTATTTCTCTTTGTTTTGTTTATTTGAGGAGTGTAAATAATGATCTGCTGAAGCGTTAAACTGTATTTTATCAGTTTCTAACCGTTTCGATATTTTTATAACGAGTGCAATATCGATGTTTTCAGTGAGATAAGGCCTATACAGGGTGATTCAGGACCTCTGCTACAACTCTGGGGACCGAAAGATCTCGCAATGAGGATCATTTTCCGTAAAAAACATGTTCTCCGACGCCTCGTGTAGAAGCTACACGACATCGAATAAAAGACAGGTTTTAGTGACATTACAGTTAATTATGAAATTAATTATTAATTTATTTATTCAAGTACCCTTTCGGACTGGTTACAAGTGTCCTGTCGCTATACAGGATGGAAGTGAAATAGCCTTGCAGATATTCATAGCGAATAGCTCATGTTGTACGTAACAAATTTTTAATATCATATTGGTGGAAAGTTCATTTTTTTTTTTTTTTTTTTTCACAAAAATATATTTTTCTCCAAATGTTTAATATCCTCCTATTCAGTAACTATTGCGAATAAGATCGTGATTTTTGTCCATATATATAGGAAATCTAATAAATAATAAATTACCCCTCTCTCGTATTTTAGTAGCATGGACGGTTTTCGCGTAAATTTAATTCAAGAACCTATAATTTCAAGCGACTGTACGATGCGAACAGGTTGCAACATCGGAGGCAGAGAGCTGCTCACCTACCGAGACACACTGGATGCGTTGCCCTCTTACATGTGTATCATGAGAAGAGTGTGTTAACAATGATGTTGCCGGACGATGATGTTGTAACCGTGCATTTAATCAGAAAACATAATATAGATTTTATATTCATTTAAGTGTACCATATTTAATGTAAATTTGTATTATCGTAGAAAAAATGTTGTATGGTACACGATCGTAAATTCATTAATTATTCATTTATTTCTTCAAGTGCTCTTGCGGACAGGTTTCCAGTGTCCTGTCGCCATACACAATGGAAGTGAAATAGCTGCTTCTCGTACTGCATTTCGCCTGCGACCTCCTGCATGTTTTTTTTTTTAACTGAGAACCTGTTTTTACAAATGTTAGATACCAAAACATTACGGAATCGTATTTAGGTACATTACACACACCATACTCAAGGCGAAATTCCCTTTGAACTCTTATAACGCTCTCAAATTTAGCATACTAAAGAACACATTGTGCCCGCTGTTGATTTGTAGAAGCCATTTTAATCATCTACGATTTTCAATTGCTCTTTCAGATTGTGCATTGTTGATTGACATAATGGAAACTCCCATCTTTTAATCATAGTATAACCAACATGAAATTTTTCCTACTATCATAATAGCTTTATAATAATAAATTAATATTATCTATACCCATAATTGAAGGGTTCAGAACCATAGTGGGCCAAGCGCCATTTATTAAAACCGTAGAAAACAAGGGTTAAAATGAAGTTATTACTATAATTCAATGGAAACATATAGCAAGTAATACAAAGTATATACATTATATATACAGTATATATATTAAAACTAAACGATATGTCAATCTTCATTAAACTATGGTATTCACTTAACTTTAACCCTTGCTTTCTTCGTTTTAAATAACTGGCGCTTGGCCCACTATGGCTCTGAACCCTTCAATTAAATTCAAACATGTGAAAATTAAATTTTAATGATTTTTTTGAATTCAGTGTTAAGTTTATATTAATAATAATAATAATAATAATAATAATAATAATAATGATAATAATAATAATAATTTTTTATTTTCCCTGGTAGAGTTACGGCCATAAGGCCTTCTCTTCCACTCAACCAGCCTTAATCAATACAATACATATTTAAATTACGAATATTTACACTACACTTAGGTTCTCCAGCAATATTCTTCAGTTAAGTTTTAACGACTAGTAGACTACACATTAATATGTATTGCATAAGCATACATTGCATTGTATTAGATTAAATTATTTGTAGTAGATATCCATTGGACACCTTATTAAGTAAAAAGAAAAGGTCAGGATTTCTGGGGTTAAATGAACTGGCAGACGAACAGAATGAAGCAAAGTGATCTCATAACCTTCAACTTTTATATCAGAACAAAGTAGGCCATAAACGATAAAGAATTATGGCGAGAGAAAGAAGAAAAGATGTGATATTGCAACGTGGGAAAAATATATATGACTTAGGAAGAAGAGGGTGATGCAGGTGCAGCCCTGTTAAGCCATTGACCGTAATGAACGTAGCTTAGTTTGCTACTTGTATCCACGGGCTATAGGGCTTTTCCTCGCCCCATCCTGTCTTTATTATCGGCGGCCAGGATTGGATGAGAGTCTGGTCGGACGGCTCTAGCTCTGTCTTCACGGTTGACCTGGTGACTACTATAGACAGCCTTCCTCCTCTTCCTCACGGCGTTCGGAAAAGCGGCACAAGTTCCTCCAAGACGTCCACCCTGTACGTGACTCTGAGTAATAATTCATTCCTCTCTATTTTTCCGTGCTACTTAAATTCTAAGGGCCGATTGTATAAACCATTTAATCTTAGTTCAGAGGTTAAATTGATCCTCGTTCTAGATGATCTTGGAATTTTGTGTTGTATAAAGTCTAATCTGAGATTAATTTGTCTTAAACTAAAGTCAACTTTGACTGAAAAAAATTCTCCGATTAAGTTAGATGATCCAAGTTCAGTTATTTATTTTCTGTTTGAAGTATGCGAGTGGCAGATTGTGCAAAAAGAATAACCATTATTATTAATATTAATACATATGATGTATTTTTTTTTCCAATTTCTTGCCTTAATACACAAACATTCTTATATTTTATAAGGCTTTATCGTGTTCAGCAGTATCAAATAATATAACCTATAATTGTATGTGTTTATAACAACCATTAATTATTATTGATGGATAAGTTATGATAGTACATTAATACATTTTCAATTATAGTCGCGACGCTGTTATTCCCGGCGTGACTCCTCCTCTTTGCTTACGTCTTAGGAAGTGAAGGCTCTATAAAGTCTAGGTAGGTAGTATCGTTCGCCATTTTTGTTCTTTCGTTGCCGAGATACCAGACGAGGGATCTATTTGCCACACCGTTAAACATTATCATGTCGTAGCTCCTATGATAATAAATCAAACGCACTGTAATTCAGCAAATAATTGAGCGGCAAATAGCGTCCTAGTGTGCTTTCTGCGAACGCCAACGAAAGAGCCAAAGTGGCGGGCGATTATATATAAGTATTTATCCAGCCTTAGAAAATGCTCAACATCTTCATCAGCGAATCACAGGACGCACACGTTTAAATGTACCCGACCTGCAACGTGATAGGGTGCCGGAAATTAGAGCGACGGGACTATAACTGTATTACTAAACGAAAATTGTCGTTTTATAAAGCTTCATTATGTTTAGCTGTATCAAACACCATAACATGATAACAATTTGGAGAACAGTCCTTATTGTCCGCCATTATTTACAATGCACAAAACAAACCAGTGTCTCCAACAGAGTGAACGGAAAGTCGCCAAAAATAATTGGAAAGTAGCTAGATTTCTCATTATCAACAAAGAAAGATTCAATTTTGTCACTATGGGGTGCTAAAAAGGTCGCTAAATCCCTATTTAAGCCAAATAACAGTTAAAAGAAATTGTCGTTGGAAAAGAGTTAAAGTCGCTAAATTGGCAACACTGAACAAACCTGTACAACATGGCCCGCGCATCACATACTTCACCTGTTTATGCGATGTTGCCAAATCCTTTTCACGTGAACTTAAATTGCATTTGAAACAGGGTAATTTAATCGCAGAAAAGTTTTATACAATAGAAGAAGTGTCTGAACTCGGTTCATTTTCCAATCTTCGATCAAAATTGATCTTTAGTCAGGGAGTTTTATACAATTGGGCCTAAGAGTTCCAGTTATTCACAGAGATGCTTTACACTAATCACTAGGGGGGCGGATGTTGATAACCTAAAATTAATAATCCGTGGCGCTACAGCCCATGAAGGGCCTAGACCGACCAGCCGGCTGCTGGCCTCACGCCCACATGCCGAAGCAGAGATGGACGATCATCCAACCACAATGGAGGTATTGTGTGGTTAACACGATGATCCCCCAGCCGTTATACCTGGTATTCGCAACCGGATTTCGCAACCATCGTAGCTCCCCAAGTGCATCATGATGCTGGGTGAGCACCGGTCCCATACAATGACCGAAATTTCATTAGAAAATTTCTTCCCCTATGAGGACTCGAACCAGCGGATAACCTAAAAATAATTTCTTTAATTTACATAAAAATGTCATAAAAATGTAAAAAATACCTTAAAACTGAACAAATGGAAGACAAAGATTGTATAGCATATAAAAAAGAGGACGGTTTTTTTAAAGCAATCAAAACTACTTTCCTGTTTCTGTTTTTCTTCTAGTAAAAAATATAACTCTCAATAAATTCAAACTCAAGAACGAAATAAGAAGAAATAATTTAATCAATATACACTAATTTTTATCTAAAATTGAAAATGGTCCATAAAAATTTGGAGTAATAAAAGCATTACATATTGGCCCGTATTATTCTGAAGTTACGTAATATATAGTACTCATTGCAACAAGATATAGCATTCAACTTTTTCTAACTGAACTGTTGTTAATGGCGGATTTAGAGGGTCATGAAATCGTGATCATAAATAAAGCAGGCTGCCATTCCATGGACACATATTTCTTAATGAAACTGTGTGACATCGTGATCTTATAACCTCTCCAACTTCAAATATTTATTTAATGTAAATTTCTATTATTGTACAAAAAGCATTGTATGCTACACATTCCTAAAGTTATTATTTTGCCGTCTTGTGTTTGTGAAACTCGACTTCGCCTCATTTCACAAACTTTACAGTCATGCCAAAAAGAGAACTTTTACGAACTTGTATCATAAATAAGTTAATTACAGTACTTCCTATCACTGTATTTTCTATAATATTTTTAAATTACAACATATTTTAAAATGTTGTCTCCCATACTACACTTTATCAATATAAAGGTTATTGAGAGTCTCTTCAATACAACCTTTTGGCACACCCTGCATAGTGTCGTTTGAGTGGTCGCATACCTAGTATTTTGCTGAGTCTAATGCCGGTTTGCATTATTCTTATTATAACTTTTGAGGGGGATGAAATACTAAGTTAAAGTGACAACACTTATTTTTTTAAGACTTCGGTTTTCCTTTTGATATATCACAATATACTGTAGTTTCTTTGTGAAGAGTGTCTATACCTACGTGAGTATTTTGTAACCCTGTAATGTTCAACTGGATTTTGTACTTCAAAATAATACACCAGAATAGGATTAGAAATCCATTGAGTTTACGAAGACATGACAGTAATTATTCCATCATAACTGAAGTTCTAATCTGAAAAATACTTTCTCTACGAATTACAGTAAATTTTTCGAAGAAAATTCCTATAGCAGGTAATAGCTAACATAGAGCGAATCGGGGGAAGATGACTATCAGGGGAAGATGCTTATTTCTTTGTAGTTTCACATTCTTCCAAGAGAGAACACCACGCGCATGTCTTCATGATCACTGAGACAGTTGAATGTCTGTAGAGTGGAATCTAACTCATTTTGCCACGTGTTCTTGTTGTGAGGAGAAGAAAAGCAAGAAAACAGCTCATTTTTCTGCTATAAAATAATTGCAAAGGTATGTTATAATTTTAATATATCCTTGAATTCGTAATAACTATAAAACTTTTGTAATGGATATTATAGTAAAGGTTCTAGACTTTGTATTGTTAACAGCCAACGACCTTGCTCCGCCATCTTAGGTTGCGTCACAGCACTAGGCAACTTACCCCGATACTTGGGGAAGATGACCACTGTTTTCGGGGTAGGATGGCAACTTGTTACAAGAGTTTTATTTTTTGTTTTATTGGAGGGAATGTGTAAACATTACTAACATCCTCCGATAGAAGTCAGTGGATTGAGGACAGTCTTCAACTTGCGATGGAACATGTTATAACAGAGGGTATGAACTGTTTTAGAGCATAGCAAGCATACGGGATTCCTTACCGTAACCTTAAACGCCGCCTAAAAATGGATGACAAAAAAAATGTACTGGATTGAATTCATTGTATGCAAGAAATGATTTCACGCGTCTGCATACGGCAATAAAATATGTGCAATGACTGTGTTCCTAAGTAGTGATAAACGAGTGAAAAGGTGTCCATGAGCTTTAGATTAAGTCAATTTTGTTATATACATGTATCAAACCAAGTTCAGGTAAAATACATACATCAATAAATGTGTTAATTGCATTTGCCATCTTACCCGACTGTCGGGGAAAGATGCCTACAGTGCAGGTAAGAAGAAAACTTGTATCTATAATCTTTTCGCTGTAAGAAAAATTCTAATATAAACAATAGCACGTGACTGAAGTGAGGCTTCATTGGCCGCTGTTTGGCGCCATAGATTCTCAGTACGTGTTCCCTCCTACTGTTGTACATTCTGTTCCATGTTAAACATTTCCCGTTACTCATCATGTAGGCCTAACCTCACTACTATGCATTCGTTTGCTTAGAAAACATTTACTTATAATTACTGTAATTAAATTATTTTAAACTTAGGTGTAAGGTCAATCGCTGGCAGACAAAGGAGTTATTCCTTCCAATCGGAGTCGTCAGAACTATCGTCGGCGAGATTTATGACGAGACGGTCCACAACAGCGTCAGTAAACCCTTCCAGCTGGAACGTTGGATTCAACTCACTTAACTTATTATTATATACAGTACATTTAAGACTATTTGTTTTTCTCCGCTTTTGAGAGGGTTTCTACTCTTATGATTAATAACCACACAACCGAGGATGCAGAAGCCATACTTCAGTACCACGTGCTTACTGAACAGCTACGAGCTCAAGTGACGTCAGCTTGTTACAAGAACAGACTACCTCGGTATTACTGTTGGTATTCATCCGCGTTCATAGTACGTAACAAAATATAAAATTAGCTTTTCTTTTACATAGCGTTTCACATATGAGCGAAGTTATGTGTTTCATCGTATTTAACAACTAGAATTCGATTTTTTATTCTCAAATAATACAAGATTATGGTTTCCAAATACGAACTATATTTTCCTGCGTCATGTGAGTGTTTCGACTGGGAGCCAATCACGGGTATGACAGCAACGTGCTTATGTTTACATTAGGATTTTTCTTACAGCGAAAACAGTATATAAACAAGGTAATTAATGTTTTCTGTTCTCTACTAAAAATATAGTTTCAAAATACTTTCCAGACTTTGACATTTCAATATGAAATTCAAAACTAAATGAACAGTATCTTAAATTTTAATCAAAGGAAAAGTCAGGAATCTTCCCCCGATCCACTCTATATAAAGTTAGCTGGAAAGGGAGATAAATTTGCATCCATTTAATTTTCTTGTGATTGTCACATTTTTAATTTAATGCTTAGTAAAATGTTCATATAGCGATCAGCACCAGATTAAAAACTTTGAAATTTTACTGTCAAAACCTTTCGAATTTCCTGTTTTTTTTATATCATCCTGCGAACTAGCATATAACATTTTTTAGCTTGTATTTATGGACTAGAATGTCCAATAACTTGACCGCTAGGTGTGATTTACCACTTGAGTGAGAGTATACTCACAGACTCAACAACTTTGTGACATTGTTTCCCTCTCACAGGAAAGACTGGCATAATCCCACTACAGCGTCTGTGGCTCAACACTTTTTACTCCCGGAAAGGTCTTGTTTGCATGTAGCCAGATGCATGTTGTTTTCATATCTCCGCGCTCCTCTGCTTCTCTCGTGTTTCACTAGTTGTGATACAGTACATGGACATAATCCGATCAATGCTCGCTACGCAGTAGACTTCGAACTAAGTCAATGCCCGACCAGTTCCGGCAGGTCTTTGTTTGACAGCCAACTAAAATTCAAGTTGTGAGATAGTAGCTGTTCACATGATTTCAATAGTTGTCGCATTAAACGTTTTACGGATGGTTGATTTCCAATGCTATCAGATTTGGTGATCATCTAGATCTAGAACATGCTTAGAATCTGCTGGTCTGGCAGAGTTGAATTTCACTTTTAGGTGGCGAAAACTCTACTGTGGAATTCAATAACATCAATAAGTGTTTAAGGGGAATTGGACGTTATCGCATGCAAAGTAATGGTAAAAATAGCCTATCTTCAAGCAGTTATAAATGTAATACTATTTATTACAGCTATTTCACTTTTTTAGTGATATATGTATACACATTAAACTTTAAAATGAAAAAAAAGAATGGTTAATCTAGTGTAAATCTTACCCTTAAATTAATTTTTGAATTTAAACATATCTTTTATATAAATTCACTACATACCTGTGATTAGGTACACTCTATTCACTTATCATAGCACATATTCAATCAAAATTTTGGCCACTTACTGCTAATAGATGCTAAAGCATACCCTACTAAAATTATTAAAATATCTGTAGTATTATGGGCATAGGGTTTATACTAATCTTCAATTTTTTTTAATTTATTGACGGTGATGATTACTATAAGCCCTATGCCCATAATATTACAGATATATGGATAATTTTAGTAGGGTATGTTTTAGTATCTATTAGCAGCAAGTGGTCAAATTTTCAATTCAATATGTGCTATAATAAGTGAATAGAGTGTACCTAATCACAGACATGTAGTGAATTTGTAAAAAAAATTGTGCTTAATTAAAAAAAATTAATTTTAGGATACAGATTTACTCTAGAGTCACCATTCTTTTTCATTTTAAAGCTTAATATGTATACACACATAGCTAACAAAAATGAAAGACCTCTGATAAATAGTAGACTATTACATTTATGACTGCTAGAAGATAGGCTATTTTTACCATTATTTTGCATGCGATAATGACCAACTCCCCTTAATAGCCGAGAATGATTAATAGCATAGTTGAATTTTGATGCGAGTGACAAAAGACCGTTCAACTTTGTAAGTTATTAAACAAAATTAAACAGTTCTCTAATATTAGAAAAGATGCAGTTACATACATACAAATAGGTTTTAGAAAAGCTGGAGGTACATTACCGCCCTCACATAAGCCCGCCATCAATCCCTATCCTGAGCAAGGTTAATCCAGTCCCTACCATCATATCCCACCTCCTTCAAATCCATTTTAATTATCCTCCCATCAACGTCTCAGCCTTCCAAAGGTCTTTTTCCCTCTGGTTTCCCAACTAATACTCTATATGCATTTCTGGATTCGTCCATACGTGCTAAATGCCCTATCCATTGTTTATACATATATAACAGTTGCCAAAATAGATAAACGTTCAGTCTGGTATAAACAACTGTGGCGATTCAAGGCTGCTTGACGTTCGAGAGTTGACCACTCCCGATGTCTTGAAGGTTCACTTAAGCCAGGGGTCGTCAGCGCAGAGCACCTTGGGGCTAGCGTCTCTTACCCGCAGAGAACACATTGCACCATGGTGCACTCGTAGCTGCTAGCGGGCATGCTCTCTACCTCTTCCTACTGCACGACGGGTCACACGGGACGGCACCGTTTACCCATTGCACATGAGCGTATTCCGAATCTCAACGCTGAGCAATCTGATGGCATCACGGTGTTCCGAATTTCACCGATGGAGTCACTGATGCTCCACCGGTGTCGCACCGTTGCCATCAGCTTGCAGAGGTGGTGGCAGTCTCCATCAGCCGCCATCAGTGAATCTGATTGGTTCTTGTATAGGGCGGGAATTACCAGACGAATGACATCGTGTACTGTTGTGTCATGGCGGTGTGTTCTGCTGTATTGTTTGTAATGAGCACAACGTAAAAACAATATGTTAATGGCTTATGAGCGAACATGTCAACGGACCAGTTATTACTACCGGTTCAAGAAATAAATTGTTTATGCTCTCTTTTTTAACGAGATGGCAGTACGGAAATTTCCTAAAATTTTGCTAGCACATACAGCAACTTATACAGTCGCCATGACAGCCATCGATCCTTCCAGCAGATTTCTTCCTATTTCGTTGCAGCGTGACGTGATTGTTGTTCACCGGTCCGGTGAGATTCGGAATGCGCTGCATTTCAGCGAGTGCTGACGACAACTGACTTACGCAGTCAACGACGCGACATAGGAAATACTGTCGTGCGGGTATTCGGTTTTGCAGGCGCTGTTAATCTTGCTTTCTCGATCTTTGTTCAACTCTAGTACGGATACACAAGATACAAGTCGTTCCACGGTGGTTGAAGCATGACCTTGGATGCGCAGTAGACGAAAATGCGTCCACTCCATAAGATTACTACGTGCTGCCGCTCTCATAACGTGCTCGAAATAACAAGACCGTGCTTGAACTACGGTGGAACGACTTCTAGCGCGTAATTGAACTACATGAATTCACTCTATTTGGTTGGTTGCAACTCGCTCCGAAACTGACTTGAAAAACTGCAAGAAAAATGGTAATGTGTTGTAAATAATAGATAAATATTAGGGTACATAAATTTGGGTCTTTCCTGGGGGTAAAATGAAGTCGGAGCGTGATGCAGAACACACCGCCTCATTTTGGTGCCAAGGTCAAGAAAGCACCTCCATATCCCTCTAGTGTCTTCATGGCATGTGAAGAGCCTGCCTTCACCTTTTACCTTCATTACAAAAATTTATTCTTATAAATCTTTTATGAGTGTCGAAATTATCCACGTAGCAAAGAAGTAGATAAGTAGGTAACTGAAAGAAATTATGTAATTTTTATTTTTTTTACAACAAATCTGGATCATATGGGGAGGCTAAGAGGAAGGTTGAAAATAGAAAAGATTGGAGAATTCTGGGTTTTGCAGTTAAAGACCTGCGCTTGAGCAGAAAATGATGAATGAATGTATGAATTGAGACGTGTAGTTGCAAAATCAGGTACATCACCTTTTTTTTTCGAAATGAGTTCATGTTATATTACATAATCTTCATTTTATGATTCTACAACTGCTATAACACTGTTATGTTCCAAAACCAGATACATCACATGAATTTGTATGATGAAAAAATAGTATTGGTTGCAAATCCTTGGTTCCTTGAAAACGTTTTTCCTTCATACTGAAAAATTATGTTTTAGTGATGTATCTGGTTTTGCAACCAAACTTCTCAATTATAGCAAAGTAAATGAACTGAACAGAGAGAGTTTATTTTACTTTTATTTTATTACCTCCCCATACGATGGTAGACGGTAGTATAGACGGTAGCATATTATACATACTACTTAAAGGATGTAATTGATATCTTGTTATTTGAAGTGTTCTATCAGTGAGGAAGTGTGTTGTATCAGTGAAGTGTGTACTGTCAGTGAAGTCTATTGTGTAAGTGAAGTGTGTTGGTGTCAGTGAAGTGGCTGTGCAAAGTATTTGAACAGTGAAATGGTTAGAAGTGTTAGTGAAATCAGGATAGAATCAGTGCAGTGAGTGAGTTGACAGCGAAATAAGTGTAGTGCCGAAAGGTACTTGTGCAGGTATGAACCTGTCACACTCGTGGGTCTTAGTTCGAATTTAGGGTTAAGATACAAATTAGATTTACTTCAAATGTTATTTTAAGTGACAATGCTTCATTTAATTTAGGATGCTCATTATTATTATTATTATTATTATTATTATTAGTATTATTATTAATTATTGTTTTTTATTAGTTGTGTTTATTATTGTCATTATTGAGTGTAATTAGTTACCACTGCCACCGGGTATACACCCATTTGCAGTGTGAGTAAATACATACATACATACATACATACATACATACATACATACATACATACATACATACATACATACATACATACATACATACATACATACATACATACATACATACATACATACATACATACATACATACATACATACATACATACTTACAAACGCAAATGAAATAGAGAAAACTTTCGATTTATAGCTTTATTTTAACAGTAGGCTATCTAAGAAATAATAATTATAATTTATGCCTTACATTTTCATTGTACATCGGGCGAATTTTCTTTTAAAAAGTAACAATGAAATTTGAAATGGTTTTAACAAGCATTAAGGAATAGATATTAAATAAAAATAACAACTACATTTAAATATTAACCTATGAGCCACCGACACTGGATGGAGAGACAAGCATTTAGCCAGCCTTACGGTCTCATCGCAGGCAGATGTCATTCCAAAATACTGACAAAAATGGAATCGTACTAATCGTGTTATAGACGATAGACTTTCCTCCATTAAAAGTCAATTCACCTTTTCTATAGTTAAGATCGTAATGTTTTAGCAAACGAAATTGTCATCATTCACTAATGATCAAGACGCTAGAAGATGATTTTGTATTATCTTAATTAGATTTCACACTTTTCAGCTTTAATGTCACTTCTTGTTTTTAAGTTATTTCTAGCCACTTTTGTTAAACGTATCATTGTCCTTTTTGGAGATGTCGTTCGTCTTTTTGTCTCAGAATCCACGTTTCATTCTCAAAGAATATAGGTGAGGAAAACAACTTTATTTCATAAAATCTAATTTATGTGTCTTTGATACATAAAATAAAATCTATAAACAATATTGATAAGAATTTCAAGTTTGAAATACTTGACATAAAAGAGAAGCAACAAGGAGATCTCGTATCTTGTTACATGCAAAGTTGACAGACTGGATCTGAATTTATTCCTAAGCAAATACAAGGAGCTATAAACAAATATCTCTTTCTATCTTCCTTGATTCAGTCCAGAATCATCTTCTTTCCAGGTCATGAATTTTGCAATAGTACTTTCCATTTCCACCAGCACCTCATCGCTTTTATCTATGACTTTGGGGACCCTGTTCCTCCCTCAAGTATCTGAATGCCACGCCGAAATCAAAACCTTAAGGCACAAGTGACATTGACAAATGTCCAACAAACATTTACATACGGCTCGAGAGCAACTAGAGGGAAAATAGATCTCGCAAACGTTTATATCTGGATATCTAAAATAAGAGATCTCTCTGTGTAGGTACAGGATGAGAGATCTCTTCCTTCTCTTGTGTAGTACAGAAGAAAGGGGCGATTCTGGACACAAATTTATTTATTTTATTTGTTTATTTACTTTATTGTTATTAAGTTTGAAATGAGTATAAGTACAATGCAAGATAAACTAGCCCACTCCTGAATGAGTAAGACTCGAAATTACAATCAACAATATCACCATCTTCTTACGTCATTCAGGACCATCACTGAGACTTCTTTACCATCATCATCATCATCATCATCATCACTATCATCATTAAATTTAACTGTAATGGAATTAGGCCACTTGTTGGCCTCTTCCGGTCTCAATTCAGGCTTTAGGCCAATCATCTCTTCAAAGGACGACCTTATCTCTTTATTGGATTATAGTGTCTTAATTTATTGAACAATACATTCCTCGTCATTCTGTCTGCATGCTGTATCCATCGTCTTTTATAATTTACAATTTTTTTTAAGACTGGGCTTATTTTCAATTATTCTTCTGCTATTTCTGAGTTAGATTTGTACTTTGACCAAGAGTCTCTAGCTATTTTTCTTATTAATCTCATTTCTATTGCTCTAATTCTTGATGATCACCCCAGTGGTTTTTATTTTATTTTATTGGGTTATTTTACGACGCTGTATCAACATCTCAGATTATTTAGCGTCTGAATGAAATGAAGGTGATAATGCCGGTGAAATGAGTCCGGGATCCAGCACCGAAAGTTACCCAGCATTTACTCGTATTGGGTTGAGGGAAAACCCCGGAAAAAACCTCAACCGGGATTTGAACCCGGGCCATTTGGTTTCGCGGTCAGACGCGCTGACCGTTACTCCACAGGTGTGGACACCCCAGTGGTGAGTTTTTCTGGACGCAAAATTCCCGAGCGCAAATTCCCCGGAGGAATTTTAAGCTATGTCCGGTGTCGAAGTTTTCCGAAACGTTAAATACCTCCAAGCCTAAATTGAGGACCGTTTATACAAAACTTAATATCTACCAAATTTCAAAATTGAGTTATACGTATATTCGTGTATTTCTCAGTGGGACGAACACATTGCGCTAATCACAATTTACCAAAACTCAATTTCTACGGCTTATTTTTGGACTTCAATATTTAGAAATTTTGCAAAACTCAACATCTACAAAAGTTAAGTTTATCAAATCTCAACATCTACGGTGTGTGTCCATCTCTTATTTTTTTGGTTGATTATTTAATGACGATTTATCAACTACGAGATTATTTAGCGTCGATGTTAGTGAGATGGTATTTGGCGATATGAGGACGAGGATTCGCTATAAATTACCTGGCATTCACCTTACGGTTAGAGAAAATCTCGGTAAAACCCAACCAGGTAATCAGCCCAAGCGGGGATCGAACTCGCACCCGAGCGCAACTTCAGGCCGACGGGCAAGCGACTAAACCGTCTGAGCCACGCCGGTGGCCTCCATCTTTTATTAATTTTTAAATAAACTATATTGGTATCACTTCTTTGAAATGTAATGTATGTTTTTCATTTAAAATATTGGCTATAGTGTTTCAATTAAAATCAGCACATTTCATTACTCAATAATGAGTCTAGAGCAAACATTTCTTATTGCATTTGTGATGCTGAGTGAGAAAGCTCCAAACAAAATAACATAAGGAGTACTTTTATGAAATAGGTCCTTAGACGTTTTACCGATTTGTTTAGAGGAAAGGTACAACCTAATTATACTTATAAATCAACATTACAGTGAAAAGAAGTATTTACAGATTGGATGTTGTTTTTATGGAAGAATAGGAGAATAACTTCAACAGGAAACTAAATATATCATTTTAATGCATTAAATTTTGTTACAATAGCATACTCTTTTAACTTAATTTTATTCTGAAACAGTATACTTTCTATGATAAATTATTGTAGAATTGCAGAAGAGGCATACTATATTTATTGCCACTTCTAATATTGGGATTTTTTTACTCTTATTCAACAGTATTATTATTTTTCTTATTATGAAATGAATACACAACTTCGTGAGTAAGATTATTCATCTCCTGTGCAAATGGTATCTTGTGGACGCAAAAGAAAGAAAGATAATGATAATCAGAAAAACAGAGAACGACACACAATGTACCCACAACAAGCTTCAGGTGCGCCAGCATAGATTGTAATCATGGCCTCATGGGATGTGAAAATGCTCATAAAAGAATCAAATGTGAGGTAGCAAACATTACAAGAAACGATATAGGGCCTATTAGAATTTCATTCTAAAATCTACAACAACCGTACTAAAGTACAGCAGGGCTTAGGCCTATTCATTGTAAATTTTATTCGTGTTGCCGAATCAAAACGGCGAACAGTAGAAAATGATGAAAAGACAAATAACAGGAATATTTCGATCAGCTACTATATACCTATAGGAAACGGTGAAGAGTTAATAGTATGTGCTGTAACATTTAGGAAAGTCACGGACTCGCGAGGAAATAGGTTGCGTCGTTTGAGATTGAGATACTCGTACAAACAAGGGGAGATGGCGAAAGAGAGGCGAGGAGGTAGGAGAATTAATGAAATGGACGAAGAAATTATAGGTGCAGTTAATCGGGACATATTAAAATAACGGTGTAGAGAAAGTCATTATTCAAGGAAGAATTTTTCACGATCCTATTTACCTCCCGAATTGAATATTAGTAAGATGTGGGAATGATTTAGCCAAGAACGTACGGTACTAAAGTAGGACTTCTAAGATTCTCTCTGTCGAAATATAAACATGTATTCTATAACTCATTCAACTTAGGAACTGAAATCCCCGAAGTGACACATGTTCAACTTGTACCGAACTTATCCTGAAAATAATAGTACATTATGCAACGAGCCTATAATGGTAGTAATTAAGACGCGAGTATGTTTATGGAATTAGCGCAAGCGAGTTTCATAATTTTCATACGACTTTTTATGCTCGACCATATTTCTAACTTGAAATTATTGGTAAGTATTCATGTTATTCTTATCTGACTGGGGAGCGGAACTGACCTTGTGCAATATCTTGTAAATTGTGAGATGTGCGCAGACGCGAAAGTATTGATTTTTTTCGAGAAACAAACGTCATTGACCTTGATATAATCTAGAGAGTAAAATAAACATTAATCTTGATATAACCTTGAAATTGATTTAGACATTGGAAAACGAGATGACAAATTGAATTTATTTGAATATTATTTACAATTGACGCTAATTATTATAGTAACAGAACATAAACTTCTGCGACAGTATTGGATTTCCAGCCACCGTGAAGTTTCGCTATTTGTCGTTCGATTGCATATCCGATAATAATCGATACTTGCGCTTTCATATTGCTACAATGGTGTTTTTTTCTGATTGGTGGATCACCTGAACTTTAATGAATAGGTGTACTTTAATGAGGTCCATTAAAGGACTGCTACCAGGTGTATAATTACTACATTTCGGCATGGTCGAGCATAAAAACAATTTCAGATTTGGATTAAAAAATATCAGAACTGACACAAAAGTAGAGCTGCAAAATTTCATGAAATTCTTAATACGAAGGAAGACAACACATTAACGATTTGTTTTGATTGCCAGCAAAATCAACCTCACCCAAAACTTTCCATTGGTGAAATATTTTATTCGAGACAAATATGGTTTTACAACTGCACGGTGATGTTGTTAAATACAAAAGAAAAAAGATTATGTATGCCACTATACCTGACTTGAAACACAGATGGGTCGTGTGGAAAACAAAGTAGCTTCAGCAGTAAGACTTTCCTAATAAATTTAGAGAAAAAAATATGTAAAATGCAACTTTACACACTATCGTAGAAAGAAAAATTCTAGTTTGTCTAAATAGAATACTGTGAATGTTACAATGATTTTACAGACTGTGTAGGAAAATAGACAAAACTCAGAATATAGAACATTCCGTGTGTAGCTACTGCTCAACATTGTTGCGTATTTACAGAAATTAGTTTATACATTAATAAACCACAATTCTTTGTGAGCGAAATTATATTATTACTTTTTCTGTGAACTTAGTGTTTTAACATTTCTAATAACCCTATAAGTTACAATTTATTATCTTTAAATTTAAAATGTGGGACTATTAAAGAAACTCATAATTCACATAATATCTTTTGCCTTTTGACAAGTTTCTTTAACTATGAAATAACTTATAAATTTGAAGGAAATTATAGTAAACACAAGATTGGGAAGAAAAAATGTGTATTTAAAGGTAATCCTGTTGATATTGGTTTGGCTAACGGCTCTTCGCGTGTCCTTTTATGCCGCTCATGTTTGAAGAATTTGAGACTGGCCGTTGAGGATCAAGAACAGCGTCAGAAAAGGAGGCTGTAGGGTGACATGGACTCAAATAGTGCAACCGGTACTTTGTATTTTCAAAAGCGTTCGACGACTCTCGAACTCTTTTATCCCATTTGACTTCCTTTTTTTCCTTCCTCTTCATCTTGTCCCTATCCCAGTAGTCTGAAGAATACCATTATGCAGAATATACATATTTTAAATAAATCATTCCTCAAAGAAAACCGTTACGCCAATACTGCTTACAAGAAGACATTTTTTACAATGTTACTTTTCAGAATATGTCAAAATATTTATTTTGTAACGAATTATTTCACAATGAAAGCTGCTATAAATTTAAAGTAAAAATACTGTAAACTCCACACGGAAAAGCAAGAAGTAAGCCACATATTATCTCAGGTGTTAGGCTTTTTTCTTCTTATATGGAGCTGCTCTAGCGGGTGGGTTCGACTCCCACTTGAGCTGGTCATCTGGTTGGATTTTTGTCGAGGTTTTTCCTAGTAGTAGGACGAATAGTAGATAATACTATAGCAAATTCTTAGACTCATCTCGACAAAATATCATTTAGCCATCAAAAATTTCATCTAGCAAAATAACCTTGTACTTGATAGACCGTCGTTATATGGGGATTGTACACCTTTGGGTAGTATAATTTCGCTATATTTTAATTTTTTTCTCTGAATCTATAGGCGCTTTGAAATTGAAAGTAGGCATACTTGATATGCACTATCTGTACATCACCAAGTAATTTTAATGTTTTTGAAAATCTAAGAGATATTTTCTTAGTTATGAAAATTTATGGATTATATTTGTTCAGCCAAAGATAAATAAAAAGAATTTATTTTAATGAATCTTTGCCTGCATATGTATATAACTCTCCCATGTGAACAACATATAATAGTACATTATGCAACGAGCCTATAATGATAGTAATTAAGAAGCAAGTATGGATGTTCATGAAACGAGCGCAAGCGAGTTTCATAATTTTTATACGAGCTTCTTAATTACCATTATAGGCGAGTTTCATACGACTTTTTATGCTCGACCATATTTCTAACTTGAAATTATTCAGATGTATACATTTTATTTGTATCTGACAAGATCGGAAGTGACCTTGTTCTAGGTCGTGAATTGTTTGATGTGCGCAGACGCTAAAGTATTGATTTTTTCCGAGGAACAATAATGTCATTGACCTTGATGTAATCCCGTTAAACTTGATATGGCTAACCTTGATTATTGAATTCGACATTGAAAAACGAGATGACAAATTGAATTTATTTGAATATTATTTACAATTAACGCTAATTATTATAGTAACAGAACATAATCTTCTGCGACAGTATTGGATTTCCAGCCTCCATGACTTTTCGCTAATTCTCTTTCGATTGCATATCCGAGAATAATCGATACTTGCGGTTTTATAACGGTACAAAGCTGACTTGTCATTGGCTGAACACCTGTAAGCTGAGTTGTCATTGGCTGAACACCTATACTTTAATTATATGCATTAAAGGACTGCTACCAGGTGTATAATTACTACATTTCGGCATGGTCGAGCATAAAGTCTTTAATGTATAATTTACATTTAAAAATAAAATTAATGAAAATTTTATGAAAAACGTAACACGAAATTAAAATAAAACCAAAAGAAGCACTGGAATTAACATGTTTACAGATTTTAATGAATATTGTAGATATTTTGTGTGTAAAATTGTAGTGTACTTTGTAAATTTGTAGTGTTTTTTGTAACGCAATTTTACGCCTGTTTGAGTGTTAGAGAAAACAGTATGGCCTTAACTCTGCCAGGTTAAATAAACCATTATTGTTATTATTATTATTATTATTATTATTATTATTATTATTATTATTATTGTTATTATTATTAATCAATGTAGTGTAAGAACCCATCGCATTTAATCCAACAACAGCCTTCTATCACTACAATATTATCGGTTTCATACTGTCATTTTTGTCTTCCCGCTTTGTTTCCATAAACCAACGACGAACCTTATAATCTAATTATCAATAAAACCATAAATAATCTTTAAACATAAATTCCTTCAACATTAATTACACCCACTGGGTGTTAATTGGAAGATCTGAGAGGAAAAAACTTTCAGGATGCCCGAGACGTAGATGGGAAGATAATATTAAAATGGATTTGAGTGAGGTGGAATATGATGCTGAGGACGGGATTAATCTTGCTTCGGATAGGAACCGATGGCGTGCGGCAATGAACCTCCGGGTTCTCTAAAAAACTTTTGTAAGTAAATATTAGACGGCCCCGGTCTTATTTATAAATAAATGTTTTCAATATTTCTTTGTGAACGCGAATGAAATATGATAGGACATAGGCTAAATACACACCTAGTAGGCTATGTGTTATTATATTATTTATTATTCTATTTGCGAAAAAGTCCTATTAAACATCATGCGAAGTTTTATTCGCGCTTCACATTCGTCAATTTATCGACAAAATTAAAATCCTTTTGTTGTTATCCTTGAAATTATTTAATATTGAAGATAATATTTAGGAAACATCAATGCTTAATCTGAGTTAAACATTTTAACATTTTGATAGTCCCTATTTAATAAATAAGATAACGATTTTCTTGCTTTCTTTTTTTTTTTTTTACAGAATTTGGATCGAAGGAGGACAATTTACTTCACAGAACCTGTAAGTACGTACCCTTTCGTAATGAATAAAATATGTGATATCTTCCTTTGATGGAACTCCACACATTATGTATTAACATGATTTTTATACAGTATATGAAGGAAAAATAAATATTGCAATAATTTCGAAACAACAAAAAACGAACACAGTATTCCATTTTACGTAGTAGGCACTAATCATTTCAAAGTAATACTCTTTCATTGTTCGTCAAGCATTATTGGGACCAATGGTAGGCCTACACAAATGTCAAAGAAAATATTTCACTCCCAATTACATGCAGTAGGACATTGAGAGGTTTATACACTGAAATTATTTCCTTGCTGTATGTCAATATCAATCAATTTAATATTAATAAATTATATAAATTAAGCTTAGAATTTAAATTTACATATAGTTTCTTTGGAAAACGTTGAGAACAAGTATCAGCGAGTTGGGAGCGTTACTGAAAGAAGTTAAAACCGTAGCTCACAAGCTGTGAAGCGATGACTTTCTCTTTATGTCAGGTTTAAAGAATTATTAACGTAAGTATATTAACATAATAGAGTGACGTGAGGTGGAAAATTTGTCATTATATTTTTCCAGAAAAATTTTCCGCCTTGCAAATAGCTGTTTTTTCCGTATCTTGCAGCCTCCAGATCCTCACATGTATTCTTCACTCAGTAGTCTCATCACTTATCAGTTTATCAAATAAAAGTCGTAAGTAGTCTAACTTTTGATGGCTTTGTTAGCAGACTCCAAAACAACGCCATTGTCAAGTTTGTTTTGCCGTGAGAGTACTGATTAAGAAATAAACGCTGGCGAATAAGCATATCATATTTAGAGAACTTTATTAATCTCATCTAATCTGTCGCAATACTATTATCTCCACATGGGCTGATGAAAGACTTTCATTTTAAAATATTATTGTTGGCTGAGGAAAACATAAGTTAACAATAATTAGGCCTATGTTATATGATTCGTGATTTCTCTTCTTAATTATATTTCTGGACCCCTCACTTTATTTTTCATAACGCATTCATAGTCACAACTCAATCAGCACCCGTACTAAAACTGTATTACTGAAATAAAAGCTGATCTGATGCTACAGGTACTGTACAGCCCTGTTGCGCTCCCCTCCAAGCCGATTCACTATCTTGAGGTAGGGGAATATAAAGTGAACATTGCACAGAGATAACTGCACAATGTACAGGGTTTTGGCATGCCTGGGTTGATATCTTTATAGAAACAATCGAGAATAAATTATTTTCCATAGAAAGTCATGCACACTTCTTGAGCTCCACCCACATAATTATCATACATTGGAAAAATATTTTAATGTGAAAAGTAGTAGACAACTTATGTATAGAAATTTGAGATAAATGTGAATTGTGTATAATTGATTGATATAGCCAGAGTTTTAAGTTCATACGTACAAAATCGTCAATTTCAGACTTTATTTTACAAGAAGTAACATTAATTATTTGGAGTTTCTCGTAGTTTTCATACTCTAAAATTAACTATTTCCACAGTTTCTGAAACGGGTCTTGAACTTCTTTCGCAAATATATTGTGCCGCATTCAGCGAAATCTGTTAACATTTCGCAAACGTACGGTCCCCAGACTAATTCCCTACTCTCTTCCAAGAGGAAGTAATGGGGTATAGCCTAATGCACAATGAAATTGCACTTCTTAAATAAAGAATGTTTCCAGACATAATACATTATAATATTAAATCAATAACAAATAAATAAATAATCAAACTAATGAATGAATTAATATTTTTCCGTACATAGAATTGTGTTTTTCCTTGCTTTTGTGATATCTGCGAACAGTTGGCAACCTTGAAAAGGCGGTCATATTAGCGTTTTAGAATATTTCCAAACACCATCTTGCTGTCTCCAATCCCGCCGGTGCTTAATAATATAGGTAGGCCTACAGCGTCATTAAATAACCAACTAAAATAAATAAAAGAGATAGGGAAAAAATAACACTTCATAATAAATACAATAATTCTGAAAGAAAATCCCAAATGAGAAATATTATGTGTACTAAGCAACAAATTCAAAAATGAAAAGAAAAATCAAAACGATAATATCACTTACACAGAGTGACCCACTTGACTCTTTCACCTCCGATAGCGTGTGAAATATTTCAGCTAGCCTATACACAAACCGACAATTACAATTTTGATTATATCGAAGGGGACTTCTGATACACATAATGTATTTTTTGTACATGGAATAATTTTCAAGATATTTGAGTCAAATTTCTGTTTTTCAATGGGAACCAACTATGTTTTGTATTGCAAATGTTGTTACTTATTTACTCATTTATGGCTTTTAAGGATCCCGAAAGTTCATTGCCGCCCTCACATAAGCCCGCCATCGGTCCCTAGCCTGTGCAAGATTAATCCAGTCCCTAGCTTCATATCCCACCTCCCTCAAATCCATTTTTATATTATCTTCCCATCTACGCCTCGGCCTCCCAAAACGTATTTTTCCCCCTCCAGCCTCCCAACTAACACTCTATATGCATTTCTGGATTCGCCCATACGTGCTACTTGTCCTGCCCATCTCAAGTTTCTAGATTTAATGTTCCTAATTATGTCAGGTAAAGAATACAATGTGTACAGTCATATTTTGTGTAGACTAACTTTCTCCATTCTTCTGTAACTTCATCTCTCTTAGCCCTAAATATATTTCTAAGAACCTTATTCTCAAACATCCTTAATCTATGTTCCCCACTCAAAGTGAGAGTCCAAGTTTCACAACCATACAGAACAACTGGTAATATTCTAACTTTCAGATATTTTGTCAGCAGACTAGATGACAAAAACTTCTCAACAGTATAATTGCAGACATTTCTCATATTTATTTTCCTTTTAATTTCCTCCCGAGTGTCATTTATATTTGTTACTGTTGCTCCAAGATATTTGAATTTTTTCACCTCCTCAAAGGATAAATTTCCAATTTTTATATCTACATTTCGTACAATATTCTGGTCACGAGACATAATCATATACTTAGTCTTTTCGGGATTTACTTCCAAACCTATCGCTTTACTCGCTTCAAGTAAAATTTCCGTGTTTTCCCTAATCGTATGTGGATTTTTCTCCTAACATATTCACGTGTCGTCCGCACAGACAAGAAGTTGATGTAACCCGTTCAATTCCAAACCCTCTCTGTTACTCTGAACTTTCCTAACGGTATAAGCTTATTCTCAAGCAAAGTTAAAAAGTAAAGGTGATAGTGTATTTCCTTGGTTTAGCACCCGGTGAATTGAAAAACCATCCAGCAGAAACTGGTCCATACTGACTCTGTTGTACGTTTCACTGAGAAACATTTTAATTAATCGAACTAGTTTCTTCGGAATACCATCTTTTACAAGAATATTATATAAAATTTCCCTCTTAACAGACTAATATGCCTTTTTGAAATCTATGAATAACTGTTGTACTGTACTCTTATGTATACTCCCATTTTTTCTCTACTATCTCTCAAATACAAAAAAATTGATCAATAGTCGATCTATGACGCCTAAAACCACACTGATAATCCCCGAGTAAATAAATAAATAAATAAATAAACTGAATAAACAAGTAAATATACAAATATGTAAATAAATCAGTACCTAAATCAGTATACCAAACATATAAATTTTGATTACTTGTCTTTATTCTTTGAGTCGAAAATAATCTGTCCTTGTTATGATCATCGTCTCCACGTATAAATGGAGTTGCTAGAAACATTGTTAATAGCAGAGCCTGAACTAAATCATTTGATAATAAACTACCAAAGATTTGATTTTTTACAGTGGTTGTTTCTATAACTTCCAATAATAGGGAGATTTGAAGAAATTTCTATGATTGCTTGTAAAATCTAGGTCCATTAATTAATCTACTAGGCCTACTAGAAATTCGGGTAACACAGAATAGAATCAGTAAAAATAATAACAATTGCATATAAGATTATATAGCATATTATAAGCTTACATACTTTATATATGACTATACAATAGTAATATACGTTACAAGAGCGGTATGTTGACGTTTTCATGTTCGAGGAAAAGACTGAAAAAGCGAAACGTAGTTGAGCTTTTTTAATTTCCGAGAACATGAAAACAAACATACCGCTCGTGTATCGTACATTATTTTGTGCGAAGATAGTTTATTACATACCTGAAAGACGAATTTCTAATTAGTTGCAATGAAATCTCCATGTTGGTTTCTGTTTAATGACGCCAACTTCGGAACAACAAAATTCTTCCTTCAACATTGTTGCTGTAAAATGTTCTCTGTGTTTACTATACTCCAGCAGGCAGTGATATACGTCTGTCTTTTTTTTCCCTCAGTCTATAAATGCGAACTTAAAACAAACGGTAAGGTTATGTAATGATTTATTTTTCATTTTAATATTTTAACAATATTATTTATATAACATATCGCAGTAATAACATCGGCATCTGGAATCTCGTTGATTTTTTCACGGCTTCCTTAATGTTACTTGTATCAGGAATGCAATAAGTTTCGTGGAATAGTAGACTTTACTTAATTTTTGCAAATATTTAAAAACAATAATTAACATTGCAATTTAGGCGAAATTGCAGTGGTAAGTTTCCAATTTATAATTATTACTATGTTAAACGTCTCTAAAAATAATATGTTAAAAGCCTAAAGCAGTAAAATGAATGTCGCGCTTAAGCGGTAAGGAGAGGGAAATTGTTATGTGTGTTACGTTGGGAATACTGAATGTGGTATTTAACACTTACTGCGTATTGGTTCTGTGCGGAAAACAAGCAAATACGCACGATCTCGCACAAAAGTTTATTATTTAAATTAATTTTTAAATTAAATTCTAACAATAAATTAATAAGAGAAACTCATATTTCGATACATCTATTTATATTCACGTTGCTAATATTGATAATAGGTTTTCCCTAAACACATTATCGACTTAATTCTTCCAATAATGCAACCGAGTTGCTGCATAAACGTTTTAAACGATGTAGCTATACTTTTCCGAGTTAACCTCAGCATGCGTGTACTGAATACAAATTAAATATCTCACCAAATTATCTTTCTTGTCTTTCTCAACTTCATCAATGGAAAGAGTAAGGTATATTCAAAGTAAGCTGTTAATTAGTTCCTGGTGAGTAACCTTCTATATTAATCGCATAGCTTCCTCAACAGAAAGGTCTATAAATAATGGGAAACTCTTTATCTCTTCGGTACCAGGAATAAAGATAACGTTATCTACTTTAAAAGCTTTAAAAGTATTACCAAGCCGGGGGAATTCTTCACCTAGCCATGTTTTCACTGATCACTGAACCAAATAATTAAAGAGAGGCATGAGGAATTTTAACACTCATATCAGCAACGTTATACATTAGTTACATGCTTGCAGCACGGTGTGGAGTATCACAGCGGTTGTGTGTACAAGATTCCAGATAGAGTCTGCATAGGGACAATTATTTATTACAAGCCTCATAGTCGCCGCAGCTCTAGCACGGTGGTATTCCAACTCGGCTGCCCGGATTCGATCCCCTGCCGGGTCCTGATGGAATTTGAGGTGGACAAAAATGTTGCAGAGAGATTTCTCGGAATAATATTGTTTTCCTTTGTCATTTCATCAACACTCTCCACCTACAAAGAGCTATTCAAGCAAAATTCTCACTATCATTCATATGACACTCATAATAAAAATACTGTTACTCTTTCTAAGCTCATTACGCAACTTTCTGAGCCATCTCTTCTTTACATTTGTTCCAAAATTTTTAATTTCCTTTCAGCCAGCATTCGCGACCAGAAATCAAAATTTTATTTTTGAAATTCAATAAAACACAACTTGCACTCCGTTTCTGAAACCTGTAAAGTAAGTCGACGTATTTGAGAGGAGCCGATGACAAGAGAATGGGCGGAGCCTATCAGTGCGGGACTGTATTGAGGGCTGCATCGGCTCACGTCCTCTAAGGGGTAAGATGCGCGTGGCATAAGGTGTGGCATTTTAGAAGCAATGCTTTCCCCCAGAGCGGTCATTGGACTGTCCCCCTCCACCCACCACTTGCACAAAGGACTTGTTTCGTCTCCTATATTCTACATATTTCAGAAATGGAGAAATAACTGATTTTATAAGCATTACGAGTACTCCAGAAAGATGTACAAACTAATGACCAAATATTGCTACTCCTGGTCCAATAGATTTTTGTTATACACGTAGTTCACATAGGTTTCCTTCAGATTTATTTATAAATTACTGATTTTACATGTAATGTCTAGTACCAAACCCAGTCCTCAATAATACGTAGGTTATATTCCTTTATTAAGTGAGTTGACTGTTATAATGCAACGAACATTTTTTTAATATTATTTAATTTTTCACTTCACTTAGTTAAGAAAATCCTTATTTACTTGTATATATCTTATTACTTCATGTAGGTCTACACTGCTACATCAATTTAATGGAAAGCGTTTGAGTCTAAAGAAATCAGAAAACAGTACATCGTGGTCTGTTATGACGGGAATCCAAGCCCCCGCATAACGGAAAGGCATCATGTCATGAACACTTTCAAGTCTGAGTATTTCTGACAAAGTAAATGCTATTCTACTCCTTGAAAACCGCACACATGTTAAGGATATTGCGGAGAGAGTAAGGTATTATTTATTTATTTATTTTATTTTATTTTATTTGTTTCAGTATTTACTAAATCCTTTATTTATTGATTTATTTATCTATTCATTTATTTATTTAGTTATTTATTTATTTATTTATTTATCTATTTATTTATTTATCTATCTGTCTGTCCGTCCGTCCCTCTGTCTATCTATCTATCTATCTATCTATCTATCTATCTATCTATCTATCTATCTATCTATCTATCTATCTATCTATCTATCTATCTGTCTGTCTGTCTGTCTGTCTGTCTGCCTGCCTGCCTGCCTGCCTGCCTGCCTGCCTGCCTGCCTGCCTGCCTGCCTGCCTGCCTGCCTGCCTGCCTGCCTGCCTGCCTGCCTGCCCGCCTGCCTGCCTGCCTGCCTGCCCATCTACCTAAATACCTACCTACCTATTTATTTATTATTTATTCATTTATTTATTCATTCACTTATTCATTCATTTATTTATTTATTTATTTATTTATTTATTCTTTCACTCATTCATTTGTTCATTTATTTATTTCTTTATTACATTTATAGGTGGATATATTCTAGAAAATAAAATTAATTTATATTATAGTTGTATCAGATTCACTTTTTTAAAGTGAATTAACAAATCTTAAATACCCATTCGCATGATCGATTTTTACCCTTCATAATATTTCCGGATTTTCATGTTATGCTTAACCATGATGCTTGCTGATTGCAGAGGATTTGCTACACGTGTTACATCTAAATAAGTAGACATAGATTTTCTCCTACAGATCGACGCAGCAGTGTATATACGCCATTTTACTTTTTCACAATACCTGGAAACTTCCGGGAACTAGCCCATCATCTGACCTAGATAACCCAGGGCGGCGGAAGGAAGTATATGATATTTGCATTGTTCTGTTTGTATAATATTAACTTAATAAGTTTCAGCACTACGTAATTATAATTAAAAACCAACATTTTGTGTTGCGACCAAGAAATATCTAACATTTTTTATCATCCTACTTCTATTTCTCCATGACACACGAGTTGTTAGAGCTTTACCTTGCATTATCGTACGAACCGTAAATGTCCTACGGCTCTCGGATAGAGAAACATTCCATACTGGTACCAGATGTTCACGGAAGGGAAAACTTTTCTGAAGTAGTTTTCTGCAGTACCAGCGAGAAATCCGTAGCCCTCCATTCTACCTCCTCCGCAGCTTCCTTTTTTTATCCGAAAAAGACGTCCCCTTTCGCTTCTCAAAGAATATCCCTTCTCTTAGCGCAGAATTTTACTTTGCGTTTCCTGTGAACTTTTCTTGATCTTTTATGTAAGTCACTTCATACTTTCTACTCACAAGTCAGCACTTTTATCTGTCATCCAAAACTTTATTTACAAGAGTCCTGATTTTAACGTGAAGATCACTCTATTCTGTCGCTTTTGTTGGTAAATTTCATTCATAGTTCGACTATCGATAACATACTTGCACCATTTTGTTAAACGGATGCCCAACTGTAAGAGATATAGCAGCTTCTCTGTGTTCACACATGTCTAAGGAGAGACGCTCAGATACTGCACTTGTGCTGGGTTAGAATTCTATTCCGCAGATTACCTGGTCGGAGTTCTTCCAAGATTTCCTCCGACACTAAAGCAAATGCGAGGTAATCTTATTGAGAGTTCTGCGACTCATATCACTAAATATCATCCCGATATTACCGATTCTACTAATATATACCTCGCGGAATTCATGTCGCCAAATACAGTGTGTCCCAGAATAAAGTAGAGTAAGGGAGGGTATTGTCGGATGCCATTTTGATGTTTCAAAATAAAGGTAATTGAAAAAAGTTATAACTGGAATTACTTAGTATTATAATAACCTCTTGGGGTTCCTGCAGATTGTACATAAGTATTAGGTAATTTACATAATATGTATTTGCTGTATAACTTGCAAAGACAAAACAGAAATAATATCATCACTGACAGAATGGGAAGCTAATGTCGGATACATTAGACATTATTATGTAAGAGGTATGATAACGCATTTAAAATAGTATATTGCATATCAGAATCTATTACAATAGTGTTCTGTTTAGCCAACTGATATGCAAGCCTTTTAACATCATTTCTGGTTCATCCAAAATATTTTCTCTCCATCATTAACACATAGTCAACTAGATTCTCTTCAAGTGAAGATGGGAGTATTGGTTTTCGTCCAAGTTTCGATTTAACGGCTTTGGTGGGCTCAGAATTGGACCGTACATAATCAAATAATGTTGATCGAGATACATTGAATCTTTTGGAAGCAGCAAGATAGTCCATTCTTTTCTCCCGTACTGCGACAATGGCATTTATCATATCTTCAGACTTCCATTTTTTTAGACTGAATCTCTTTTTCTTTTACTTTAGGGATCTAAAAATATCAGAAGAAGAACAATTCGTTACTTCATAATATTCGATTAATTAGAAAATTAATTACTTACATTAATTAAAAATACCCATGAGCAGCATTGAAAGACAGCCGACAATGCCCTCGGCTAGTATCCGACATTGCCCTCGGCTAGTATCCGACATTGCCCTCAGCTAGTATCCGACATTGGCCGACTCTTCACTAACAGTAAAACAAGCCAGCTGCATGAAACATGTTGTCGATAGCATTTCTGCAATTAGAGAATTAAGAAGCCTTATCTATGGTATATCAAACAGTGCATACCATGTTGTGTAAATATAAGAATAACTTGTAACGAACAAATCACATTACTTACCCTCAAAAAGTTTGTTTGTTTTTTTTTTTTTGCAGAAATGTTGAAAACACGCTATTCACACACAGTGAAGCACTCAGCAGTAATGGCTATTCTTTCAGATGTTCGTCTACTTGTAGAGAACGTAATGCATTATTTTCACATCAGATTGCACCATTCGATGGAAAAGAAATAATTATTCGAGATTATCCGACATTACCAGACCTATCCGACAATCCCCTCCCTTACTCTATACCGAAACTGATTCATCTGAAATTTATCTTCGACACGTATCAACCAGTATTGTACCATGAAAGTTGTAACAACTGCTAATTTGGCCTAGGCCAGTGTTTCTCAAACATTTCTGAAGTGGGGACCACTTTTGTAAGTCAGAGTAATTCCGCGGATCACCTTACTCTTGTTCCCTTCGAAAGCAAATTTCTCATTTATGTAGCATATTTTAATACCAGTATACTTAAATTTTAATGTAGAAATAATTAATTAAAATTAATTTAATTCAATTAATTTTGTATTAGTATTAACTGATTAAGTTAATGTAAATAGAAGAAAATTTCTTATATCGTCATTTGCAAAAACAGAAATAAAAAAAATAATGCAGAAACAGGACCGATTTTCAACAAGTAAAGATGCAATTTTGAATGTTCTATTATTGGTGTACGACGTACAGTACGTGACCATTTGAATGTGCAGACTGGGTTTCAGCAAAACTATTAAGAAAGTCATAAAAACATGAAAAGGTTCAGTACTTCGATCCTGTTATGAATTCGGGTGGTCCCTAGCTGGGTAACAGGCACAGCGCCAGATTTGCACGGAAAAGATGGCGAGAAACACCACGTTCATAGTGCTTTAAATCCCTCTTTTGTTGCTGAGAGTAGAGTGGGAAGGTGATAGACGCGTAGGTTAAATAAATTTCATAAAATGTCAGTACTGGGAGAAAAAGTGAAAGGCGATTGCCATGTGTCATTTACAAACTCTGAGATTTTCAGCTATATTGTGATACGTAATTCGATTGAATTTTATTTTTCTTCTGTCTTTTTTAAGGAACACAAGGGCAGATATCGAGTACCACAGGTAGTCCGCGGACCATAGTTTGAGAAACGCTGGCCTAGGCTATACTTTACGCATAAGCTATTTCGTTGTGACCCTCAAGATTAGGTCTACTGAACATGCAGATAATGCTTCTTCTTCTTAAGGCACTACAATTTCATTGAAGTTTTGCCTTCTCAACGATCTCTTTCCATTTCTCTCCATCTTGACAATTTTGGGCCTATTCTGAATCCTTAATAATTTCATATCTTCCAGAACGTCATCCCTCCATCTCTTTTCTAGTCTTCCTGTTGTTCTTGTCGTTAGAGGTTGCCCCTGGTAGATCTTATTCACCAGTCTATCATTTTGCATTGGATTTACATGTCCAAACCATCCTAGTCTTTGAGCTTTAATAAAATGTATTATATTTTTATTTATTTCTGATTGAATTATATCTATCTGAAGTGGGTTTTGTGGAAGCATTAGAGGTTGAAGGAGATTGGGTTATTCTTTTAGTTTCTCTGCATAGACCTCCTAGAACAAATCACCAAAAATCAACACAGTAAAGAGAATTTAAAAGAAGTGGCCCTTGAAACCGTCAACATCAGATATCCGGAAGACTATTGAATAAGAATTTATACTGATGGCTCGAAAGCAGACCCTCAAGGAAATGTAGGAGCTGGTATTTTTAGTAATCTATTTTGCTCCTATCTTCCAGTTGGTTATAATCTATCTGCCTATGATGGAGAAATTGAAGCTATACATGTTTGCCTTAAATTAACTTTTATTCTATATGGATAAATTCACAGACGCCGTCATCCTCTCAGACTCAAAAGCAGTCATTTTGTCCTTAAATAAAACTCATCACCCCTACACAGAACAAATAAATAATTGTCAAAAATACTTGCAAATTTAAAAGAACGTGGCAAAACAGTTGTGTTACAATGGATCCCAGGACATTGTAATCTACATGGGAATGAACAGGCTGATACATTAGCTAAGAAGGGTGCCAATCTCAAAATAAACCCACGGAAAACTTTGTCATTTAGCTCAGTAAAACAATATATTAAGCAACTACAAAAAAAATAATCACCAACAAGAATTGGACATAAACATTTCGCAACAACGTAGGAAATTACTGAAGGATATACCTCCTGAACCCAGAAGACTGGCAGTTGCAAGCTTTCGTCTTAACACTGAACATGACATCCTGGGTAAACACCTCAATCGTCTTGGCATCCTGCCATCATCAGCCTGCATTTTGTGCCATCAACAGGAAGACATGGATAGACAACATCTTGCAAAATGCCCTGCTCTGAAATCCTCCAAGGAAGTCGACCGCTACTGGGAAGCCAGAGCCCGAATGTTTTTAATTACGTAATCTGTAGTTTTGTTCACCACTTTCTTGTTTTTCCCTCTGTCTATGATAGTAAATATCATGTACTAGCCATTAGACAAATAAATAAATATTTTTATTTATAACTAGGTGAAAGCACCCGGCGTTGCCCGGGTTGTCCCTTTTGCTTTTTTTTTTTTTTAATTAAACTGGTTGTTAGACTTTTCAGAAATCTCAGAAACTCAACCATAGACAGGCAAAAGGAATTGTCTTTAATAAGATTTCCTCGTCTATAAAGATGAATCTTTACATAGCGTCGCTTACATGAATTAATGAAATTCTTAGCCAAATCTTTGAAAAGATTAACTCAATTTAAAACAACTGCAGATCAGGCAACAAAATAAAATATGAACTGTCTAGATTTTGGTCTTCATGTTATTTAATTTCGTGTTATAATTTCCATGACCTCGTGAAAGTCGATGTTGAATACAACAAACAATAATAAAAAACAATTGACTATAGAAGATTGCATTTTTATGTTATACATTAATCTTTGATCGTATTTATTTCAATTTTTTATTTTTTAGTTAATTTAACGTCCATTTGCACAATTTTAATGTAGCTTATGTTTTTCTCCTGGTTATGAAGGTTAAATGTGCAAACTTTGGCACATATCAGTCTAAGCGTGTAGATTTGTATAGAGAACATACACACATACATACATAGCCACATTCACTTTTATTTATTAAGATTGTCTTCTTGAATTCCATGTTGGTTTGGACCCTCCATGTACTATCTTTATGCAGATAATACTGGAAAGGAAATCTTCAATTTGATACACAATTTTCAATTTCCCGAACACGATACAGATGTCATTGATTTAAATCACGTGCTTTCAGACGGTGTATGAGGTAGGAAAAGGCAACCACGATTTCCTGGATCATTTGCTGTATCTACGTTCTCTTAAATTTAATTCGTTAGCTATCCCTCGCTGAATTTTCTTTAGAAAATGCAATTTTTTCAAAAACCCGTACTCGTATGTGCATTGTCTGTGGTTGTTTCTCTCCTCCCACTTCTTTCTTTGCGTTGCCACAAAACTGAGCCAGTTCGTCTGAATTTACTCATCAATAGTAATATTATACGCTTTTCACTCTTTATGAAATTCCTGTTGATAAGGTTCGAATACTGATTTCATACTAATCTTCATTCCATAAAAAAAGACTCCGCAAATCAACAAACGACAAATACTTCCGCACCCCAACCTGTGATTGGTCCTATGCTCAGATGTAAAATGAGGCAGGCGTTGACATGAGTGAAGCAAGGGCTAACCTATTCTGACAGGTACAGTATGTTACGATTGTCAACTATTCGGAATTTTACGGATTGTCAAGAAATCAATTTCAAGTGCACGAAATATATTAAATTATTTTCTACACTCTTAATGTCCGAAATTTTGTTCATTGCAATTTTTTTATTATTCTAGTGATATAAATGATTATTATTCTAATTATATAAATAGAAGAAACAAAAATATAAAGATATATATGAACAACAAAGTGAAAATACAATAAAATATATAAGTTAAATCTTAAAACAAAATTAATATGAATGAAATAATCTTAGTGCAATAATAATTTTACTTAATTTTATTTTGAAAAAATAACACGCCTGTCAGAACAGGCCATAAAGTCTAATTTCTGTGGAAGATGAAGGCGCTTTTGTAAAATGTGTATGCAATTGCAATTTGCGGGAAGTCGACATAGGAGCATAATTTTTCCCCAGGGAGTAAAGAGAAAAAAAGGTCGCTCTAAATTCATTTAACTAAACTTACAAAGCTTTACTTTGATTTATTTTCATATGGACCCCAAATGGAATTAATTGAACAAATAGCCTCTACAGAAACAAGTTCACAACCGACCACGTATTCTTCTATAATAACGGTCGCTCACTCCACTTCGTTCCTCTATTTGAGCCGGTATTGGTGATTCTGGAGCCAGAACCAATCCCACTGGGTTATTAGAACTATACTTTCCACTTATTTATTAAATTGTTGCGAAACTCTCTACACACTGAGTATTAACACTATTTCTATTGTCTAGAATTGAAATTAAAATCTCTTACTCAATATTCTGAAGGTAAATAGGCTTGTATCAACATTTATGCCCTCACAAGAGGTAAACAATAGATGGGAAACTGCGTTATATTACAACCTGTTGACCCTATTCTGTGCCAACTGAGTTGAGGGTAGCAGTATATAGTTTAAAGAGGATTCCACTACCAACAGTTAATCTAATCCTGTACTCTGCTATCGAGTTACCTGGGGATTTATGGACTCGGTCCTGATGCAATTGACTGTGCCTTTAATCCTTCATTCTCTTTGGCATCTCATGTGGACATTGATTCTTTTTTGTTTCGTAGTAAAGCTCCTGCTCTCTGTCAGTCCAGCCGTCCGTCCGTCCGTCCGTCCGCCCACCCGCCTGCCCGCTTGTTGGCAGGCTCAGACTCTTCCTGTTTCAACGAAACTTCTATTTGATTACTGTGTGACACTCTGCGTCGTTTGAAGTTTCAACTATTCGCAGTTGTGAGAAGACGAAGTTGCATTACATATATGTATAGACGTTTGGAACTCTTTAATCATACTTATGACTTGGTACATACAGTAACTTACCGTGCGGCAACCAGGCGTTTATTTCGAGACGCAGAATATGATTAAGATGTACAGTTAGTCACAAAGTTATTCGTAGAGATTGTATTTTAAATTTGATATAATTTTTTTTTAATTTCGTGACATTCGTTTTGGTATAATTTTAAGTCTTACGTAAGTATGTATTTATTAACACTACAATTGGGTATACACCCGGTGGCAGTGATATATAATATACAATAGTACCATTACAATTATACAATAATTACAGCAATAAAAGAAAAATAAAAGAAATAAAATAAAATAAAATAAACCTAAATTTATTTCTATCTATAAATAAATAAATGCAATAAACCTAGGACTATAAATTTATTTATTTATTTAAATTTAAATATACAGAATAAAGAATATAATAATTACAAACAAGAGAAATAGAAATAAAATAACACAATCAATATGAAAAAGGAGATACAGTAGTATTAACAAAATTTGAGACCGAATGAGCAGCGCTCGTGTTCGGTCGCAGTTCAGATATAATATTAATAGGCCTATAAGAGAATATAAAATAAAATAGGAAAAAAATTAAAATTACAGTTACAGAAATTATATAATACAATATTAATATAAGAGAAATATAGAAAATCATAAAAAAATAAAAAAAATAAATAAATAAAGTAAAATAGGAACTAAAATTTAAATTACAGCGGCAATGGAATTATATAATATAATATTAACACTAATTTGAAAATTAGAATTTATAAAACAGTTATATTACCGGTTCTTCTGTATGGTTGCGAAACTTGGACTCTCACTCTGAGATAGGAACATGGGTTAAGGGTGTTTAGAATAAGGTTCTTAGGAAAATATTTGGGGCTAAGAGGGATGAAGTTACAGGAGAATGGAGAAAGTTACACAACACAGAACTGCACGCATTGTATTCTTCACCTAACATAATTAGGAACTTAAAATCCAGACGTTTGAGATGGGCAGGGCATGTAGCACGTATGGGCGAATCCAAAAATGCATATAGAGTGTTAGTTGGGTGACCGGAGGGGAAAAGACCTTTGGGGAGGCCGAGATGTAGATGGGACGATAATATTAAAATGGATTTGAGGGAGATGGGGTGTGATGATAGAGACTGGATTAATCTTGCACAGGATAGGGACCGATGGCGGGCTTATGTGAGGGCGGCAATGAACCTTCGGGTTCCTTAAAAGCCGTTTGTAAGTAAGTAAGTAATATTAACACTAGAGAAAAATAATATCGCACGTGAAAAGTGGGACAATTTATATATATATATATATATATATATATATATATATATATAAACTATTCTATAATAACGCCTACAATAAACAAAAGTAAACCTGACATATAAGTACTTCTATTTCACCCAACTATTACCAAATTAGGTAATTAATTACAAATCAACTTAATTACATATCATCTTAATTAATTACATATCACCTTAATTTATTTACATATCAACTAAATTACATATCATCTTAATTAATTACATATCAACTTAATTAATTACATGACACATTAACATTAATATTGGCATACAAAAATTTCGTAAAGTTCTTTATATTATCTCTTACTTGAGGTATAAAATAAATACAGACTTAAAGACGAAAACTACCCCTAAATGATGCCACTTTCCATTCCTACAGTGTAAAGACCAGACCGTTTATTGTTTATGTTTTTGTGTTAAAAGTAAGCGACGAGTGTACACAGGTACGTTATCTGTGCTTAGATCCTATTAGTGTCCATTTGTGTACTCTTTGTGGCAAATCTATACACAATGGGAAAAGAAAAGAAAAGAACTTTTGTCATATCTGGAACAGATAATTTTTAATTTTGGATAGAAAGGAAATTCTTTGCGAAAAATAGGCCAATTAGGTATTAAATCACAAATAAAAAAACTAAATTTCATGCATAAATACTGTACATGCTAATATCACCTTAAGTAACCTAAATGAAGGGTACACGGGAAAAACGAACAATGTCACAATGCTGTTAAGGGTGATGTCATTATCTAATTCACTGTATTACTGCAAACTTTAGTGTTATTTTTACCAAAAGTGGTAAAGGAGAATTAAAACCTCGTATACACTCATCATTTCCTTCATTTCAAGTAGAAACATCAATCAATTTTGCAGTAATATACTGAAATAAATCACTACCTGACCTTTATTGCAAATGTGACATTGTTCGTTTTTCCCGTGTACCCTTCAAATGTGAAAATTTGAGCAGCAGGCTATAATGTGTGTATAATACGTGCGACCGTTATATTTGCAATGTTTGTAAGTATTGTAATTGTAAATTTAATATTAATTGTAATTTTATTCTTCATATTATAGTTGTAATCCCCTGGTAGAGTGGCAGAGAAGGCCTGACGGCCTTATCTCTACTAGGTTAAATCAATAAATACTAAAATACTATGACCATATTTCCCCGTCTTTCCAAACTCTGTTTTGGTTAAGACTAAGCAATGGGCGAGCCTTGTACTCTCTAATTCTCTTATTTCAAATTATACGCACCCCTACACCAGTATACTTGACTTCTCGTTTCCAAAATATATCACCAGCTAAGTACCAGTCTCATCACAACAATTTGCTCATTATACCCTGTCACAAGACATCTTTATATTCTTCATCCAACTCGTGGGTTTTAGTTTGAACTTAGGGTTAAGATACAAATTAGATTTAATTTAAATGTTATTTTAAGTGATCGTGCTTCATTTAATTTACGATGCTCCTTGTTATAATAATAATAATAATAATAATAATTATTATTATTATTATTATTATTATTATTATTATTATTATTATTATTATTATTACTACTACTACTACTACTACTACTACTACTACTACTACTACTACTACCTACTGCTACTACTACTACTACTACTATTAGCATTAATTATTATTATTAGTATTATTATTAATTGTATTTTCTATTAATTGTGTTTATTATTAATTGCCATTATTGCGTGTAATTAGTTACCACTGCCACCGGGTATTTACCCATTTGCAGTGTGAATAAATGCATACATATAGTTCAGTTCCTAGAAATTGGGACTCGCTTCCGAGTGAAGTAAGAGGTTGTTGTGCAATAACTTAATTTACGTAAAAATGACCTACATTTTTGCTTAACAGATTAATAATTACTGATTAATATTTGTTTTTATGGGTTATTTTACGACGCTGTATCAACATCTCAGGTTATTTAGCGTATTTAGCGTCTGACTGAAATGAAGGTGTTAATGCTTGTAAAATGAGTCCGAGGTCCAGCACCGATAGTTACCCAGCATTTGCTCATATTGGGTTGAGGGAAAACCCCGGAAGAAATCTCAACCAGATAACTTGCCCCGACCGGGATTCGAACCCGAGTCACGTGGTTTCGCGGCCAGATGCGCTAGCCGTTACTCCACAGATGTAGATGTAGACTTAATATTTGTTACTTATAATGAAACTAACTTCTGTCCATTCTTATTTACTTGCTTACTTATTTCCTCACTTACTTATTTACTTTTAAGGAATCCAGAGGTTCTTTGCTGCCCTCACATAAGCCCACCATCTGTGCCTTACTGTGTGGTTTCGTAACAAGCTGTTTTTTCACGTGATGGGTTGTTAGCCCTTCGCCCAACCCCCAAGCTGGAAAACCACCCTTATCAGCTGGCCACGGCTGCTTATTCAATATATTCGCACCTACCCTCCATATCTGGAGGCCGTCTCCTCTAGCCGCAACCTGAGGACGTGCCATGCCGTGGTGATAGGGACCCACAATACACAGTCTGTCCATTTTATTATTACCATTAATTTCTTTAAATAGAGTACAGAATCTCCAATGGCAAAATCTCATTACATTAATATTATTGACATTATATCGATATATTTTAGCTTAATATTTTTTTCCCTATAACATAGTTCCAGTAACTAATATTAAATTAATTCTCATCATTTAACCAACTAGCTACTTCAACTTAATTATCATTCTTTACATATTGCATAATAGAGTGATTGACCAGCAGCGAATGGAAGGACGCTATTAAGATGACTGCCAATGTATGTCCAGTACGTGCTCTACCAAGTAGGTCTCAGAATGGGAACCCACTGCCGACATTGTCGGAGTGAGAAAGAAACACTTGCTCACATTCTGGGAGCCTGTCCTCATGGAGAACTACTGAGGAATAGTTGTCATCACAAGATTCGATCCCTCCTAGCATCGGCCCTACGAGGAAAAGACTACCAAGTAGAGGAGGAGGTTCATGGTTTGTCCACAAATGGATCTACAAGGCGCATTGACATCATCGCTATCCCGACAAGATCAACAAGCGGATTCATAATTGATCCAACTGTAAGGATAGAAACGTGCGAAAATCAATCTGCTGAGGTACATCAGGAAAAATGCGACATATACGACCCCACTATACCATATTATAAGGAAAAATATCATCTAACGTGGATCGAAGTTATTGGATTACTGATTGGGGCTAGAGGAACCATCACAAAAAGATTCGCGCATTTTTGTAAGCAGTTTGGTCTAGGACAAACTCTTGTCACTGAAGTATCTATGTCTGCAGTGAAGGGATCTATAAAAATCCTAATAAACCATCTCTACAGTTATATAGATTGATCTCTTTGCTATGGCGATCTGCTCACTTAAATTGGGTCTTGCAACTAGTGCTAAATAGACGACTGTGACCACCCAATAGCTAATAGATACTAGGAAATTTTATGTTTCTTCTGGAATTAATGATGTTTTGTTTAGTCTTTTCCAATTATTTATAATTGTGCTATTTCTTATTCTTTTTCTTCTCTATTGTTTTCTTTTTTTTCCATTAAAACAACAATTTTATGGTAAGCTTTGTCTTCTAGGCAGCCTTCACTTGGAGGAAGCTGAATAAAATTTATTCGCAATAAAAATTCGTCGTAAATTAATTTATTACCTTTTCGTATAGGCTTTATCTCAAATTAAATAAACATATTCTAGTCCTTAAAATTTAACTCAGTATAATGCTGTAGAATCTTCAGTGTACTGTAAAGATTCATACTTTAAGTATGTACGTCACTATTGTAATATAGCATCAAGACATGGAACGTTATAGGAATTATGATTGGGGCTAGAGGCACAATCCCACGGGAGTCCTTAGAAGTCTTCCGAAAATTAAAAGTTCCTGACAACACCCTGGACATGATATCCTCCACTGCACTGAAGTCATCGATTAGCATAATTAATCATAATGTATATTTTTTATAAAATGTAATTTGTCTTGTAGCCTAAATTATTTGTTACATATCCAATAAATTTTTCAATGATAGCCTACCTAACTAGGGTTTCTATTAAAGAAAAAATTAAATTAAATATAAATATTCATTTAGAATTGATTAGGAGGCCGATTATTAAACCCTGGTTGGGACGGCTATCAAATATCATAATATCATTAAGGCTGGTTGAGTGGAAGAGACGGTCTTATTGCCTTAACTTTGCCACGGAACCAAAAAAAAATTCTATTCTATTGTTTTCCGAATACAGTGATGTTCTTTTCTAACTAAAATATAAAGGCTTATAATGAATAATATTTATAACGCTTTAAAATTTTGAAGTGACTTTTGGGTGATCTTAAATTACTTAGTACCGCTTCATAGCCTTGATAGATCAAAGATCACCTTAAATAAACATTTCTGCAAATCTTGCCGCAAGTTACAGTGCAGTAACGCCGACGGTTTCTGTCTGACTGGTAAAGAGTCCACTGCTAGCGCTTTGCTTTCAGACCTCTGCAGCAAAGAGAGATGTATCCAGGCAATATGCAGTTTAACCGCTCTCCGCAATTCAGGGCTGAAATATTCGTCCTGGAACTGGATGAACTAGTGTTGCAATTATAGCTTTGTTCTATTAATATAACCCGCGCTTTAAATCGTATTAATGAGATGTTTAATTGGGGGGAATAACTCGTTGACGTCATCGCCGAGTTAGTGTAAGATAAATTATACATTTAACTCTGGTATATTATGTGTAACTGACAAATAGAATTTACTATTAAGCTAGAAACATGTACCAGCAACTGCATTACACGATTTTCCATGTAGGTAATCTAATCTTAACGTCAAAATTCCTTTAATATGACAATGAGCTGCATAACCTGTGTGCATATTGCGAACTGGGTGGTCTTGATTCCTCTGGTTTACACTGGGGCAGCTCCAAACGATAATGAAGAAGATGCAAAGTAACTCTCATCATCATCATCATCATTATCATTATACGTAGTTTTGAGATTAGAGCTTCAAGATACGCTGCAAGATCACAACTTCAACACTCTAACCTTTGGGGCTTATTGTTTTTCTTCGTTAGTAATATTAAATTACCCATGAAATTTAGAAATCTTCTCACTATTCGTGAGCTGCCACAAGGGACAAAGAGTACTTAACCATCTAAATGTTTACAAGTTCAATGAACCATTAATTTTGTTTTGACAATGAAACTCCTACAAGTACATAGCTGCAAATACATTTTGTGATTGGTGGAAATATACCTAGTTTTAGAGAGGCAAGTGTTACAAAAAAGTAAAGAATGCTAATGAACTTGGTTTCATTTCGAATATAGGTGATGCTTCAGGAGAGCAATTGATCCTTTCAATGCAGCTAAAGTTACAATCGGAATAATAGATGTAGGTATTCCAAGCCTCTTAAACACATCTTTCATGAAGAGAGTAGCGGTACCTCTTGCTCCAACCAGAAGTCCGATTACTTCAAGCTCTTTTAGCTGGTACTTTTGGAGGTAATATGGAATGGTAGGATTGTAGATATTCTTTTTTTCCTTATCCACTTCTTCTGTTGTTCCTCATTTGTTTCGATACGCACAGTGGGATCAATAATGAATCCAGATCTTGTAGATTGAAAGCTATTATATCTATGCGCCGTGTACTGCCAGTGACGGAGAGACCATGTACTTCTTCAAAGTTGTTGTAATCGGCATCTTTAAGGGCAGTGGCTATAATTGATCGTACTTGGTAGTGTCTAGCGTTTCGCAGACCTTCGCCATGCGGACAGGATCCCAGGACGTGTGCAAGAGTTTCAACCTCGTTGTGGCAATGCTTACAAAGGTTGTCCTGAGATCTTCCCGGCACAGCACAGCACGTACTGCAGCAACATTTCCAAATATAATGTATGTTCCTTCTACTAAAGGCTGGTCTACAATCAACCGAGAACGAGAACTAGAAAGAGAACGGGAAGCGAAGGACTTGAACGTGGAGAATTTTGACTCACAATAAACCGAGAACGGAAACGAATTTGTACGCCGATAACTTTTTCACAATGTAGATTCTGCTACACAGTAATATGACTGTGCAGCATCACTTGCTTCGGGAGGAAAGAGAAACTTTGAATACTCGTAATGGATGAACGTGCACATAAAATACTAAAGATTCATATAACTAGTACTGATATTAATACACTGGCAACATGCAGGAGGATAATGGAAAAGTTGAGTAAGTTTGTAGTACAGAAAACTAATCCGTTCTCTTGCATACAGAATCTCGCTATGTGAGGTTACGGGCATCAAAAGTTTAGGAAAAGTTATATTTTATGTAATTATACTAATGAAGGTTTTCGAAATCTGACTCTGAAGGTAAATCATCAAAATGAAGCTTAAAATTCCATATTTTTGCTTTCCTTTGCATAAAATATTTTAATAATTAACTCTTTCATTACACATTTGTTTAAAATGCAGTTCTCAAATATGAAATGTAAGAGAAATTCAATGTCGATAAAATGCAGAAAAAATGAAGCAGAATTGATTCAGCGACTAATTCAGATACTTTACGATGGTACCTAGTAATTTATAAACCGTTAACTGTGTAAGTTTTTGTTGTAGGGTAGTGTTTCTGAAACTTTTTCCACAGCGGAATCCCTTTTACTTTATATATTTTATTATTATTATTATTATTATTATTATTATTATTATCATTATTATTTACTTATGCAAGTGATTGTAGCTATAAATTGAAAGTGTGTTGATAATGCACAAACGTAGGCTACATTGTCAAAATCTTGTATTTTCAATTTTATTGAAATTACAGATTTTCTGTCATCAGAAATATGAAATTTTATAATAGATTTACACAATGTATTAAAATTATATTCATGATACAAAATGTATCATATTTTAATTAGTATTTAATAATTAAGAGGGATATGAAAGCTATTATCAACAGTAATCTCACTATAGGTTTTGATTTAGCAATCTAGAGAAAATCAAAACTCGAGTGGGATTTGACTATTACACGATTAGAAGAAAGTATATAAAGATTAGAAGTAACAAAGTACTACAATACAATAAAATATTAATTGACTTACGAAAATACAACTGTCTTCAAATGTATTATTCTACCATCTCAACATTACGCTTGATGGCAGTAGTGTGTTATGATTCGCTGTTTTCTTGTTATCAGTTGTGCCAACTATGGAATCTTCATTGAAATCTGTGGACGGTTACTAGTCAAGAAGGCTTTGTTAATTCAGTTTCATGTTTATTAAAACATTTGCATTCCACTTCAATCATCCGGATCCCAGGAATCAACGTCACTTGACAGATGATTTTCAATAAATCTTAGTATTAAACAATCTCTTATACGTGACTATCCATAATATCATATAGCAGAAGCTATAACAAACATAACCTAAATAATATAAACAAGTGTTAGAAAAGTTTTAATTAGGGATGATGAAATAAACAAGACACATTTTAATTAACGATGATGAAATAAAAAATAAACATGAATAATTTTAAAAGAAACAATTATTGAAAGTATAATTTTCAAATTTGAATGTTTTAGTGGTTGGTGGTTCAGTTGATGTTATATTGGACGTGTGCGTAAAAGAAGTGAACTCGTTGATGTACATGGTGTATCCCTCAACTTAGTCAGGATTTCCGAATGCTGCTCTCCATTTACAGTAGAACCCCGATTATCCGTCACCCTATTAACCGATTGCTGGATTATCCGATTATCTTTCTCTTGCTTTTTTTTTACTACAGACGCATATACAGGGTGTTTCAAAAATACGGGGCATAATTTCAGGCATGTATTTCCCACATGTAGACAATCAAAATAGTTCATTACAACATGTGTCCGGAAATGCTTCATTTCCGAGTTATGGCCTTCACAACATTGAAATTCACCGGAACGTTTTTCTTTCCGCAGGTCGTTGTCATTACAGAAGATGTTCAAAATGTCCACCTCCTGCTTGAATACAGACCTCACATTGACCTGCGAACACGATCCCAAACTCCAGGAGTATTGCGTATGTCCTCAGAACATGCCACAATTCGATTCCGAAGGCATTCCAAATCAGGCACCGGAGACGAATAAACCAATGATTTTAAATGGCCCCACAAGTAGAAATCGACTTGCAACGCTACCCTTCGTGTGCTGATTGAAGGAGTCATGTTCACAGCCCCCAGAATCTCCTCCTGTACTTCTGGAGTTGTAGTTCTTGGTCGTCCACTTCCCAAACCAGGAGAGTTAAATTTTCCATACTCGCACAGACGGTAATGGAGACGTACAAATGTCTTCCGATCTAGACATTGTCGTTTTGGGTATCTCTCCTGGTACAAACGACGAGCCAGCGCAGCATTGCCGTCCGCCTTACCGTACATGAAGTGTATCTCTGCCAGCTATTGATTTGAATACATGTCGCACAGTCTAACGCCTACACAACACTGAATGTAACCTTCGCCTCTGAATGAACTGTCAGAGTGCCCTCTTAATGTCTCCTTTGACGGCAACGACCTGAGGAAAGAAATTCGTTCCGGTGAATTTCAATGTTGTGAAGGCCATAACTCGGAAATAAAGCATTTCCGGACACATGTTGTAATGAACTATTTTGATTGTCTACATGTGGGAAATACATACCTGAAATTATGCCCCGTATTTTTTAAACACCCTGTATAGAGTGTCTTCTTCATATGTATGAAGTACTACTATACGTTATATTAGTACCAGTACGTATTTTTTCTAGAGTATGTTATTACAAACCTTGACACTTACACAGTATGATCTGCTGTTAGAGTTGCCGTACTATAGAATTTTATATAAAATATATTCCATGAGTGTTAAAAGAAAACATGTTTTGCTAAGTACCGAAAAAAACGGAAATAATTGAGTGGTTCGGGGAAAAAGAAACTGTGGCTCATCTCGCATCAGAGTACGAGATTGGAGTTACAACTGTGCGCGATTTAATAAAAATAAACAAAAGTGTATAAAGTATGTAAATCTACAACACGAGAGCTGTATTATTCTTATGATTCCGCTGACAGCCATTACAAGGAATTTCCTTGCCCCTTAAAAACCCGTCGTTGACAACCAGACTTGAATGATGAACTTTTGATTCACTATCTAGCGTGTTAAACACAAGAACATGGAGGAAATTAAGAAGTGCAAGTATTATTCACTTAATTTACGAAAAAATTTTACGGTACGGATTATCCGATTTTTTCGCTTAACCGTTCAGTCCACTCCCTTCATTACCACGGATAATAGAGGTTCTACTGTACTTGTAAATAGAGTTTCAGGGAATATGCATAGCTATTAATTCTTGTTCTTGAATACCAATGCGAGTCATATTTGAAAGTGCTGTGCATCGACTGGAGTGGTTTGTAATTTTCTGTTTTTTGACGTCCAGACCAGTGCAGTTTGAAGTGTTGGCAAACAAAGAAACAAATGCTTGGGTAGTGATAAAAATAAACAAATGCTAGGGACGCGATAAAATTAAACAGATGCTAGGGACGCGATAAAATTGTGAGATAAGCAGCCGTGATTGGTTGAAAGACGTCCTTTCGTACCGTTTTATTGGTCGAAAGTAGTGTGACGTAGTAAAAGTGTAATAGTCAAAAAATTCATTTCAATGAGATGAATATAGGCCTAATGGTCCATAGGTTCGCTGTCCGAAGTTCCATTCCTAGTGACTATATACTGTAAGTGTTGAAAGAGTATACACACGAATGAAGAATCAGGATAATATAGTTATTTATTGCACCAAATTAATAGAGTTCGTGGTAGAAGTCCTATGAAATGATTTAGGTTCATAAATCAAAGGAGAATAATTTTAATGTGTAAGGAAAAGTAGGTACTTGACAGGAAAAAAGATCGTTGATTGGAAATAATTGTTTCCTACTCCCAGAATAAATTCAACAAGGGACTCGTGGTTTTTTCCATGATAACCAGTATGTTTAGGGTTGAAATGAAAGATTGTCCACTGATAAGCAGAAGCCACCACGCGTCAAACCTGATGTGGGATCAAGCACGTGTAATGATTGAGCTTTATCACCAACATCGGCCAAGAAATCTGGAATATGAGTCATGAAAGGACACCGACTTCCTTTCATGCAGTCATAATCAGTTTTGTTAAGTGACTGATATTCTTCATAACAGGAAATAACATGCAAGCATTAACACGTATCTCGTCTGAAGGGGACGCGGTGTAGCATGTGGCACGAGGTGCGAGTAAAAAGTTCTCTGACACGGCTAGAATTCTCAGACATAACAAGATAGAACAGAGACAGATAATTATAATTAAGGCATTACATTATTTCTAATCAGTGGAGTAGGGGACGGACCGAAGTACGAGGTCCTTCATACGAGGTCCAAAAATAAAATAATAAGACATATTTTTTAACAACTCATGAGCAAGCTGAGGAAATTTATGCCTTAAAATTATGTTCTAGACAGCCTAAATAGACACTAAAATTGTTAAAAAATAGGCACTGAAAATACACATTATCAAAATTTGTATTAACTATTTAAAATTTAAATTATCTCCTGATTATAAATTGAATTAATCTACTTTATATGAATTGTATACTTTTGTATAGCTTAACGAAAATATGTTTGTAAATTAAATTAATTTGTTTACTATGTATTGTATATGTTTGTATAGTTTGGCTGTATAATTCTATATGCTTTTAAAATTAATAGTAGTCTGTATAGCTTTATTGATGAATTGTATATGCTGCAGACTAAATTGAATATTTCATTCATTCATTCATTCATTCATTCATTCATTCATTCATTCATTCATTCATTCATTCAGTTATTTTATTCCATAGATCTTACATGAGCAATGAAGTTTTAAGATGTGGAACAAGTCAAAATTTTACAATATTACAATCACAATTTTTACAAATTTTATAGTTTTACAGTTTAGCACTTTTCTACAATTTTTACAATTTTGTGCAATTTTTTACAATATTTTGGCGAGATTCTGTATAGATCAATCGTTGAATTGTATATGCTGTAAATTGTATAGATAGTAGACTGTATAGCTCAACTGATGAATTGTTTAAGCTTATAAATTGAATTAATCTACTTGATATGAAATATACAATTTTGTATAATTTAACGAAAATATGTTTGTAAATTGAATTAAGTTGTTTACTATATATTATATTATACATGTTTGTATAGTTTGGCTGATGAATTGTATATGTTTTTAAAATGAATATTAGCCTGTATAGCTCTACTGATAAATTGTATATGCTGTAAATTGAATAGTAGTCTGTATAGCTTAACTGATGAATTGTTTATGATTATAAGTTGAATTAATCTATTTGATATGAATTGTACAAATTTGTATAGCTTAATGAAAGTATGCTTGTAAATTGAATTAATCTGTTTACTTTGTATTGTATTTGTTTGTATAATTAGGCTGATGAATTATATATGCTTTATATTGAATAAAAATCTATATAGTTCTATTGATGAATTGTTTGTGTTTGTAATTTGAAGTAATTTGCATGATATGCATTATCAATTTCTGTATATCTCAACTGATTGAATTGTTTACGCCTTAAATTGAATTAACTTGTTTTGTTTTATACATATAGCTCAACTGATGAATAATCGTTTGCGTTTGTAAATTTAATAATCTGATTGGCTATGTATTGTATATTTTTAGTAGAGCCATCGATGTACCTCAGTCGGCAGACTCGCTGAGGCTGCTGATCCGGAGCTGCGTTCGGGCTTGGGTTGGATCCCCCGTTAGGTTTCATTGAATGGTTTCTTCCGAGGTTTTCCCCAGCCGTGGGACTGAAGCCGGATGGTCTATAGCGAGTCCTCGGCCTCACTTCATTTCACTCCTTTTGGCCTGATTATCTGGTTGGGTTTTTTCCGAGGTTTTCCCCAATCATAAGGCAAATTCCAGGTAATCTTTTGGTGAATCCTCGAGCCTCACATCATCTCATTACATTTCGCCAAAATATTATAAAAAATTGTAGAAAATTACAAAATTGTAAAACTGTAAAAAATGTAAATATTTGTAAAAATTGTAGGTAATTGTCATATTGTAAAATTTTGACTTGTTTCACATCTTAAAGCTTCATTGTTAATGTAAGATCTATGGAATATAATAAATGAAATGAAAATGAAAAAAAAATAATAATTTCGAATTGGGCTTTTACTAATTTTGGAAGTGCCAGTTTGTTATTGATCTCAATTTTGTGAAGACAGAATGAAACTGTAGCTTACTGAAACAACTTACTCTCCCGCTACATTACAGTTGACTACTGTCTATTTTTTAAAGCTTTCCGATGTAAATTTATTCCCTCCCCCGTTTCAGTTAGGATATTTATAAATTGATTGGATGCCTTCTCAATCTCATAGGATGTGATCGGACAATACTTAAATGAGGCAATTTGCACTAGTGACAGCTGTAATGGCATGGCTATAGAGGTTTCACAGAAGACATCATTTATTATTTTTACACGTTCCCAACCAGGATTTTTTTCCAGAATCTTTCTGAATTTAGTCCTAAAGCATTTCCCATATCCACTGTTTGAATAGAAATAAGTTTCGATGGTTTTTGTTTAGGCATTTTCTGTGAACTTCGGACAATTGCAGTTATACTAGATAAAAAATACTACAAAAATGTCGCCACTCTGTTTAAAACACAACCACCTTCCAATACCGCCGAAGAAAAGAAAGAAATATCGTGGCGTCACAACTTCTCTACTCATCGCAGGAAGTTGCTGTATGTTTAGTCACGTGACCGTGGGTCTGCACACTGATTATTATATGTAGCAGAACACAAAGATTAGATCTTTGTTCAATTCATTAAAGACATCAGCTCAAAGAATTTGAGTGACCACAAGGGTCCTGAATACAATAAACATTTACAGTATAATGTGATTTGAAGTATTAAAGAAAAAAGAAAGTTAATTGTTGAAGGCAAATAATATAAGTGGATTAATTGAAATAGAGATGATGATGTAGTATTTGAAGAGAATCCTTGATAATATTTGTAAGAATAGACATTACGTAATCAAAAGGAATGTGACGTTTCTTAAGATAATTCCATGTGAATTTTGTATTAGAACCTCTACTACCAAGCAGCAAACCAATGAAGACCATAGTTTAAGTGGGACGTTGTAATTTTGAGAAAAATAAGGCAGACAAGGTTCATATATAGACTTATTTTCAATATCAACTTCGGTGGCCTGATTTAGGTTCCTTTCGAAACGGATAGTAGGGTCAAGAACAAGAGCCCGTTTTAAGCGTCCATTAATAGCAATAATGTCTGCCCGTCTGAAAGAACCATCTGATGATACACAATGTACTTCCTCATAAATTTCCCAATTTAAAGTTTTTAACGATGTTGCCAAAGCATGTCGTACACGATGATGTCTAGCATTGATCAGCAGCTCGCCTTTAGGGCATTGTCCAAGCACGTGTCTACTTTGGTAGAATATTTATTTTTAATATATCAGTGCTGCTCATCGGAGTGACTACTACTGCGGAGGAATCGGAGATTACGAATAAAGCTCTCCACCGGCGATCTCCGGTACTACCGTAGGTGGAACAGGGAAATACGGAGGGATGCGGTGGTTCGGAGCGAAGCGACAATTAACTCAAGGACGACCGGCGCGTACGGACTGACGGTAGTTGAGTGGAATAAAATGGCACCAAATCGGATATCCGTCGCATGGAAATTCTTTAATTTTGTTGAAGGTAATAATAAAGTCGCACACTGTAAACTTTGTGGGCGAATTTACTCTAAGGGTGGTGGAACTTCGAATTTGTTACACCATTTGAAGCGATCGCACAATCGCGAACTTGATGAAAATAATTACGCAAAACATGTGCTACGATTTCTTTTTAAATTGTTGTAGTGCTATTGTTTCCAAAGGCTCACAGTCTAGGAAAAAGCCTTGAAATTTCGCTAAAACGTAACTTTCGAGGCAATAAAAAACATATGAAATATTTACAAGACGACTTGAATTATATTTTGCTGTTTAGACAACTTGAGTTATGTTTTACTGTTTGGATTAAAATATTTCTGAATGAAACTAAAGAAATATGTGGTAATAATATAATTACAATTATCATTAAGTTGATATCCACTTATATTTTTATTACAGAGCAAGAGTGGCGCGTTTTAGAAGGGGCAGTTCAAATGCTGACACCCTTTAACACAATAATCACAATCCTGTTCGGTGAAGAATCTGAATAAATTATGTTGGACAGTAAACTTTATCCCATTGATAGCCCACGTTTGTTTTGTTCCATTCTGAAGCTCCCTTAATATATTTTACGTTAAACTAAACCGATTAGAATAATATTTGACAAACCCTGTTTGCGATTAAACGAGAGTTTCTAGGAGAACTACAATATAAATGTTTACATTAGCTACTGAAAAGCTTTACTTCTGCGTTAGTTTTGCAGTTAGATTGAATGTTATTAATTTGATCAATAATATAAAACTAATACGTCTTTCCACATATACCATGAATTTCAAAACTAGAAGAAAAAAAAATCTGTCAGCTAACGTACCACTTTAAGCAACACAAGAAAAAAAGGGCCGAAGAAAGAGAGAGAGATTAATATAAAGGAGAGAATAAACAACAACAAATTAGAACTTATTTTAAAAGATACGCGGACGCCAGCGGACTCGAATCACTACCTGATCCGATTAAAGGAATGCTCAGCGGAAAGTGTATGTCTGGCCACAGCACATATATTACCTGCGCGGCATCAATCGGAGGTAACCGGAAGTCTCCGATTGAAAGCGCGCAAACAACCGCTCCGGAGAAAACCTAATCATAAGCAGCACTATAATATATCAATTTTCCTTCATTATGTTAATTATTCCTTCGATCCAGATCGTCTTATGTAACATTGAAATGTACTTGTGTAACTCTTAGAATTACATGTAAGTAAACACATCTACATTTTGCTCTTTCTATTATTATTATTATTATTATTATTATTATTATTATTATTATTATTATTATTATTATTATTATTAATGATTATTATTATTTTTATTATTATTTCATTGTATTCTGCATTGATGTTATTTATATTTTATATATATTTTTCTACCGGTTGCGTGAAAGAAAAGGCCTTATAGGCTTAAATCTGCCAGTACCAGTCAAAATAAATGTAATCAATAATTTAATCCGTTCAGGCCTAATGTACATTATATTGTACATTGTTTCTTTTTTATTTTTTGGTATGTCTTCGATACTTTTAAATATTTTGAAAAATTCAATGTGACTGATATGGAGAATATTATTTTTGAAATACTTCTACCTGAATTAAATATAAAATCTAAAATTTTGGGGTCCCAGGGGTCAAAATTGCCCCCAATTTTGATTTACCGTGAAGACTTGATTTGGGATTTTTGGATCCCCAGAATGATTATGTGACCAGTATTTTTTTCAATTTTTTTAAAATATAAATTCGGGAGTGAAGGGGGTTAAAATAATTTAAATCGTAGGAAAGATCATTATAGTATTAATCTTTATCGCTAGAATGCATTTTCAACAGTCTCGAAGATCAAGTTTTGAATCATTAATAGAACGTCAACTGCAGAACAAACGAGATGCAAATATTCCCTTATAGTACTTGTGCCACGCGCGAACATGACGTCACGCCAATATAGTCTATGAACAACTAACCTTAACTCCGTACCCCTGGGACAGAATACGGTCCCTAATTATGTTGATATGTGAATTAATGATGGCGAAATGAGTCCGAGGTCCAAAGCCAAAAGTTACCCAGCAATTTTGCTTCAATTGGTTGAAGGAAAACCCCAAACCAGGTAACTTGCTCCAACCAGGATTTGAATCCGGGCCTGCTGGTTTTATGCTCAGACGTCCTAGCCGTTTTTCTACAGCGGTGGACGTAATGGAAGCTAATAAATCAGTTCTCTCCATTTAGCAGAATTCGGCCTGTTATCTTTGCGTCACACCTATGGTTCGCAGTAGTTCTCACGAGAGGCTTAATATATACTCATTCAATTGTAATTACATGCACGCATAGTGCACCCCGCTTTGTTACATTGCAGTACCACGGGCGCCGGATTATTTACTGAATTCAGCTAACTGATTTATACGTGCAGCAGAAGAGAGTTACCTACACACAGTGAACAGAGCACAATCTCCGATTTACCTGTGTGGCCGCAATGTACTTGTGAAAATTTACAAGGAATTAAGTTTGAAAATAGGACTCCAATCGGTTTTATTTTATATAAAAGAAGTGACTTTTATCTACAGCTTAAAAAAAAAGCTATAATTTTCTAATTGTTTGTTAAGAACAGAATATGTACTTTTCATACCTCTGTAGCATTATCACATCTAAATAACTTTATTCATATTTTTACAAATTATGATTGAAAAGGAAGATATATTTTACAAAGGGGATAAATGCCAATTTTTCAAATTTCTTTTTATTCAATCTAAGAGAGGTAAATCCATATGAGAATATCATAAGTGGCTCATTCGTACTTCAAAATCTTGTCAGAAGTATCTCAACGTGCATTCGGTAGTGTTTTTAATCAGAATCTAAGAAACTTGTTTTTGGAAATATGGGTCTTCAATTATTATTGACAGCTTCAAATTCTGGTGGATATAATAAACTCTCTTCATTTAACTTTAACATAATTCTTATATGTTTCATAATGATCGTTTTGTCTCTTTTGTAAGGTTTTGAACTGAATTTCTTTCAATTTGTCATGAGGCACAGAGGAAAGAAATTTCGAGAGACGAACCTGCATTCGCCTACAGAAAGATAAGCGAGGGACAGATGTCCTCATTTCTAAAGCTGTTACAAATGGATAAATAAAATTAAGAGAATATAGTACCTTAATCGATAAAATCATCAAAAGAAAATTAAATGCAAATTTTGGAGAAATATATGACAATCATTGAGGTTCACAGACGAAAGTTAAATCTATTCCATGGAAAAACCGTACTTTGCTATTAAATGGAATATCACAAATAATTCGATTAAATTTGTGGAGAAAGTATCTTTTTCGTCTTCTATTCCTTCGGATTTTCGCAAAGTACTATACTATTGTTGGTATAGTTACAAAAACCTAATACTATTTCGAAAATAGTACCCCATTTTGTGGGATCTTAACGGAAGTTAAAATGTAGTTAGTTGCAAAACGATATTACATTTCTTGGAATTCTTAGGAAACCCTATATAAAATACTTTCGAAAATGATATCCTACTCGCTGGGATCTTTAAGAGAGACAATATATTTCTTTGAAAAATGGTATCCTAATCGTTAAGACCTTCAATAATTGCTAACTATAATTCGTTGGAAAATGTATCCTGTTCGTTGAGACCTTGAAGGCAAGCTAAATATAATTCCATTGAAAATGATATCCTATTCCTTAGGACCTTCAAGAAATGCTAGCTATAATTCGTTGGAAAATGTATCCTGTTCGTTGAGATCTTGAAGAGAAGCTAAATATAATTCCATTGAAAATGGTATCCTATTCGTTAGGACCTTCAAGAAATGCTAGCTATAATTCGTTGGAAAATGTATCCTATTCGTTGAGATCTTGAAGAGAAGCTACATGTAATTCCATTGAAAATGATACCCTATTCATTAGGACCTTCAAGAAATGCTAGCTATAATCCGTTGGAAAATATATTCTATTCGTTGAGATCTTGAAGAGAAGCTACATATAATCCCATTGAAAATGATACCCTATTCGTTAGGACCTTCAAGAAATGCTAGCTTATAATTCGTTGGAAAATGTATCTCATTCGTTGAGATCTTGAAGAGAAGCTACATGTAATTCCATTGAAAATGATACCCTATTCGTTAGAACCTTCAAGAAATGCTAGCTTATAATTCGTTGGAAAATGTATCCTATTCGTTGAGATCTTGAAGAGAAGCTACATGTAATTCCATTGAAAATGATACCCTATTCGTTAGAACCTTCAAGAAATGCTAGCTATAATTCGTTGGAAAATGTATCCTATTCGTTGAGATCTTGAAGAGAAGCTACATATAATTCCATTGAAAATGATACCCTATTCGTTAGGACCTTCAAAAAATGCTAGCTTATAATTCGTTGGAAAATGTATCCCATTCATTGAGATCTTGAAGAGAAGCTACATATAATTCCATTGAAAATGATACCGTATTCGTTAGGACCTTCAAGAAATGCTAGCTATAATTCTTTGGAAAATGTGTCCTATTCGTTGAGATCTTGAAGAGAAGCTAAATTTAATTCTATTGAAAATGATATCCTACTCGTTAGGACCTTCAATAATTGCTAACTATAATTCGTTGGAAAATGTATCCCATTCTTTGTGATAGTAAAAGAGTTCTAAATTTAATTAACGCCAAAATTGTATCGCGTTCATTACGATGTTACGAAAAGCTGAAAGGGATTAGTTTTATAATTGCATTCTCTTCAATGTGATCGTTACAGAAGGCTAAATCGAAAGCAGGTAGATGTTAGAAATTGCTAAATCCAATCTGTGAAGAAATAATATATATTCTTTGACGATGTTACGTACACTAAAATTACTTTTCTGGCCACTTCTATCCAATTTTGCTCTATTCTTGTATTTATGAATGTTTCATTTAGTTTTGTTACATTATTTTCTATTCTAATCAAGTAATAATATTGTGGATATTGTATGTTAAAATGTATTATAAGCAATTCTATATCAATTAAATCTTCAATAGTGGCATTTTATTGAATTCGTTTGTAAATTTAATGATATTTTCTGTAATTCTGTTCGGTTATGGCTCATTAATTAATATGTGCGAGTAAATTACGAATAAATGAAGTAATCAGTTCATTGTTCGCAGTAATTGAATATTAATTGCTACTTTTGCATTACAATAAATCAGTTATTACAATTTGTAATGAAACAATGATATTTTGATCTCTGAAAATTACGAAGTGGAAAAGTTGAATATGGAAATAAAGTGGTAGGCCTACATATAATACACAGTTTCTGAGGTACTGCATTTAACATAAAGGCTTAATTATTGTAGAAGCTTAAATGAAGCTTAAATGACGAAACAAATATATTCGGTAAAGTTTTCATTGTTTGCTGTAGTTTTTTACGAAGATCCAAAGTTGAGAATGATTCAAAAGTAACCCAATAAATAACACGGAATCTAGTCGCAATATTGTTAAAGACTCACATTGAGTAAGGCTACTTAACTGGAGGCACGTAATCCAGCGTAAAGTAAGAGTTATCTTTCTATTGATAGTTTCATAAAAATCTAACCGTCAAGGAGAAAGGATATCTAAGACAAGAAACATAATCGCAGATGGTATTGCTTTGTTCATTGTGTCTGTAAAATAAACTATTTGGTATAGAAATAGAGATCTCGCATAGAAAGGATATATACAGGCTTTTTCAAAAGTGATGGTACAAAATGTAGGGTTGAGAAATAAAACTAAGAGAAGCAAAAGTGTCCCAATAAACATGTTCCGTAAATTATCCGTTTACAAGATAATGTTATTCTTTGCTGGTTGGGGTCGTCAGTGAATCGAGTGCCTGAATACGGCAAAGCGGCAACATTCATGCTGAACGGTGGATAGGTAGAGGAGGACCTGTATCTAGATCATCAGATTTAAATCCTTTGGATTTTTGTGTATGGGGTTTATGAGAAAAGCCTAATTTACACAGCAGATATCACCACACCTGAAAATTTGCACCATCGGATTCTAGATGCCTTCCATTAAATGAAGAATGGCCCAGGATTGCTCGATCGCATTCTTCGATCTTTTGCGGGGAAGACTAGACAGATTCATTCAAGTGCATGATCAGCATTTTGAACACCCGCTATAAAATTCTTCAGTTAACATGTTCATACTGTACTGTATCTTGCTTATCCACAAACTTTACTGTTGTTCAAAAAAATTTCTTTTATGTAGGTTCAATCACACTTCTGTGGTGTCGAAACCAGCATTATGAATTTTACTGTCTCGTGATTGATAAATTAAATTAAATTCGCAAATTTATGTCATTCTTGCAATCTCTCTTCACCTTCGATTATAATTTCTAATTTTATTTGATTTTGTTTTAACTGAATGTAATTATTGTATAATGTATTTAGTATTGTTTACTCTCTATTAATTAATGTATTTATATTGTAACTATAATTCATATATACCTAAGGGTAAAATAGGGTTCCAATATTTGGATAATAATAATAATAATAATAATAATAATAATAATAATAATAATAAATAAAAGTATCACTCCTTTTTGTTGGAATTAGTACTTAGTATTCAGCGGGCCCCAAGGTTAAAAATAATTTGTACCTAAAATAATAGGGTATCTATTCCTATCCTATTATTATGTACCGAAATACATATGATATTTCCGTGCAGATATTCTGCGTCATCATATGATGAAAGATGAGTGCAACGGAGAAAAATTCTCTCCGGCACCGAGATTCTCAGCTCTACGTGCTGACGCTCTATCCACTTAGCCACACCGGATTCCCATCCCGATGTCGGATTGAATCCTCTCAGTTTAAGTTACACATCTTGGGTTTCCTCTAGTGGCATACCCTCATGCATTATGTCATAGATATACATATGACAGTGGCACAATGTCCACACATGTGCTGAGGTGCACTCGTTATGAGTGACTAAGTGGCCGGGATCCGACGGAATAAGCGCCGTCTTAAATCACTAAGTATTTTTTTTCGCATATCATATATTATTATATAGGCTATTATTATGATATGCGAAAAAAAAGTAATAATCACTTAGTTCTGTCGGATCCCGGCCATTTAGACTCATAACGAGTGCACCTCTGCACATGTGTGGACATTGCGCCACTGTCATACAGTATATCTATGACGTAGTCCATGAGGGTAGGCCACTAGAGGGAATCCAAGAGGTGGAACTTAAACTGAGAGGATTCAATCCGACATCGGGATGGGAATCCGGTGTGGCTTAGTGGATAGAGCGTCAGCACGTAGAGCTGAAAACCCGGGTTCATTTTTTCTCCGTTCCACTCATTTTTCATCATATTAAATCCTAGTTTAAAACAAAAGATTTTATAGCCTCAAACACGCAATAAAGTCATAATAAATATTAAGATTTCACCCAAAAATAATACACAAGCAAAAAATGACATTATCTCGTAAACAGTTAATTTGCAGACCTATGTTTACTGAAACATTTTTGCTTCCCTTCGTTTTTACATTTCATCTCTCATCATCTCTTATGATCACTTTTAAAACATCCTGTGTACATATATATTGTAACGTTTTAAACTCAACAACAATGTAATTTTATTCTCTCAACAATAGGATTTGCTCTCCACACAGTAACACAGTATTCGTTAGTGCACTCCACAGACGACAATGACAATTTACTTGGACTATTACGAACAACAATGAACTGTTAATCTTAACTAATATTTACAAAGCACTATTTACAAATCAGAACTGTCAGTTCTCAGTTCACAGTTCTTCTAGCTCAGTCACTCAAGTTCACAGTATCTCGAACCACAGACCTTCAGAGACGATCCGCTGTACTCGAACTCAGGTCCCTCCAACTGCGGTCCACTGCACTCGAACTCAGGCCTTCTAATGCTCATACTGTTGCGGACGCACACTCAAGTCGAACTCCGGTACACAAGACTGGCTGGCTTGCTCTGTGCACTGGCTTACTGACTGAACTAATCATGAATCACACTGTCCGAGTTCACTCGCGATTCTTCTTTTATAACCACAGCGACGTAGCCTGGAAAGTTCGAGTTCGCGATTTTTCGACGCGCGTCCAGATAGCACTCCAGAGAAAGCACTCGAACAATCCGGACCCCCCCTTCTCCGCCGCGATCACTCTTTCCCCTTTCTTCTCTCCGCAAGCACCAGATGCGCGCGCAACCCGCCCAAAACACGGCCGACTTAGCCTCTCCTCCGTCGGTCGTGAGATCGAATCTCACGTTGTCGTCACAATATAAACGAAGAGGAGTCTGATTAATGAACAACTTTATGTTACTAGTCAGCCATGTTTGGTATAAAGGGAGAAAGGAACTGGTGACTCTACCCAATTATGTATTGGCTTAGTTACCTCATGAGTGACACATTATTTTTGCGACACCTATGAGGTTCCAATCACACTTCGGACTACTGATTTCCTACATACAATCGAAGAGGATATCGGTCTATTGGCCCTGCCGTAAAGAATCTCTTGACTGTTGAAATGTATAGAAATCTGACGCAGAAAGTATATACTGTATCTACAGGGACATCATTTTATTTTTACTTCAATTTTTATTGTACCTGAGTTTTTTAATGTACTTCACTCTCACCCCTTCTACTAATGAAGTTCAACACACAGATCCAAGACCGCATATGCAGTCATAGTAGCCTTACCGTAATAGTAAACAGGACGTTCCAAAAATATGTTCGCGTTTTCCAGTGACGTAAGAGCTTTCAATATTGAATCATTTTCGCACAGGTACTGTCGTCCATTTGCCTAAGTCGTATCCCGGTTTCCCCACCAGCTTTTATTCGCCAGCTAGTGGCTGGGCTGTCTTAGCTCTTTCCTGAGAACATTAATTTCTGTTAGAAATTGGACGTCTACGTAGGCCTAATATACAACTGTTTAAAATAACTTAAATAAAAGGGACTCGTTAAGTAATTAACTGTCACGTGATTTCCTTCCTTTCTACGACCCTACGACATAACAACTTGGACGGACAGTAGACAGTATGTCTGAGTAATTTTATCTTTTCGGATCGGGCAGAAGTGAAGACTGAATTTACAGTACGTAAGGTACTCTTTTATAGAGTAGGTACAGAATTATTTCAACATGAGTTACTATTAGAGAACGAAACTGGTAATTGGGATTAGGTACAATAGTCTATAGTGCGATAATATGCACAAAAGAACTAAAGCCTTAATCGAAATGAACGGCCACTATTTTTAAAAAATGTGTTTAAATATCCATATTATGATTATTTTTCAATTTAACTTCATTCTCTATATTGTACGCTAATGTGCTGTAGACAGTATAATATACACTGCATAATGAATACGTCCACATGGACAGCTCAGTTCGTGAGTAAAAACACTCATTGTTAATACTGTACTGTATTTTCATTAAACTAAAACCTAATGAAAATGATCAAAATCAAAAGCGCAATATTTCCTAGTTTACGTAAATGGATTAACTACTTTTCTTCCCTCCTATACCTAGTAAAGTGATTTGTTTGTATATTACGCCAGTATCATCGAACTCCAGTCGTCGAAAGGGGTAGCAAACGCCGTTGATCCAGAGGTATAGGCAAGTTAATATTAAAAATGTCAGTAAAAATAAAATGATGTCCCTGTACAAGAAAATACATTGGCAGATTAAGCAGGTACTAAATCGATCGTTAAAAATTTGTGAAGATGAGTGAGACCATATCAGGTCTATTTTGCTGAACAATAGGAAAAAATGTTTAGTGCATAATGCTATAATTTCGTCTACCACATTATTTTCAGCCTTCACTGCCATATTTTGCGTGACCAAATCAATGTAAAATCGCATGACACACTTCCTCATTCAAAACATATGTGATGACTCTAGAGATATGGGAAGTTAAACGAACGGGCGTATATTTCATGTTTGTCACGTATACGAAATTAATTATTATGGTAGCGTTCAATTATCCCTGCAAAATGTCCCATCACTGTGATTGACACGTTATCAGCATTCGATTGCTTTTCTAAAAAATACAATATTATTTAAATCCACAAAGGCTGGGATGACAGAACACCTGGCCCCACTGTCACCTCTAAGCGACACGTGTAATTAATATACGACCTCATATATCAGTTGCCACGCAACCGCGAACATTATACCTAAGTTACAACCTCCTCCCTCAAAAATGAAAGATTGGAATACCCTGAAATCAATTCCAGTCTGTTGACCTCTGCCGTATGTAAATTGTTACACTTTTCAACGCCGTTCTCAGTATCTCCTATGTTGTGAAGTAAGATCAGGAATGTTGCACCTCGAGCGTGTTTATAGTACGTGTGAGCGTAGCGTTGCAAAATTATTACAGTCAAATGTCATTTTAAGGGGAGAGGAGGGTATTTTTGATGGAAAATGACTAGATTTAAAAAAAAATTATTCTTTAAAATACTCTGTGATATGTGTGGATCGTCATTTTTAAACTTCCTGCGCTATGGATTTTTAAATTACACGCCCGCTTTTATCAGTTTCCAGTAACTTCATTTATTTTACTACATTGCCAGACAAAATGGATATAATTTTTGGACTATTAAAGATACATGCATGAAATTTAGAACACACATTCTTTAAACTATTCGGAAACTTTTCTCTGTAACAGAATTTTGTTAATTGATTTCATTTTAAAAATACGTCCGTTTGTTTGCAAGAAAGGAAATCAGAAAATTGTTACTAAATTTTAATTTGTTTATTTTACAAACGTAGGGACTAATATCAAAATTTTGTTACAGACAGTTTGTAGAGCATACTTTTCCAAATACATTGCAAAAACTGTTTGAATCTCTCTTTAAAAACGGTTTAGATATATCGGTTTTAGTACAATCCTGCATTGGGTATTTTTTTAAATTTGGGCTCCCATTTTTTTTTTTTTTTCAAAATATTTTTATTTGGTTGAGTTGCCACAGCTATGAGCTCTCTACATACAAAAAATTAATATTTTACACCAAATAGGAATAAAGTTTTAAAAAATACCATCCTCTTCCCTTAACGAATGTCAGTTTAACGAATTCGTCAGAACAACGAAAAAAATTGTATTCTGATTTCTTACCTGCATAAGTGTCCATGTTAAATTATCTCAATTGTGCGAACGTCAATATAACGAAAATTACAGTAGGCTACAGCAAAAATTAAAAACTTTGAAATATGTATAAGACGTTCCTGTGTTAAATTCTAACGTACTTTGTTTACTTGTTTCGACCTTTTATGGGTCATCCTCAGAACTGGCCGTTGTTGGTCTTGGCGCCACTTGTTTTGTTTCCTGTGAGGATGTGTTCGTGTGATATAGTGTAGAGTGAAAGAGTGTGTGTGTTTTGAAGTTGAGTTGTGTGTTGAGAATTTCGTTGGAGTGTGTTTTCGTGTGTCTGTATATTTCATATTGTTCTAGTGTCTTTAGTTTCTGCCCTTTTAGTTAGATGTGTAGTATTTCCATGTCTGTGTTGATGTCTCTGTGGGTGTGGTTAGCATTTGTGATGTGTTCTACATATGTGGAGGTGTTTTGTAATTTTGTTATGGCTGTTATGTGTTCTTCGTAACGTGTTTGAAATGATCTGCCTGTCTGTTCTATGTACAAGTTTTGTACGTGTTACATTTGAGTTTGTATACACCTGTGTGGTTGTATTTGTTTGTTTGTGTTGTTTGTGTGTTGAGATGCTTTTGTAGAATGTTATTTGTTCTGTATGCGATTTTGTAATTTAATTTATTGAATGAGGTTGCAATTTTGTGTGTGACTCTACACTATGCCACACGAACGCATCCTCACAGAAAACAAAACAAGAGGCGCCAAGACCAACAACGACCAGTTCTGAGGATGACCCATAAAAGGTCGAAACATGTAAACAAGGTACGTTAGAAATTAGCACAAGAAAGTCTTATCATACATATTGGGAAGTGATACAGTGTTAAAAGTTGTCTAATCGAGATGTATAAAACTTTTCTTGAAGAAAGCTGTGTACGCACGGTTAGATTTTTTCCCGTGCACAATGAAATTTAAGTTGTAGGCCTATACGGGAAAAATCGATCCTTGTGTACACTGCTGTCTGCACAAAATCGATTCAAATCAATGTCCGTTTCGAAAAATTCCCGTACCTATGAACGGTCTCTTATGGATATTACATCCTAGTTGTAAAGTGTAAACTCTAAAAGAGTCTGGAACTAGAATTTGTGGTACTGAATATCTTCTATTAAACATTTCGGTTAATCCATTACAGGTATTGCATCATCACTTCAAAACAGAAAATAAAATTTATTCAAATTAACGCACGTCTTTCTTATTGTCCTCCCTCAGCTCCAAAGCATTCGTTTACTATAGACCAGCCGTGGCGAGAACGTGACTCGTGAGACATCGTGGCTCGCAGTGATAGCTGTGCATTTCGCTTGCTTCTAACCTCCGCCAACCCCCACCCTCTCACTCACTGGAGTCAAACTCCGTTCCATTTGTATTTGTCTCTGACCTGCGAGTGGCATATGTCTCTCTCGAAACCATGTAAGAAAGTTCCAAGTAGGATGGGAGGACGCATTTTTTTGCTGTCAATACGATGATAATATTAAATATATGATTTGTTCACAAGTATTACGATGAAGACGGTTGTATAACATAAAACGGCATTATACTACATGTTATTGATGAACCATTAAAAGGTTAAGTGTTATTGTTGTTGTTATCATCATCATCATCATCATCATCATCATCTCTATACTTCGTCCCTTTTTCAGCATCTGTACGAATAATGCGGTTAGGTCTTCAATTTGAACTCACTGATTTACTATGTGATGTCAAATGAAAGCCAGTTGTAAGGACTTGACAAATGTTGAACTTTTGAAATCTTTGCCAAAAAATAAATATCCGAAGCTTCGTTCTTTCGCTTGCTCTGTTGAAGCCATGTTCGCTACAACTTACGTTTGTGAAAAATTATTTTCAACTATTAAAATAGTAAAAACCAAATTTAGATCACGACTGACAGACAAATACCTTCGTTATCAACTACGACTGGCAGTAAGTGACATAATTCCTGGTTTTGAAATTTTGTCGCAGAGACATTCTGAAGTCAGTTAATTTTAGGTTGTGATATTGTTCATTTATTGTTCATTTCTTTCTTCGTTACACGTACTAAACATTAGTTTGTAGCCTTGTACTGTATAAAATTATATTTAAGTGCTTGACGTAAGGACAATGAAAATCCGTTGCTTCACTTCCTCTTCGGGTGTCCGCCTCCCTCCATAGGTGCTATGCACGTTGCAGGTTACACAGTGGCTCGGCGCACGATTACATTTTCGCCACCGCTGCTATAGACTATGGCTGAAGCAATGAAGAGAGATTATTCCTTTTTTGTGTATGTGACAGCAAAAATTTATCGTAGATGCCTGTCTGTGACATCAAATCTGGTTTCATACACTAAGAACTTCATATAACCTCTTAGAAAAAAGTAAATCCAAGTGAGGTTGCCAATTTTAATGGATATTACTAGGCCTACAGAGAATTCAGTGTAATATGACCTGTGCTCTGAGTGCTTCATTTCGTTGTGCAACGCAAGTACTAGTATAGGTTATGAAACTGCACGAGACGTTTCAGTTTATCTCTCGCGTTACTTCACAACAGCTCATCTAGTATATCCGGTAAATCGATGTAAGTTAAACCAAAAAAGTTTTCCTGAAGCATTCTAAAAGACACTGTATGGATATGCTTTCCTTTCTAATATGGAATAAATACATATTTTCTTGTATTATTATTACAAAGGTTTAATTAATTAAAATAAAAGATGTGTGTAAGTATAATATATTAATATCAGCAAAGGTATAATAAGCCTCGAAGCTGTTTCATTACTAATTATCATTCCACCGTAACATGTCACTGCGATCTCATACTAATTGCTCCTATTTCAGAGGTAGTATAATTTTAATTTAGTTTGTATTTTGTATGGTTGTTACTTTTAATTTTATTTGTTGCTCGAACGCGTAGAATAAATATGTGGAATTGGTAGGGTTGCTAGATTTGTTTTAAGATAAGAAATATGTTCACAAAATATAAAGAAGATAATATACGACAACTTACCAGCGATTTACAAGTGATTGTTTACCCCGATAAAACTGATATATATTTTAACAGTTGTAGTGAGTTTCGGCGAAGTCCGGAGGTCGTAATTAGTCGAATCCAACTCTCCTCACCTCCACGCTGGAACTTCCTATGATGAGAAAAAGAGAGAGATGTGCGGAAAGCTATAAGAAGATGCCGCATCCCAAAGAAACTGCAAACGCACATGATAAAAGGAGCATCTTCTGTGGACTTCTGGAAAAATAACTAAGGAAAAGACTAGTGAAGTACTTCGTAATGAGTATGGCGCTGTATGAGGCAGAAACATGGACATTACAACGAATAAGCTAATAAGCTAATAATTTGTAATTAATATTTGAGGAGAAAAATTAGCTCCGGCGCCAGGAATCGAACCCGGGTTCTTGGTTCTACGTACCAAGCGCTCTGACCACTGAGCTACGCCGAATTTAATCCACAGTGACTTATTTGGCCGGGTTCCGCAGTTATGATGCATTGCTAGCTATGAGAATATTTTGGATTTATTAATTTGTCCTACAGAATAATCTCTGTAATGTTGACAATTAATAAGTCACTCAACTGAGTGCGCTCCTAGTATAATGGCAGTTGACACTAGATATTAACCACAGTCTACTATATACAGTCGCGAAGCTTGAGGTGATTTTTTGCAAATCTCGTGATAAAGCGCTCCACGCGGTTAGCAACTAGAAACAATAGACTGTCCACGGTCGACTTTGGACTGTGTCGTATTTCCATCGAGTGCTAGCTCGTTTGCGTATTTCACATTGATGCTTATGAAATGTTTGTTATTGGTTGTAATGAAAATGTTAATGGCTAAAATACAATAATTGGAATAATAATATTTTACTAGAGACGTAGAAAAATTAAAGTTTGCTTTAATGAAATTTATTGATCACGTTTTATTTTCAATTCTGGTGGGATTATTATTCCTTAGGCCTACTTTTTTCTTCAAAGGATATGTTTTTAATTATAGCTGTTAATTTTGTTGTTATTTTTATTTGTTACTTTACTAGAGACGTAGAAAAAGTCTGTTACAATAAAATTTATTGATCACGTTTTATTTCCAATTCTGGTGTGATTATTATTGCATAACCTCATCCCACTTTGCTAACTACGTAAGCCTACACTACAAGTACCGGTACACGTAAGTTACTCCATTAATTCATATTTCCATTATTATTGTTGTAAAGGGAAATGAAAATTAATATTTATTGGTTTCATAGTTAATTATCGCTGTCATCTTGAATGATTGAAGCGATTATAGTAAATTTCGGTTCGTTTTGCACAAACAAAAATAATATTAACCTATTTCTTGCAGGTATCTTCGAGTTTATGGTGGAATTTAATATACTTCATTAAAATAATAAATTAACTTTATGCATTTAATATTTCAATAATGGAAGGAAGGTGTTACTTTTTCCAAAAGAACACAACGTAAGTGTAACATATTTTGTCGTCTACTAGGAGAGAGATCTGCGATGATGAGGCGATAGTAGCAATCCTAGTGGTGGGCAATTACCCATGTTTGCATTTTTACTACATATTGAGCTTCGCGACTGTATATAGTAGACTGTGATATTATGTCAACATATATGCCTAACTTGATGTCAGGCCACTAAGGGACACTGAAGGAGGAAGATTCGTTCCGGTGCTGTGGATTGAATTCGGCGTAGCTCAGTGGTCAGAGCGCTTGGTACGTAGAACCAAGGACCCGGATTCGATCCGCGGCGCCGGAGCGGATTTTTCTCCTCAAATATTAATTGTCAAAATTACAGAGATTATTCTGTAGGACAAATTAATAAATCCATGATATAATAATTTGTAGTTAAAATTAATTTAACAAAGACGTAACCTATGAGTTGCGAGCGGGACTCTATCTCCAATGCTGCACTCAAGCGCGGGTTGGAATACTGGTTTGGTCGAATTTTCTTCCGAGACATTCCTAAACAGGAGAATGACCATAAATCCTATGAAGAATTGTATGGCGCATCTATCCAAAATAGCATTCCTGTCACAAATAACATGCCGCTAGATTACCATAGACTTTATGTTGGAACACCGCCTTTAAGTAGCCGATTAAAAACTAAAAAACTTAGGTTATTTTATCTCTTATGTAGGACAAAAAGAAACATAATCAGGAAACAAGAAGATGCTCTTTAACGATGTTTTTATTGATCGCTTTTGTTGTAAAAGTGCCTGTGGGATGTTCTTTGCATTATTACTTTTTTGTTGCCTGCATCAGTAAGGAAGGTCTTAAGTGCTTTGAATCCCCGGAGACATGACACAGGTAGTTGAACTGCATCAGCACGTTAAAATCAAAACCTTCGCTATCTCAGGGATGTGTTCGCGACGTTACAGACTTCTAACGTGTCGCCTCCATTTCCTTTTATCTTAGTAGAGCAGAGTGGATTTAAAGTTCCTCCGATGTCATAAAAACAACTGACTACTTATTCTTTTGAACGATATATTTTGTAATATTTTAAAGAAATTAATGTCAAGCAATATGAGATGTGTTGTTACGCCTCAAGCAATTTGTCATTTCTTTATAGTATCAAATGCTTTCATTTCTTCTGAGGTATTTGACTTTTCTAATCTATATTTGATTTCCTTCCAGAACTTTGAATCATTTTCTATAAGCCTCTTTCACAATAGCCCTGCCAAGACTTTGGAATTCGCTACCAGCTAGCATCAGGGACTGTCGAAATAAAATTGAATTCAAATGCAAACTTACTAGGCACTTGGTCAGTAATTGATTTCTTGTAAATAGTTTCCTTAACTTTATCTATCACAAAATATTTCAATATCCAGTAATTTCATCACTATAAAATTTTGTTATTCTATGTTTAATTTCTAATTCAGTAAATATAAAATATTCTTTGTTTCTCTATGATAAATTATCTAGCTTTAATTAGTGAGGTAATCTTTTCGTACTTTGATTTTTATTGTAATTGTAATTGTAAATTTAATACTAATTGTAATTTTATTTGCAATTGTAATTGTCAATTTAATACTAGTGCTACTTATGATTAGGTTTTCTCCGGAGCGGTTGTTTGCACTCTTTCAATCGGAGACCTCCGGTATATGTTCTGCGGCGCAGACATACACTTTCCGCTGAGCATTCCTTTGATCGGATCAGGTTGTGATTCGAGTCCGCTGACGTCCGCGTATTTTTTAGAATAAGTGTGTAATTTTTTGTTATTTTCTCTTTCTTATTTAGCTCTCTCTCTCTTTCTTCGGCTATTCTTTTTTTCTTGTTTTGCTTGAAGTACCTATGTACTATGTTAGCTGGCAGATTTTTTTCTAGTTTTGAAATTCATGGTGTATGTGGAAAGGCATATTAGTTTTATGTCATTGATCAAATTAATAACATTAAAATTAACTGAAAACTAACGCAGAAGTAAAGCTTTTCAGTAGCTAATGTAAACATTTATAATTTTCCTGGAAACACTCGTTTATTCACAAACAATTTTTGTCAATTATTATTTTAATCGGTTTAGATTAACGTAAAATATATTAACGGAGCTTCAGAATGGAACAAAAGAAACGTGTGGTATCAATGGTTCAAAGTTTACTGTCCAAAATAATTTATTAAGTTTCTTCACAAGACAGGATTGTGATCATTGTGTTAAAGAGTGTCAGTATTTGAACTGCCTCGTTTAAAACGCGTCACTCTTCCTCTGTAATAAAAAATAAAAGCGGATATCAACTTAAGAATAATTGTAATTATGTTATTACCACACGTTTCTTTAGTTTAAGAATGAAACTCAATATTTTAATCCATTAACTCAAGTTGCCTTTTAAATATTCCATATAAGTTATGTATGATTTTTATTGCCTCGAAAGTTACGTTTTATAGAAACTTCAAGACTTTTTTTCTAGACAGTGGACCTTTGGAACAATAACACTAAAGCAGTTTAAAAAATCGTATCAAATGTTTTCCGTAATTTTAAAACTACGAAAACGATTATATCACTAATTAACCGTCAATGTGTATCTGAATGGTAATAATTTATTTTTGACAGCAAGTACGAGTTCCACAACCGCGGCTCTTAATGTTAGCCTAAACACTTACATACCTACATTATAAAATTTAGACCTACTCAGAGAATCTATCTAACCTGGTCCACGCCATAAAGATTTCCAAATACGGACCTGTTAGCGTCCTAGGAGCGTTTGGCATTTCTGGCAACACAATCACCAACTCATATTTCATTTCAAGTAAGCGGCTCATCACTGAAGTTTGGAGTTTCATCTCGTAACAATATGCTGGATCAATCTTAGAGGGTCCTTTTTTGCTGAAATTCTTCTGCTTTTCAGTTTTTCATTCGCAATGTTACTCTTTCTGCACACAAAACCACGAAATTATTTATTAGAACTTATATATATATATATATATATATATATATATATATATATATATATATAAATCAAAGTAAACACGCTTTTTAAAAGAGTTCAAAAGTGTTTTGAATAGTTAAATTTACTTACTTACTTTCTTCAAGTTCGCGATTGTGTGATCGCTTCAAATGGTCTAACAAATTCGAAGTACCTCCACCCTTAGAGTAAATTCGCCCACAAAGTTCACAGCGTGCGACTTTATTATTATCTTCAACTAAATTGAAGAGTTTCCATGCGACGGATATACGATTTGGTGCCATTTAATTCCACTCACAACTACCCTCACTCCGTACGCGCCGGTCGTCCTTGAGCTCTACGTCCTCTAACTTCGCTTCGCTAAGAACCACCACATCCCTCCTTTGTTCCCTGTTCCACCTACGATAGTATCGGAGATCACCGGTGGAGAGCTTTATTCGTAATCTCCGATTTCTCCGCGGTAGTAGTCACTCCGATGAGCAGCACTATTTAATACTAATTGTAACTTTATTGTTCATATTATAGTTGGAATCTCCTGGTAGAGGGACAGAGAAGGCCTGACGGCCTTATCTCTACCTGGTTAAATAAATAAATTCTAATACTAATAATAATGTTAATATAAGATCTCCGGAATACAATAAATGAAATGAATGAAGATGCTATTGATAGAAGAGATTGTGGAGAGTGTTGGTGGGATAGAAAAGGAAGAAAGGATGGACCACGAGTTATTTTTATCTTAATAACATTGGCTTCTTTCACATCCAATATCATTTTCGCTGGAACTGTGGATTGAACCCGGACCCCTTTGCATGACAGTCTCATGCGCTAGCCGTTAGCCATCAAGGGGGCTTGTCTCCCAAAAAATATCAATTCATTTAACGTCGGGAATCGAACCCGCTTTTCAAGAGTGTCATGTCTGCGCTGGCATTCAGGCTAAAGGCTGGTTCACAATAAACCGGGAACGGAAACGACAACAAGAACGAGAACGTAAATTATGTTAAAATAAATGTATTTCAACGTGAGCATTCTCAGCAGTTCATTGTGAATGCTCACATTTAAATATATTTATTTTAACATTAATTCCGTTCTCGTTCTCGTTGTCGTTTCCGTTCCCGGTGTATTGTGAACCAGCCTTAACCGAATAGCTTCACAGTGCAGCCACAAAACATATTTTCAAAGTTTTTCGACCCGATAATTTTGAAAGGTCTCATTATCTCTGCTTTCAACTTTTGGAAAAAGTAGATGACAAAGAACCTTCCTACTTCAGTTAAAATTTAATGTGTGCATGTAATGCATGTCACTTAACGTTTTAGCAAGTTTGATCTCGGTCTTATCAGAAAAGGGGCGCACAGTTGGTTTCTTGGCTATATCTTTAGCCTACGTTAGTACAGAACCTCGACTGAAGGTAATCAGATCGGTGTTTCATGTCAAAGCGGCTTAGAACCTCCTTGTGATTAGGTTATAATCAATGACGCTAGACAAGCTAATGTAGTTGCTTAATGAGAACAGGGTCGGCGAAGAAGAATCTATTTAATGCAGTGCGGTAAAGCATCTTTTGTTGAGCATAGATGAGACTACATGGGAAAATAAACTTGAGACTCAAATTAGCTTCGTAATCACGGAGACTTACGTAATTGCTAGGTATACGAGTATTACATTTAACATAGATATTTCTTACTGAAGGAATGACTTTGCAATTACTTAAGATTGCCTCAAATATCTACATTAAATTCACTCTTTCGTGACGTTTTCAAAATTCATTTATTTTCAATAATTTTACAGAATTGTCCATTGGATTCCATTAATGTATGTATGTATTTATTTACACTGCAAGTGGGCAAGCACCCGGTGGCAGTGGTATACAAAATATAAACAATACACAATAAAATTACAGTACACAATACAATTATAACAATACACAAAACAATTATACAATACACAATACAATTATACAATACACAATACAATTATATACACAATACAATAAGAATACACAATACATTTTAACACAATAATTACAATTAATAATGAAACATAAAATTCCTAATTTTACAATACAACCTGGGTACATATGTATAGGCCCTACTTAAGTTTCAATAGTCTTTCACTTTACTCTCATCTCAATCACTGTAGTAGCACTATGACGCATTTCACTGACACATTAGGACACATTTTACTGACACACTATAACACATTTCACTGACACTATAGAACACATTTCATTGACGCTATAAATTATCACTGATCGGAACTATTCACTGCACTGTAAAACCATAACTTCACTGACTCACCTCGCTTCACTGATACAACAGTTCAAATAAGACAAATAATTACACCCTTAGGCCTACGCATATTTATAAACAGAACTACATTTAAACTAAACATTTCTAGTCTAAGGTCCTCTTACAAGCTATTTTTAAATAATTTACAATTCAAACCAAGGGAGTAACTAGTCAGGCTAAATAAATACATGTCACCTTAAAAAATTAAATGTTAAATGTCATCTAAATTTTAATTTGCACTTTATACACACCTTTTTAAGTTAATCTTGAATCTCCTTAAGGAAGGACAGCCCTCAAAGACCGCTGCAGGTAGGTCATTCCAATCATTTATAGTCCTATTTAAAAATGAGAATTTACCTACATCCGTTTTCTGTTTCCTACATTTGATTTTAAAATCAAAGTCTTTAGAAAGCACGGGTTTTACATCTGTTATGCCATCAATAACATCATATCTTTCCATCGTATCTTTAAATTTACGCGTCCTGATTCTACTTCATCATCAATGTTCCATAACAAATCGTCTCGTTTCTTAGTTTTATTGACAATAAAAACTGCGTCTTCTGCTACCATCCCTACTAAGCACGTGCGGATTTTCTCGTCTTTATTTTGTATTCCAGTTTTCAGTGGTATTCATACTAGAGAAGTAGCTACATAATTATAATTCGTTTGTGATGTATGCCAAAATTTCAGAGGTACAGCAGCACGCTATCTGTATGCCTTTTGCATTCAACTTTAGCATAGTCTTGGGAGGGGGATGAAGTACTGACAGTAAACAAATTTTAAAACGTGACGACATTCATGGAATAGATTGTACCAGTGTCTCTACTGCCTAACTGTGCTCCAAATGAGAGTCTCCAATATTATTCATACTTATTATTCTCACAACCACATAGGGATTGCAAGCTTCTTTGATTAAATATGGCAGTGATAATGATGATATGGAATAAGTTGAGGTTATGGATATGCTGACGATAATGACAAATGATAATTCTGTGGCTCCAAGGCAACATGTGATATGTAATTTCTGGCAGTTTTTCAGGAGTGTGCAATTAAAATTTTAACGACCGCATAAAAACATAGTAATTGTTTCATAACGACGGGCTAGAGAGAAAAATAATAGGTCCCATAGATATGTATGTCAACTTTTGCTGCAATAAAAACAACAGGATGCACAACATATAGCAAAATCTCATTTTCACAAAAAAATTGACATACCATCTTTTGCCTTGGAACCACAGAATTATTTTGAACATTATTACAATTATATCGATTAAAATGATAACCCTTCCCATAATGATGACTCAATGATAAAGATGAGAACGACGTTAACGATGACACGGCATAATGACGGCACTAATGATAAAGTTGATAAAACAACAAGAACCAACAATTACTGGATGATATCGATAACGATGATTAACACGGACGATTAAACTATCATAAAAGACGACAATGAACGTTGTTAAATACACGATTACCGTATATTGATAAAGACATAGAAGGTTGGCAATAATTATACCATAACAGTAATGAAGATGAATGATGACAATTACGGCTTGATAACGATAACTACGATGCACGCTAATAATTATACCAGGATAACAATATTGGTATTGAAATCTAACGATTACAGGATGATAACGACGATGAACGCTAACAATTTCACCATAATAACGATAACGACGATAAATTGTAACAATTACACCATGATAACGATAACGACAATAAACGCTAACAATTATACGATGATAACAATAACGATGATTAACGCTAACAATTGCAACATGATATCGGTAAAGACGATGAACGCTAACAATTACACGATAATAACGACAATGACAATCATTAACAATTACTCGAATTTAAGTATAACGACAGTGAACGCTAACAATTATACGATGATAACAATAACGACGATTAACGCTAACAATTGCAACATGATAGCGGTAAAGACGATGAACGCTAACAATTACACGATAATAACGACAATGACAATCATTAACAATTACTCGAATTTAATTATAACGACAGTGAACGCTAACAATTATACGATGATAACAATAACGACGATTAACGCTAACAATTGCAACATGATAGCGGTAAAGACGATGAACGCTAACAATTACACGATAATAACGACAATGACAATCATTAACAATTACTCGAATTTAATTATAACGACAGTGAACGCTAACAATTATACGATGATAACAATAACGACGATTAACGCTAACAATTGCAACATGATATCGGTAAAGACGATGAACGCTAACAATTACACGATAATAACGACAATGACAATCATTAACAATTACTCGAATTTAAGTATAACGACAGTGAACGCTAACAATTATACGATGATAACAATAACGACGATTAACGCTAACAATTGTAACATGATATCGGTAAAGACGATGAACGCTAACAATTACACGATAATAACGACAATGACAATCATTAACAATTACTCGAATTTAAGTATAATGACAGTGAACGCTAACAATTATACGATGATAACAATAACGACGATTAACGCTAACAATTGCAACATGATATCGGTAAAGACGATGAACGCTAACAATTACACGATAATAACGACAATGACAATCATTAACAACTACTCGAATTTAATTATAACGACAATAAACGCTAACAATTATACGATGATAACAATAACGACGATTAACGCTAACAATTGCAACATGATATCGGTAAAGACGATGAACGCTAACAATTACACGATAATAACGACAATGACAATCATTAACAATTACTCGAATTTAATTATAACGACAGTGAACGCTGCCAATAACGCTTTTATAACGTTATGGACGATGACCGCTTACAATTAAAATTGGAAATAACCTTAAGATCTAATGACAGTAGTTATGATGATTATGATGATGATGATGATGATGATGATGATGATGATGATGAAGAAGTCATAACAATTCATTAACGATAACAGCGAGAGAGACAACAACGATAACGATAGTTGTAATCTCTTGATATACATTTTAATGTTTATTTTTTTACTTTTATTTTTACTATTTCTATCGTTTGAAATCACGGGGTTCTTTATGAAACACATTGCATTTCTGTTGCTTACCACTAGATCTGTCACAGCTATTCTCTCTCATTATTGTTTCAATCCAGAATAATCTTTGATTTCCCATCTGCACTTATTGACGTCTCTTACGATCATACAAGTCTCTGTCCCTACTTTCATTCCAGCTCCAAATAATATCATTTTATATTACTGTTGTTAGTGCTATAAAGTGCGAGACGACGGGTTTCGTAATTCGTCGTTCCACTGCAGATTCGCAGATACGTCCCAGATTATGATTGATAGATTCATGGAAAGCACACAGTAAATGGTTTGTCGAGAGTATTTTTACCATCCCTAAATCACTGTGGAGGCAAGTAATACTGAATGCGATGTTTGCTTTTGTAGATTGGTCCATTTCCAAAGCCGCCTGTAACCAGATTACGGTGTGGCGTCTGTAATGTTGGCAACGTCCATCCGAAGTGGCGCGCTCTTTACATCAGTGCAAACACACGGAATATTACAAAGAAACGAAATTTTCCATACCCCACCGAGCCTTTGGGTGGTCGGAGCATTGATTTTCAATGTAGTTACATTCTACAGCACTGCGATCCACATCTGCGAGGCATCAATAAAACAAATGAAAGAGGCTCTGCGGCCACAATACTGCATTCTAAAGTGCCAGAACAAGGTTCGATTCCATTGGTTTTCCCGGAACGTTCTGGGTAAGCAATTTAATATTCGTTGTCTGACGTTAATTGGAACAGAGTTAAAAGTTTTTTCCTATGAAAAGTCGGTATACCAGCATAACATCACCGATATGAAATATGGTTTTGTTTTCAACATCCTGTTACGTAGAAAAAGAACGGTCGGGATGGGGTAACGATTTCAAGTTTGATCTTATAGTAACAACTGGATTTTAATTAATGTTTTGGTGTTCTATCGATAAGTTTAGAATATATTTCAAATATTCCTGTACTGTTGAGGAACACTGCAGTGAGTTTCTAGTTTTTACCTACAAAGATCAAAGCGTGTTGTCGTCTACCCAGCAGTTGGAGTTCCGAAATATATCATTATACTGTAATAAAGAAGTGAGTCTGAGGACCGATTTCACCAAATATACTTAAATTCAATTGTTACTAAAACTCTTCTTAATTAACACTTAAAGGGACAATGCATTTCACCAACACTAATTGGGCTTTAAGCTCTTATTAAACTACGTTTAATTTAATTCGTCAATATTTGTTCATTTAAATAATTAATCCTTCATTAACGACAATGATTTCCATCATGGCGAGGTGAATGATGGACTTTATATTTGAAACGGGCGAGGATAATTTCCGAAAGAGAAGATTATTTTAATACAATGGACGAAAAATATTTACATATGCGGTTTAGGCTAAGCATAACATCATCATTGTATGCTCTATATAATATAAATTTAGCTTCCCTTATGAAATGTTGCAAGATTTGACAAAGCGTATTACATATAATTTGGAAACACACCTAAAAGGTAAAATGATATACATTTGAAACGGTTAGGGAATCGAATATACAAAATGTCAGAAAAATTTACATCTAAGTAGCGTTTGTGCTCATTTACAGTTAAGAAAGGGGGAAAAAATATCATCAGATATACCGCAAGAAAAATAATAATACGGATTTATTGGGATTGATATCTAAACCAATTAACAGCCATCGGTTAAGATAACTTGAAATTTCCATTATCACTCCCATACAAATGATTTCTCAATATCTGAACCGATCCTTTGAGGGCACTAATGGCTATTTCCTTCACAATGCTGTGTGTTAACCCCAGGTTTTTACATGTGTTGGCAAAGAAGGAGGGTACCACGTGCTCCCACCATCAGACCTATTACATCAATGTGGGACAGGCTATATTTATCTTTATAGAATGGGATTGTTGATTCATAGATCCGTTTCTTTTCACTGTCCACCTCATGCGGGTGATCTGCATGTGTCTCAAATCTGATGGTGGGATCGAGAATGTATGCCGAGTTGTTCTTAATGGCAATGATATCAATTCGCCGAACACTTCCTTGTGTGGCTAGTCCCTGTACCTCTTGATGGACTGTAAACCCTACTTCCTTCAGTGCCTCGGCCAGCATAGAACGGACAGCATGGTGACGGATGTTGCGAAGGGCCTCACTATAGGGACAGAAGCCAAGGATACTGCTCGTGTGTAGCGAAAGAAAGCACAAAGAACAGGAGTTGGTCACCAAAAGTTATAGACTGTATAAAATGAGACATCATATAAAATACTGTAGCCTATATATCAAGTTAAAACATTGGGCGAGACCTCATTCATATGAATATTTGATATATATTGTACATAGTTGTGCAAATGTCAAAATTTGAAATAACTTTCTCCGCGGTGTCACGAACGTGTTCTGAGTCTAGAATGATGACATGTTTCCACATGGCATCTAGTTTCGAATGAGAGGTGCAACAAGTTACGTCTATCTAAAATAGATTACGTAATTCATCACTACAGTATTAAACACTGCATGTTTGTTTGAATGAGAACATCAATGAATTTCAAATAAACAATGATACCCTCAAATAACAGTATTTGTATTTCGTAATCATGCGTAAATACATCTCCAGCGTAGAAAATTGATCAGATCACACTAATACTTATCAATAGATTGCTATGATAGGTAAACATTATGCATTGTGGATTCTATATAAATTGGTTATGTTAGAACTAATAAATTATTTCGTTTGTTTTGAAAGAAATCCTCGAAGAAAATAAATATACGGTTATTCATCGTTTATGTTACTGTATGTAGGATAAAGGTTGGTAATATTGTGATATTAGTAGCCTAATATTATGATAGTTCTTTTTTGAGAATTTTTTACAATTTTACTGAGCGAGAGGAAGATCACTTTTTTTTGCGTCAGCGCATTAAGGGAATGCTCGTAGACAAGTTTCTGCACAAAACCGGTTCTTCTCTCGCTCAGTAAAATTGTAAAAAAATTTCAAAAAGTACTTTCACAATATTATTAGTATTACAATTTACTAACCTTTACCCTATGTAAGAAATAATATTAAAATGATATATTTTCGAATACTCTTCACTTTTTAACTTGTATTCCACAAAATCATATGTTTGTTCCAACATATAATACATTTCAAGACAAATTCATTATATTCAGAACTAACAATATTTCGTAATGCATAATGCTATATGAGTTAGTGTCGAGCAATGTCCAAACACGACAGGCGATTATTAAGATGTTACAAACTTCGCCCTACTCCATAGGCATCCAACAATACGTAGAAGTGAAGCATTTAACTAAAATAAACAAACTCGTTAAAAACCGGTAAGAAGCCTTATGTTCGGTTAATGTTTTCTGAATCTCTGTACAACTGAAGTTCAATTTCTCTCTTCCTTATGTTTGATTCCTTTCTCTTCAGATCCTCTTCTTTATGTTTTAGCTGCACGAGTATAGCAGGCACATACAGAGTGATTCAGAAGTCCGGCGACATAGACAATCCCCGTTATTAATGCAGATAGCGAAAAATGGAGACAGAGGAAAGTTGTTGGAAATATGTAGTTTTCAATCTAATGTGCTTAAATTTTCGACGTAGAATACAACGTTGCGACTTTACAATAGTAAGATACACCTGCCAGTCCAAGTGTTATCAATAGTTCTAGGGAATTCTAAATACTCATTATTTAACGGTACAAAATACTTGACATGCAGAATTTAGCTGTTATTTAATTTCTCACAGTGCAAAGAAACATTTCTTTAATTGATAGCATAAGAATTCATGAAAATTTCATTTTTGCCTAGCGTTTTTCCCTAACTTTTATTGGCAACACCGCTAATTATCATGATCATTTCGTAACTATGGTAATTGCGGCAATGTAAATGCCCCCATTTAAGGACGAAGCATGTGGCAACACATGTTTTCCGTTCTCATTGAGGGTCGTATCAGTGTCCATTGACGTTCAAAGGTATTTGACCCTACTAATCGATGGTGATCGATAATTTGTTGGTGTAAGTGTGGATTTTTTTAGTTATTACTTCTATGAATAGATGCCGAAGATAATAGTCACTGTTGCCAATCGTAGATAAATATACCAGTGTTACAGAATTTAATTTTTCATCCCACTCTATTGACTGTAAAAAAACACTGAGTTTGGCTGTAAACCGCTGATATTGTCTATTAGAAGAATAATTTATGCTTAATCTACATAATCATTTTCTCTGACAATTTTTAACGGTCCCAATAATGGTGCCACCTATTGAGAACTTAAGGAACTTTTTTAAAACATGTCAATTTTTATATCTTCGGTTATGACTTATCCCGTGGTTGAAAAGTTCGCTTACACGATCATAAAATCGTAGGTCAGATATCTTTGAATGTCAGTGTAGAATTTAAACGGTGAACGATACGTTGAAAATTCAAGCACGTTAGAGTCAAAACTACAATTTCCTACCCTGTAAGCGAACTTTCTAGCCACGGGATAAGTCAGAACCAAAAATATTTCAAATTCACAAATTTTGAAATAGTTTCGCTGGTTCCCAGTAGATCATTCTGTTATTGATTCCGGTTAAAATGTATTGGGAAAATGGTGATGTATTTATTTTATTTTATTGGGTTATTTTACGACGCTGTATCAACATCTAGGTTATTTAGCGTCTGAATGAAATGGTGATAATGCCGGTGAAAAGAGTCCGGGGTCCAGCACCGAAAGTTACCCAGCATTTGCTCGTTTTGGGTTGAGGGAAAACCCCAGAAAAAACCTCAACCAGGTAACTTTCCCCAACCAGGATTCGAACCCGGGTCACCTGGTTTCGCGGCCAGACGCGCTGACCGTTACTCCACAGTTGTGGACTAATGGTGATGTACATTAAGTATAAATTATTATCATAATTGCCAGTATCAGCGGTATCCCACTAAACCTAGTGCTTTTTACAATAATTCTAAGAGATTAAGTTTTGAATTGTATAATGCGGGTATATTTCTGTGCCCGGGAGGAAAAAAGTCTTAAGTCAATTTTTTTATGAAAATGAGATTTTTATATATTTTGAAAGCGGATACAGTTCTCTACAATCTGGTAAAACGGCTAAAGTCATATAACATTCCTGACTGGATTTATAGAGCGTTACCAAATATCCTAAATACTTTTGAATCGAGCACACACAGAATAAAGGACTTAAGAATGTTTAATACTTTATTCCTTACAAACCACCACATGTTTACTTTCCATGCTTCCCTATTAATAAGGTCTAACTTGTATTTTAGCCATTTTATCACACACTGATGCCCTTTGCTTTTAAAACTTTAAGCATCAGGGTGAACAATCCTATAGGCTAATTGTTATAATTAATGTTATATCTTAGTACGAGAGGACCAGGTATTTGGAATAATTTTTGTTTTATGATTATTACTAATTTTTGTTATTTTGGCAGATAAATGCAATGGATTTAGAATCTTTGAATATATATTTATTCTATAGATAGTATTTATGTTTAAGGAGGTTTTTGGTTTGTTTATTATTTTTATTAGTTATTTTTGTTATGGTTGGGGTCGCTTTTTGACCTTGTTGGAACGTAAGGTTCTTACTATGCCTGATGAGGCACCAAAAATGAAATATAAAGTTCCAATATCTTTACGATTTGTTGAGAATATTCATCGTTGCAAAGTTAGTAGAATGGCTGAGATTAAATAGGTGATAGTTTGTAAATATATTAAGGAGAATTACTTCTCTTCTACTATCTTAATGAATAAACTTACTAGAAGGTCTTATATTCATATTTTGTATGATAATAGAATGCAATTCTATGGGAGTAAATTAATTAAGACCCATTTTGCATTCCTAATAATTTACATTTCTCATTTATTTTGACATCAAAAAGGTCTTATGTTTAAATAGTCCCTTCTACTCAGTTTGGATTCTAGTCTTAAGGGCTTAAGTGCGGCTATTTTTGGAAATAATCAAGAAAATTGTTAAATGAGCAACATTACCTATTTTAGAAGAAATATGAACAAATAATATCCAGAAAAAACCTCAGTTAAAAATACTTTATAATTGACACAATTTCAATCTTTCTACTGTTTTCCTGAAAAGTATCAAATTTTTACTTAAGATCTTTTTTCCTCCCGGTCACAGATTTATGCATGATTGGCGACACTGACTGTTATCTTCGCCATCTATTCATAGATGTAATAACTAAAGAAGGCACTCATAAACTAACAAATTATCGATCACTATCGATTAGTAGGGGTGAGGTAACTTTGAACGCCAGTGTATCTATACCTTGTACTTCCTACTCTCAGTGTGAAAATGAATATGTCTACTAATTGCGCATTCCTAGTGAGTCGTAAGCCGGTTAGGAATGGAAAGCAAGAGGCCTCGGACATGTGTAAACTTGGAATTGAGTTGGTTTGCTAAACATTGTGTGTAGTATCCCTTTCGACGGATCGATCTGGTCCCCTAATCCGTTCTCTGCTCGCATCAAATCATGGGCAAACACATTAAGCCAGCGGATACTTGATTGCTCGGATCGCTCTATCTTAACATACGTAAATAACGCCGCTACCCTCATGTCACAATTCGGTCCATTCATTTTTACTCCCGGACAGTTGTCATTCAACTGCCAAGAAGTGATGTAAAGTATTGAAACTCCAGTGTCTGACGTCTACTACATGGGAGATAGCTTTGTATATCTGAGGCTCAAATAATTTCGAATTATAATGGAGTGTTTCAACAAAGCTGTTATTCTAAATCTTACAAGGGAAGCTCCTACGTATATACATACATGCACATACACACATATATATAGGCCAACATGCATATAATTATACATATATTAGAGTTACAGTAAATTATAATAAATACGCATACCGATTGAGCAGTAAATGATGTCATTAATTTCAGCAGTTATTCTTCGAGATATTTGAAACAACAAGTTTAATACAATTTTGCTCGTTTTCGGTTCCTTTTAGAGTTAAAAATTGTTTTATATGTAATATTTCATAGCGTGTTTTGAGAGGGTCATTGATTTAATTCCCAATATGCTCAGTCAGTTTAAGAGAGCAGTGTATTATTTATTTATTTATTTATTTATTTATTCATTTAATTGTTTATTTATTTATTGATTTATTTATTTATTCATTCATTTACTTATTTATTTATCTATTTATTTACTTAATTATTTATTTATTATTTATTTATTTATTTATTCATTCATTTATTTATTATATTTATTTATTTATTTATTTACTTACTTACTTATGTATTTATTTATTTATTTATTTATTTCTATAACAGGGCAAAGCGCCAGTTACAATAGACAATACAGATAGGCCTATTTGCTTAAAACATAAAATTGGAGATAACATGAAGAAAGAGATAAAACAGATACAAATGCAAAATACAAGTGTAAATACAAATTAAAAATGAAAAAAGAGACAAATAGATACTGACTAAATAAAAGACACAGATATATATATATATATATATATATATATATATATATATATATATATATACATGAAAAATACAAAAAAAAAAAAAAAAAAAAAAGAAAAATAGATGATAATATACAGTATGCTTCAAAGAAATTTCGTTCTGTAAAGGAATTTTGTAATGTTACATTTGTTCGGATCAAATTTTTGCACATTTAAAGAGCAAAACTGTAATTCTTTCAAGCATTTATTATATTACACTACTCTTTTAAATTAAATTGTCATATTGGGAATTAAATCTATGGCTTTCCCAAGACAAGCTATAAAATGTTTCATATAAAACAATTTTTACTTCAAAAGGAAGTAAAAGCGAGCAAAATGTATTGACCTTTTTTGTTTGAAATATCTCGAAGAATAACCTCCTGACATTAATTACGGTTCAGCCTGTATAAATTAGAATAGCCAACCTCCATATTTGTTTCCATTAGTGTATCTATTGTGTTATTCAATTTAGACATTTCTTTTTCTCTACTGGTGCGTAATTTCTTTTTGTTGCTTGAGTGGCAATTCCTAATTTCATTTGAGTTATGGACAATTATAACTAGGAATTTTTCCCCTGGTCGGAAGACTTTCGACGACGATATTTATTAACAGATTCTGATTTTTATTTCAGCGATTAACGATCTATAAAATCTTCTTTATGGCACACTGTCAAGTTTGAGAATTTGTTCCTGTGACGCGGATTAATCGACCTCAATTTCCTCCGGGAGGAAGTGATGGAAAATACCTATACCGCTCTTAAATTAATTTCCCTTGCTGGTATTCGAACCTCGAATCTCTAATATATTTGAGCAAGATAGTTAACCAAGGTTTAATTTGAAAGCTATTGTAATTGTTTTGTCTTATTATGTCAAGCGTTAATTAAATTATATTTGAAATGTGTACATAGATCAGTACTGGAAATGAACTTCAACAATTCCCATGTAAATTCCAGGAGAGTTGTGTTTATATTTACTTCGAACCGTATAGTCAAATTCACAGCGGACATTATGAAATCTAATAATGCAACAGGCAGATTTGAAACTAAATAATGTAATCATTCATACAGCCAAACCTATCAGATATTTAATCCTGATAAACGATAGAACATTCCTGTACATCACAGTGTTTCATTAAATTCACAAATAATTACTTGGTTGAGTGGCGTAGTGACCTGACTCACCTTGCTGCTTCCATCAATTGGCCAATTACCATGCTTCTGTCAATCTCACTTCTGCGTATTCAATTCGCAGCAGCTTCAATCCCACCTGTTTACATATGTATATTGTCTGACCGCCACTACCCAGAAACAGTTGCTAATGAAAGGAGAACCTGAGGTAATAGCTACGGATGGGCTTACAGCGACATTGGAAATGCTTATATATCTCTGTTATTCGTTACATCAAATTTTTACTCACATCATTCTGCATACATTACCAACATTTTATACAGTTTACTCTTCTGAACTATTTGGAATTAAAAAGGCATTTGAGAATGTACTGAAACATCCTGATAGCGATCGGTATCTGCTCTTTTCGGATTCTCAATCTGCCATAAAAGCCCTACATAGCTCATCCTCTAAATCTCCAGTGATCAACGAAATTCAACATTATTACACTGAGATCTACAACCAATCAAAGCAAATTATCGTAATCTGGATTCCTTCCCATCAAGGTCTGCATGGAAATGAACAGGCTGATATGGCAGCAAAAGAAGCAACCCGTCTTCCTATACAGCAGAGGTCTGCATCGGACGTTTTCGCTCGAGCGCCAAGTAGTTCATAGCATAATCCGATAGGTAGCGCACATGCATGATGGGTAAAATTGTCACGAGCGATAAATCCTCGAACGGTATAAGACGATCGTTAGACATTCGTTCTTGTTACAGTGATGAACTGTGTAGTAACATCATAGATGTTTATCATTTCAAGACTTTGCAGTGTTTAACTAACCTCTCCATAGTACAACTACAAAACTTGCTTTAAAATGTAATATAAATGTTGTAGGTAAATGTTTTTTTTTCTTTTTTTTTCCACACAGGAGTGATTTTGTTATTGCCACAGTAAATGTAATTATTATAAACGGAGAACACAATCACGATAATGCAAGAACTGTATCAAGTTTTCTAGAAATAATAATAATAATAATAATAATAATAATAATAATAATAATAATCTCTAATAATTAGTGTATCAATCTTTGCGTCTGTAACAGTTATGCAGCATGATTATTCGTTTTATTATATTTTCTGTGACGTTATCTCTGTACTGATATTGTTATTAATCTACTGATATATCAATAATATTTTGTGAAACGTTTCTACATTGTCGCAGTATATAGGCGGAACACTGTGTATGGACCTATCATAAATTATATATGTGGTAAATCAAATATTGAATAATTATTAATTAGCAATAATAACTGTATATCGAAGTTTTTCATACTATTTTATTTATAACTTCATGTTATGCTTTTGGTACGTTCCATTGACTGTTCCATTAAACGTTTGTCATAAACGCAGAAAATAAAGCCTTATTTTTACCGTGTGAGGAAAACATATGTGTATCTTATCTGTCGCCTTCCATACAAGTTAAGACATGTCGGTGAGATGATCTTGTACTGTGCTTCTATTTATTACGAGCGTATCACGACCGATCGTATCTCACTCGAGAGTGTGACACTCGACCGAGTTCAAGCGAGCGATTTAACTCCAATGCAGCTCTCTGCTATACTGGATATGGACATTGACACTTGGAATAGTGATATAGCCACTCATCTTAAAACAAAGTTAAATGGTCTCTGGTACTCCAATTGGCTTCAAACATCTACTAGCAGACTCAGGGAAATTAGAACTGCTTCCAATTTATCCTATCCAACTAAACATCTATCACGCAGGAATCAAGTTCTCATCAACCGACTACGTATTGGACATACCAAGCTCACACATGGTTTATTTATTAAAGAAGAAACCTCCTCCAGTTTGTAACACTTGCAGTGAAACTCTTTCTGTGAAGCACATCATCCAGGACTGCCGCAATACAATCAGTTACAACAACTAAAAATCCCCAACGATATAGCAAGATCTCTTGGTGAACCTTCTTACTGCGGTAGTGTCATAAAGTTTTTCAAGTTAACTGGATTGTTTGATAAAATTGTGTATTGTTTATAGTAACTTGCTAAATGTTATGTTATTATTAAAATTAATTCGTGTCGCGATATGACTTTTGTTATAAGTTAAAGCGACAATAAATAAATAAATTTAAAAAAAATCGTCATGTTCTGTGATAATACAAGACGTCGATTTCGTAATGCTCAATGATACATGTGTTTTCAACTTTCCTACGACAGAAAAGATGTTTATGGGATATCGTTTATTTCTCACTCTGTCCAGAGTGTTAGCATAGATAATATCATAAGCGATATCCATGTTGTTAATAATTTTCCGATCGCAAACGCTAGTGAATTTATCCAAATGAAGTGAAAAATTCACGTGGTATTCACTGACTATGATAAGTATTTCACTAATGAATAGAAGATAACACATATTATTAACAATAAGTTATCTCATTTTGTTAATACGAACCGTAATTTTTTATAATAGCTACACGCATGAATTTTCCTCAATTACGGTAATTTCTTTGTCACATTTACTCTTCTTGGTGCATAAAATAGCATATTTAAGCGAGACAAACTCACGAAATAACGCGAAAATTGAATCGTTGTGCGAAATACGTCAATAATCGCGGAATATTCCCCAGCTATCGTAAAAAATACTAAATATATACCCAAATTGTATTCTGAATTGTTAATAGTAATATGCGTTACAAGAGCGGTATGTTGAAGTTTTCATGTTCGAGGAAAAGCTTGAAGAAGCGAAACGTAGTTGAGATTTTTTAATTTCCGAGAATTGAAAGAAAACATACCACTCGTGTATCGTGCATTATTTTGTGCGAAGATCGTTTATTACATACCTGAAAGAGGAATTTCTAATTAGTTGCAATGAAATCTTCATCTTGGTTTCTGTTCAATGACGGCAATTTTGGAAAACAAAAATATATATCTTCAACATTGTTGCTTTAAAATGTTTTCTGTGTTTACTATACTCCAGCAGACCGTGATATATGTCTGTCTTTTTTTTCCCCCAGTCTATAAATGCGAACTTGAAACAAACAGCTTCCTTAATGTTACATGCATCACGAAATGCAGTAACTTTAGTGGAGTTGTAGAGTTTACTTAATTTTTGCAAATATTTAAACACAATAATTAACAGTGCAATTTAGGTGAAATTGCAGTGGTACGTTTCCAATTTATAATTATTACTATATTGAACGTCTCTAAAAATAATATGTTAAAAGCCTAAAGCAGCAAAATCAATATGTCACTTAAGCGGTAAGAAGAGGGAAATTGTTATGTGTGTTCGGTTGGGAATACTGAATGTGGAATTTTATACTTTCCGTGGATTGGTTTTGTGCGGAAACCATGCAAATACGCACGATCTCGCACAAAAATTTTTGTGACTTTTGTTTCAGTTCATTTGTCAATAGTTTGGTAACGCAAATATTTCCGTATTTTGTCTATGGACATTATAAGGAATGAAATGTAAGTGGGATTAATATCATTAATTTCAGAGGGTTATTCTTTTAGAAATGAATTAACAAAGCAACTACTGTTAGGCCTACGTCATAAGCAAAAGATATGTGCCCATGTGTTGTAAACATGTCAGCTCTATAGCTTCAGGAGGTTTCGAAATAATAATTTAATATTCTGATGGTAGGAAGTTGCTCACCAATATCACCTTAAAAGCATAATGCGATAAGAGTTTTGTTATGGAATATTAGTTACACTTAAAACATATACAGTACCTAGGTAACTTTGCTTTGTACTATAATATTGTTTTGATTAGTTCATTGATTACTTTTATAAGGCTAAAGATACCATCAAAATCAATTCTAACTTATGTTATACTCAATCTCTTTTTTGGCATATCACTTTCTTTATGAATGATGTGTTTCATTCACTTAGTACACTATATTTGTACTACTATGGAATTTATGTGAATATTCCTTCTTAACACTTTATTATGTTATTAACGGTTTAAAACAGTACTGCAATATTAAGAAATTGGTGTAAATACTTCTGTTTTACAGACAATATAGATAATATCAAATAGAAAGGAGCCATACAAAAATAATGACTTAAAACTTCATGTTCCGTTTGAAGTTTGTGCACCACTGTTTTCTTAATCTAACAGGCTGCTTATTCCTCCTTCCATACCTAGCGCTTGATGCCCGCGCACGACGTCAAGGTCAGAAAAATGCTCTTGCTTTGACATCACTGGCTTAAGGGGAGAGGATGTTATTTTTTGGTGAAAAATGAGTAAATTAAAAAAATCTTTAAAATACTCTGTGATATGTGTGGAATGCATAGGATTACATTTTGTGGGTATTTGTGCCCTTATCGGATGTTGAGTCGCCATTTTTAAACTTCATGCATTATGAATTTTTAAATCACTCGTCCGCCTTTATTTTTGTTTCCGGTATATTAAGTTAAAAACAATGTTTTTTCCTTTAAAACACCCTTTGAAATGTGTGGAATGCATTGCATTACATTTTGTGGGTATTTGTGCCCTTATCGGATGTTGAGACGTCGTTTTCAAACTTCCTGCGCTATGGATTTTTAAATCACACGCCCACTTTTATCGGTTTCCAGTAACTTCAATCTTTTTGCTACATTGCCAGACAAAAATGGATGTAACTTCTGAACTATTTAAGATACATGCATGAAATTTAGATCACACATTCATTAGGAAACTTTTCACTGTAACAGAAGTTTGTTAATTGATCTCATTTTAAAAATACGTCCGTTTGTTTCCAAGAAAGGAAATCAGAAAATTGTTATTAAATTTTAATTGTTTATTTTACAAACGTAGGGACTAATATCAAAATTCTGTTACAGACAGTTCGTAGAACATGCTTTTGCAAATACATTGCAAAAAACTGTTTGAATCTATCTTTAAAAACGGTTTAGATATATCGGTTTTAGTACAATCCTGCATTGGGTATATTTTTTTTTTCAAATTTGGGCCCCCAAATAATTTTTTTTTTCAAAATATTTTTATTTGGTTGAGTTTCCACAGCTATGATCTCTCTACATACAAAAAATTAATATTTTACACCAAATAGGAAAAAAGTTTTAAAAAATACTGTCCTCTCCCCTTAAATCCATATTGAGTTAGTATGTACAGACGTGGACAAATTATTAACAAAATTGACGATTTTTATGATATTTTGTTTACAAAATTTGACTTTTCAATTTAGACTACAGTTGACAATTTTGGATATTTCCATCATTACAGCAGAGAGAAATATGCAAAAATGTCAGCTGTAGTTTAAATTGAGGAGTCAAGATTTGTAAAAATATATAATAAAAATCTTCAATTTTGCTAATAATTTGTAAATTAGCAAAAATGTCAACTGCATTGAAGAGTCAAATTTTGTAAAAATATAAAACAAAAATCTTCAGTTTTGCAAATAATTTGGAAATATCCAAAATGTCAGCTGTGGTCCAAATTGAAGAATCGAATTTTGTAAAAATATACAATAAAAATCTTCAGTTTTGCTAATAATTTGTAAATATGCAAAAACATCAAATGTAGTCCAAATTGAGGAGTTAAATTTTGAAAAATATGCAACACTAATCTTCAATTTTGCTAATAATTTGGAAATACACAACAATGTCAACTGTAGTCTAAATTGAAAAATCGTATTTTGTAAAAATATATAATAAAAATGTTCAATTTTGCTAATAATTTGTCCACGTCTGTACATATGTCTATAACTATCAATATCATTATCATCATCTAAAGTTTTAATATTAATATCTCCAACTATGATATGATTAAGATATAATTTTTGCTTACAAAATGTATTGAACCATACTGTATATATTAAATTACTTACAAATCTTATGTAATTACTGTTAAATCTTTATTGTAAAACTATTAATGACGAAGTGATATAAATTCAAAAAATTTACAACTGAACCAATAACTTTTGCGGAATTAATACGGTTCTAGCTTCATGCAGAACAAAACAATCTTTCTGCTGGAAATGTACTGATACTCTTTAAGTGCCGAATGAGGACTTTGAGAGGACTGCTGGATTACCAACTATACATTTTATACTCGAAATCCCCTTGTCAAAGCAAACAGAAGCTCTTACAATAAATCCCACTCTTTGCTGAATACCACGCTCTAGGAAAATCTGCTGGGCTTCGTCGACTAACATGGGTTCTGCGCTCGCACGTCTCTAATTGAGAAGCGGATCCAACTCTGAACGCTGTAGCACACATTAGGCTGTGCGTTCTTTCATAGCATATTACAATGTGCAAGATTTGTGGTTCATATGAAGTGCTGAATGCAGTATGTTGGCAAGCCACATACTGGTAACTTTACAGGAGACCATTTAAAAATCTCAAAAAGTTATATATTTGGAAAGTATGGCTATTTAAATGTAAGACCAGTTTTGTATATGTTTATTTAACGATGCTTTATTAACCTACGTTAATGTTAGTGATATTGAATTGATTAAAAACTTGTTTGCTTCCAACTCACTTCTCTTAAATCGTACCCTACTGTAACTACGGTTGTACATTTGTTGGTATAAAATCTCCTGATTTGCTATAGTATTTTATGCTCGACCATGCCGAAATGTAGTAATTATACACCTGGTAGCAGCCCTTTAATGGACCTCATTAAAGTACATCTATTCATTAAAGTTCAGGTGTTCCACCAATCAGAAAACACCATTGTAGCAATATGAAAGCGCAAGTATCGATTATTCTCGGATATCCAATCGAAAGACAACTAACCAAACGTCACGGAGGCTGGAAATCCAATACTGTCGCAGAAAGTTATGTTCTGTTACTATAATAATTAGCGTTAATTGCAAATAATATTCAAATAAATTCCATTTGTCATCTCGTTTTTCAATGTCGAATTCAATTTCAAGGTTATATAAAGTTTAACGTTTATCTTACTCTCTAGAATATCAAGGTCGTTGACATTCGTTGCCCGGAAAAAATCAATACTTTCCCGTCTGCGCACATCTCACAATTTACGAGATATTGCACAAGGTCAGTTCCGCTCCCCAGTCAGATAAGAATAACATGAATACTTATGAATAATTTCAAGTTAGAAATATGGTCGAGCATAAAAAGTCGTATGAAACTTGCCTATAATGGTAATTAAGACTTTCGTATGAAAATTATGAAACGCGCTTGCGCTCGTTTCATAAACATACTCGCGTCTTAATTACTACCATTATAGGCTCGTTGCATAATGTACTATAAAATTTCATACATCTAATCGTTCTTCTAATAAAGTGTAACTGTCCCTTTCTAAATTAACCTCCTCAAGTCAAGCAACTCGGAATAATAACCTACCAACACTTACTTTGTCCACCGTTGTGACTGAGGGATTAGTGAGTCTAACTCCTAACTCAGCGGACCCGGGTTCGATTCCCGGTTGAGACGAGTTGCTTGGGTGAAGTTCTTTCGGGGTTTTTCCCTCACTCCTATGGATGAATATCAGGTAACTTTATCAGGCGATTGGAACCCTACTCATCTTCGCCACTTTCTTTCCTCTCCTATCATCCTTTTATCCTTTACTTCTTCTGGTTTTCAGATCGCTCTACAGGCGGCCCTCCGAAGCTGCTGGCTCTCTCGACCGGCCTCCGTGGATGGATAGCTTGTGCAACGGAACCCGGGGAAGGACCGCCTCGGACCGTTAAGAGAGCCTTGGGGGGTTGCCGAAGCAGGAGTGGTACATGGACTCTGTTGGCTGTAGGGAGCGGTCCTTAGGTTGTTAGGTCGGTGCGAGTAGAGGATCGGTGGGCACACAACTAATCCCATATAGGGGGAGGTGTACAATAGATCTCAGCTCGTAGTGCGTGGGATGTTGCTTCCCTCTCTCCTAACAAGGAAAAAAACACATGTTCTTTCCCTTTGCGTTAGATTAAGAAATATTATGCACTATTTTGTTATCCTACGAAAGTATTTCACTACACACATTTTACGAAGCTATATTGCAAAATGGTATTATTACAAGCATTAGTACAAGCTATATTGCAATATGGTATTATAACCTTATTATATGATTACAAATTTCTGATTTAAGATTCTTAAAATGTGAAGACTTGGAAATTTCATATTTTATATGTATTTGTAATTATATAATAAGGTTTTAACAACTCGACAATAAGGGCATATGCACATAAAATAAGAGAATATTCCCAAATTTAATTCCAAAATTATGTTGATTTTAATATATTCTATGCTCATCTATGCTCATTGCATCAGGGTTTTAATTGTTGATAATAAGGACACATGCATTTAAAATTAACAGGTTATTATATTGTAACATGAATATGTGTCTGATGATGTCGTCTGGAACGATAAACACGTATATACTAAAATAAATCATGTAATATAAGGGCTTACACTTTACATCCTTACATACACATATGAAGTTAAGTCATTGACTGAAAACATCAAATCATTGCATTGTATATCATAGACTTATCTGATAAATTATTCAACATGAATTGCAAACTCCTTTTAATCAGCTGTTTCGGGCCTAAATATTTAGAAGGTAACCCTTTAAACACGCACTCCTCTCTAAATGCTGCAATCAATTTTTCTTACATATTACTTTACTAAAATGACTACTCCTACTCCAGATTTTGTACTTTGTTCGTGATTATTTGTGGGTCTTCTTCAAAAGGAGCTTAACAAAACTTACTATCAGGTCTTTCAGTGGAACTCAAGATTTTTTGGGAAAATATTTTATTTCTTTTAGACATAAATGTTACTTGGCTTTATATTTGAATATATAAAATATTTTTTGTTAGTTCCTGAGGAATATTCTCAAAACGTAAATAGTAAGTTTTGTTTCAGAGAGTTTGAAAGGTATGTGTAGGAGTAGTAGTGATTTTTTAAAATACAATCTAAATTTACAAAAATGTTAATAAGTCATATAATTTTGTGCAAAATGAGATGAACGTTTTCAGAAATACTAATTATATGATATATGTATCAATGTTCAAAGATCTATCTCAATGGTTAACACCATTCTGTGTATCCTAAACAACGCTGTAACTGCTGCAAAATTTATTAGCGTCGATGGAATTGGTGATAACGAGATGGTATTTGGCGAGAGAAGCCAACATTCGCTGAGTGATTACCTGAAATTTGTTTAACAACTGGTGAAAACATCGGGAAAAACCCAGCTAGGTAATCAACCCAAGCGGAAATCGAACTCACCCAGTGCAGCTCTGAGTCAGCAGATAAGCGCCCCTACCGTCTGAGCTACGACGGTGACGTCGTAGATTTATTCCACATAAAAAAATTGTTCCTCATCTTCAAGCAAAATATTTTTGGCCATTTTTCAACCACGTTGAATTTCGGTGCTCAATAACTTCTGAAGTTGAAGACATCGTTGAGTAAAGTACTGTTTCTAGTAGTGTTATTAGTATTTTATTTTCATCGCGACAATTCATGATTTTATGTCCATTGTTTTCTCTCTCTCTCTCTATATATGTTCAAGTTTTATGTATAGATAGCTATAATTTTGGGAGACTGGTGAGCGTCCGTAACTAGATTCCAGTAAAATTATAATTCACGCTAGTTTCGACGTAGCAGCAATATATTACACGGATGCAAAGAGAGGATAACACGAATTTCCTTTCCTCTTATTAACAACTTGAACCGGTGGCGACATACGCACTTCTCTGCGGGATAGTATACTTGGCTGTTTAACCACACCGACGATAAGTGCATTAGTTTCGTGTTAACCCATAAGTGCTTTCACACGCTCTCCAACTTGAAGTAGTCATAGTTTGCTTTTTACTTCAAACACTAGAATGGGCAAGCGCGCTGTGTTTGCATAAAGCAAATACAGTTCTGTTCCAGATAACTGAATTGGTCATTACAGAATTGGGTTAAGTTGTGTTAACCTTTGCGAGTGATCCTTGAGTCTTTCAGTTGCTTCCCTCTCACACACAACATGGAAGGCTTGTCTGTACTCCAAGATATGCTTCAAAACTTCAGCTCAAGGGGTAACTTGAAGGTAAACTGTGACTGAAATAATTCATTTCATCTATGTGGGACTTTTGATAAATTCGTGGACTTTCCGCTTGCATTGAGGGGGATTGAAAACCATAAAATTAATATTCCTTAAAGTTTAGTCATCATCATCATCATCCTTCACGAATTAGGCTTCTGTAGACCTGTTTGGGTCCCATTTAGCAGTCTTCTGAAAGGTCTTCATGGTCGACGATGTCCTCTAGGTTTATACTGCATCATAATTTTTGGGATTCTTGAAATTTCCATTCTTCTTACATAATCTAGCCAATTGAATTTGTATCTGCTGATTTTTTCTTCTACTGACTCTACTTCTAATTGTTCTAAAATTTCTTCATTCCTTTTTCGATCTAAAAGAGTATATCCTGCTGTCCTAAAAAATTTCATTTCCGTTGCTTTGATTCTGTTCATGTCTTTTTTCTTTAATGTCCAAATCTCGCTTCCGTATAAAAGGGAAGGTAATGCTAGTTTATTGTAATATTTTTATTCTTGTAGATTTTTGTACTAATTTAGCTTTTAATGTATTATAGGCCTATATATAATTTTAATGTACCGAAGTACATATGATATTTCCATGCAGATATTCTGAGTCATCATGTGATGAAAGAGTAATCGAACGGAGAAAAATTCTCTCCGGCGCCGGGATTTGAACCCGGGTTTTCAGCTCTACGTGCTGACGCTTCATCCACTAAGCCACACCGGATACCACCCCGGCGTCGGACAGAATTGTCTCAGATTAAGCTCCAACACTTGGGTTCCCTCTGGTGGCCGCCCTCTGCACTACGTCATAGATGTCTATGAACGTAGGACCGAAGTCCACATATGTGCTGAGGTGCACTCGTTATGAATGACTAGTTGGCTGGGATCCGACGGAGTAAGCGCCGTCTTAAATCATGAAGTGATTTACGCATATCATATATATTATTTTAATGTACCGAAGTACATATGATATTTCCATGCAGATATTCTGCGTCATCATGTGATGAAAGAGTAATCGAACGGAGAAAATTCTCTCCGGCGCCGGGATTTGAACCCGGGTGTTCAGCTCTACGTGCTGACGCTTCATCCACTAAGCCACACCGGATACCACTCCGGCGTCGGACAGAATTGTCTCAGATTAAGCTCCAACACTTGGGTTCCCTCTGGTGGCCGCCCTCTGCAGTACGCCGTAGATGTCTATGAACGTAGGACCGAAGTCCGCACATGTGCTGAGGTGCACTCGTTATGAGTGACTAGGCTTAGTGGATAAAGCATCAGCACGTAGAGCTGAAAACCCGGGTTCAAATCCCGGCGCCGGAGAGAATTTTTCTCCGTTCCATTACTCTTTCATCATTTTAATGTGTTATTTATTATTCCTAGAATTTGTGTAAATTTGGTAATTTTCTTATTCACATCTTTTTCATTTTGATAAGATATTGCACAACCCAGATAATTGAAATTTTGTACTTGTTCGAGGCATTGGTTATTAAACTTTAGTACATCATGCATATACACTGTGGGTCAAAAGTCGCTTTCCCCAATATTCGTTCTTAAGTTTCATACTGGTATAGGCCTAGATATTCAGATATCGTAACTTGAATAAACGAATAGCGGTGTAATAAGTGGTGGAGTCACAACCATGTTCGTGCGTCAACTGTTTTTCCGATATGCAGTTGATATGGCAACAGAATGGAGCACCATCTCATTTTGGTGTACGAGCATTCCATGAATGGATTGGCCGTCGTGGCACAACAGAATAGTCACCCAGTTCTTGCGACCTGACACCATGTGATTTTTCGCTGTAGAGTATCTAGAAAAATTATATTTTTGCTCAGAAAAATCAGTTGCGACAGATGACGGAACAGTCATTCGTGAAAATCGATGAAAACCGTGACTTACGTTCTGCCATCCGGAAATCATGTCCAAACGTTGTGAATTGCCTATCGAGAAACAGGGCCTCCATTTTGAACAAAATATGTAAAGGAATGTATAGTCAAATGTAATTAAATGTAAGGAAATGGTTGGGGAAAGCGACTTTTAATCCACCCTGTATATTGTTAGTACTGCACTCACTTCTAGCCAATTGTTGAAATTGAGTTAGCATCATTCAACAATTTGGAAACAATTAAAATATCACGCCACTATTGTTCTTCAAAAAAGTTGTGAAAATTCAGTGAAATGAATTGCAGATTTCAAATAGTAAACCGTATAACGATGACGTAATACATCTCAAGAATGAGCATCGTGCAGGTAGGCCTAATAATACCTTACCAGTTCCAGATGAAAATGTGAGAGACCGAAATTGTTACTGGATAGAGGTAGATGTTTGCCGCTAGAAATTATAAGTATTTGTAATCACGTGTCAAGAGCAGAATGTTCATCATCATCATCATCATCATCATCATCATCATCATCATCGTCATCATCATCATTCATTGAATAAAAAAACATTTATTCACTCAATCATTCATTCATTCATAGTCTTCTGCCCAAGGGCAGTTGATTCACTGCAAATTCACCATTCTCCAGCCTCCCCTATTTTCTGCCTTTCCCTTTATCTCCGCGTAAGATCATACATACTGAGGAAAATTCCAACAAATCAAATTGTATTACACACAAAACATACATTATTACAATATTGTGAACAACATTAATATTTTTGCATAAAATTCGCGTCAAAACTGTATCACACACATAAGTACAAACATTTTACATATTTTATCAATTTTATATAGGCTACTAATAGTGCTATTAAACAAACAGAAAAATATGTAACACGAGTTCTATGTATTTTATATTTGATATTTTTTATATTTTTTACATATTACATTTTCGTCAAGTCAGCAAAACTATATATAAACTAGTTAAATTAAACATATCACTTACAACGATATTAGACATTTACTACATATAATTCATGATTTTAATTATTTATTGTTATGTTCATCACATTGAATACTATATTGAACTTATGTTTTTGATATCGTTATATCATTTGAATATCTGATGATGCCATATAGGCAAAAAAGTTCATAATATATTTTCTTTAGTAAGATATGATTGAGAAACTTTAAATAAATTTATAATCTTAGCAAAAATGTTCATATACTCGTATTTTCTTTAGTAAGATATGATTGAGAAACTTTAAATAAATTTATGCTCGACCATGCCGAAATGTAGTAATTATACACCTGGTAGCAGCCCTTTAATGGACCTCATTAAAGTACACCTATTCATTAAAGTTCAGGTGTTCCACCAATCAGAAAATACCATTGTAGCAATATGAAAGCGCAAGTATCGATTATTCTCGGATATGCAATCGAAAGACAATTAGCGAAACGTCACAGAGGCTGAAAATCCAATACTGTCGCAGAAGGTTATGTTCTGTTACTATAATAATTAGCGTTAATTGTCAATAATATTCAAATAAATTCAAATTGTCATCTCGTTTTTCAATTCTAAATCAATTTCCAGGTTATATCAATATTAATGTTCATGTTATTCTCTTGATTATATCAAGGTCAATGACATTCGTCCCTCGGAAAAAATCAATACTTTCGCGTCTGCGCACATCTCACAATTTAGAAGGTCAGTTCCGCTCCTCACTTAAATAACCATAACATGAATACTTATGAATAATTTCAAGTTAGAAATATGGTCGAGCATAAAAAGTCATATGAAACTTGCCTATAATGGTAATGAAGACGCTCGTATGAAAATTATGAAACTCGCTTGCGTTCGTTTCATAAACATACTCGCTTCTTAATTACTACCATTATAGGCTCGTTGCATAATGTACTATTATAATCTTGTCAGTATGTTTATTGGTCTGTAAAAGAACTCCTGCGGGACAAAATTTCGGCACACCGGCGACACTGATATAACCTCGGCAGTTGCGAGCGTCGTTAAATAAAACATAATTTAAAAACATATGTGTTTATGTGTGTATTGCTTCCACTCTCCACTTTCAAGCCGTACTATTATCTATTTATGGTATTATAATTTCAGTGATTGTGATGAAATCTCTAGTTACCATATAAAATAAAATTCTCACAGATAGGAAATAAGCTGAAAGTTTAAATAATACTTCATAGAACATGTTCAAACATACAGTTCAATCTGAGGTAAGGCTCTGGTTCTGTTTACTGAGGTAGCAACTTCATGATTGATTAACTGGCTGCCTGATTGACATTGCGGTATTAATGTTGTATTGGGCCTCACGCTGAAAGCATTTGCTTCTGGTTAAAAGCCTAAATTATGGATAATGTTTCTACTGCAGATAGCAACTGACGGGACACCGAATGCCATGTCGAAAAGACAGTTGAGATCCAGTGCACGTACATGATTATGTTGTCCGTAATGGCTGATTGATAGCGCTTATATGGTCTATGGAGTAACTTCGCGCATATGGGGGCGGAGACTATCTGTGTCGGAGTGCATTGCGGTCAGTATCAGCTCGATTCCGCTAAGGGGTAAGATGCTCGTAGTAGAAAGTAGAGTTCAGACAGAAATTATCCCCTCCTACAAGCGATTGCTCGCTTTGTTCTAGCAATGAAACACGAAAAAATATCAGACAATAGGAATATTTTGTACTAAATCATGCACCAATAACGTCATGTGCTATTGAAAAAATTTCTCGCAATATGAAATAATTTGTAGTGACATTCACATATGTTCAAGTTTCGTAACTTACGAATGCACGTTATTATTCACTGCAAACATCACGACTAAAATGAACATCACGGCTTAAGCATGTGTTTACTAGTATAGATTTAGGATTTCTGGAACACGCAGCGACGACATGTTTGTTTATATATCCTTATCCCTTGCAGTGTTCGGTGTGTGCCTTTAACTTCATTTAGGTAGCTGGAATACGGAGTCTAGTAATCATATTTTATAACATCGTGTTAGAGAGAAAATTAATAAGAAATGTGCATGTCATTTTTTCCACAGTGAAGATACCATCAGGATGCACAGCAACCCGTAAAAATTCATTTTCTTCCAAAATTCACATATTACCTTTTGCCTGGGAACCACAGAATTGACGTTTAAAAAGAATCCATTTATTCACGGAACAACAGACAAACCATAAGTCGGCCTGGTTGACGGATTTGGTAGAGCTCTGGCCTTCTATGCCTGAGGTTGCGGGTTCGATCCCGAGCCAGGTCAATGGCATTTAAGTTTGCTTAAATTCGACAGCCTCATCTCAGTAGATTTATTGGCATGTAAAAGAACTCCTGAGGTACAAAATTCTGGCACACCGGCAAGCGTTGCGAGCGTCGTTAAATAAAACATAACATTTGACAATCCATAATATGAAAACAATAATAAGAAAAAGTGAATCGCTCATCGCTGTGGACTAACGGTTAGCCTGTCTGAATGTAAAACGGGCGGGCCCAGGTTCGAATCCCGGTTGGGGAATGTTACCTGTTGAGGTTTTTCGGGGGTTTTCCCTCAACCCATTAAGAGCAAATGCTGGGTAACTTTGGGTGCTGGATCTTGGACTCATTTCGCTGGCATTATCATCTTTATTTATTTATTTATTCATTCATTCATTTATTCATTTATTTATTTATTTATTCATTCATTTATTCATTCATTTATTTATTTATTCATTCATTTATTCATGTATTTATTCATTCATTTATTCATTTATTTATTTATTCATTTATTCAATTATTTATTTATTTACTTATTTACATATTTACTTATTTACTTACTTATTTGTTTACTTGTTTATTTGTTTACTTGTTTACTTGTTTGTTTGTTTGTTTGTCTGTTTGTTTGTTTGTCTGTTTGTTTGTTTGTTTGTCTGTCCGTTTGTCTGTCTGTCTATCTATCTATCTATCTATCTATCTATCTATCTATCTATCTATCTATCTATCTATCTATCTATCTATCTATCTATCTATCTATCTATCTATCTATCTATCTATCTATCTATCTATCTATCTATCTATCTATCTATCTATCTATCTATCTATCTATCTATCTATCTATCTATCTATCTATCTATCTATCTATCTATCTATCTATCTATCTATCTATCTATCTATCTATCTATCTATCTATCTATCTATCTATCTATCTATCTATCTATCTATCGATCGATCTATCTAACCATCCATCCATCCATCCATCCATCCATCCATCCATCCATCCATCCATCCATCCATCCATCCATCCATCCATCCATCCATCCATCCATCTATCTATCTATCTATCTATCTATCTATCTATCTATCTATCTATCTATCTATCTATCTATCTATCTATCTATCTATCTATCTATCTATCTATCTATCTATCTATCTATCTATCTATCTATCTATCTATCTATCTATCTATCTATCTATCTATCTATCTATCTATCTATCTATCTATCTATCTATCTATCTATCTATCTATCTATCTATCTATCTATCTATCTATCTATCTATCTATCTATCTATCTATCTATCTATCTATCTATCTATCTATCTATCTATCTATCTATCTATCTATCTATCTATCTATCTATCTATCTATCTATCTATCTATCTATCTATCTATCTATCTATCTATCTATCTATCTATCTATCTATCTATCTATCTATCTATCTATCTATCTATCTATCTATCTATCTATCTATCTATCTATCTATCTATCTATCTATCTATCTATCTATCTATCTATCTATCTATCTATCTATCTATCTATCTATCTATCTACCTATCTATCTATCTATCTATCTATCTATCTATCTATCTATCTATCTATCTGTCTATCTTTTTATTTATCTATTCATTCATCCATCTATCCATCCATCCATCCATTTATTTTTTATTTATTTATTTATTTATTTATTTATTTATTCTGGTGTAATTAGGGCGATCAGGCCTTCTCTTCCACAACACCAGGAATACAAATACAATAATAAAAATAAAGAGAAAAAAAACGCTTATTACAAAGTAAAGCTACACAAGAAATAAAGAGAGAGAGAAAAAAACACTATTATCAACAGTAATCTCACTAGAGGTTTTGATTTATCTACAGAAAATCAAAACTCGAGTGGGATTTAATTGACTATTACACGATTAGAAGAAAGTAGGCTATATAAAGATTAGAAGTAACAAAGTGTACAATAAAATATTAATTGGCTTACGAAAATACAACTGTCTTCAAATGTATTATTGTACCATCTCAACATTACGCTAGATGGCAGTAGTGTTTTATGATGATGTTTTCTTGTTACCGGTATCAGTTGTGCCAACTATGGAGTCATCATTGAACTCTGTGGACGGTTACTAGTCAAGAAGGCTTTGTTGATTCAGTTTCATTTTTATTAAAACATTTGCATTACATTTCAATCATCCGGATCCCAGTAATCAACGTCACTTAACAGATGATTTTCAATAAATCTTATGTTAAACAATCTCTGATACGTGACTATCCATAATATATAGCAGAAGCTATAACAAACATAACCTAAATAATATAAACAAGTGTTAGAAAAGTTTTAATTAGGGATGATGAAATAAACAAGAAACGTTTTGATTAACGATGATGAAATAAAAAATAAACATGGATAATTTTAAAAGAAACAATATTTGAAAGTACAATTTTCAAATTTGAATGTTTTGGTGGTTGGTAGTTCAGTTGATGTTATATTGGACGTGTGCGTAAAAGAAATGAACTCGTTGGTGTACCTGGTGTATCCCTCAACTCATTCAGGATTTCCGAATGGTGCTCTTCATATATGACCAGTGATCTTTATTAATTCTTGTTCTTGAATGCCAAAAGGGAGGTCATATTTGAAAGTGCTGTGCATCGACTGGAGTGGTTTGTAATTTTCTGTTTTTTGACGGCCAGACCAGTGCAGTTTGAAATGTTGGCAAACAAAGAAACAAATGCTAGGGACGCGATAAAATTAAGCAAATGCTAGGGACGCGATAAAATTGTGCGATAAGCAGCCATGATTGGTTGAAAGACGTCCTTTCGTACCGTTTTATTGGTCGAAAGTAGTGTGACGTAGTAAAAAGTGTAATAGTCAAAGTAAAGCCACACAAAAATATACGCAGGCTGCAGACACACAAACTTTAAATGAGGCACTCAGATGCTAGATAAAAAATGCAGTTGATAAAGCGTCGTAAAATAATACAATTAAAAAATAAGACAAGTTCATCAACATTTGATTCCATCTTTAAAATTTCTTGATCGCTGCTGTGTTTCCCATAGCAGTCTGAACTAGACTTGCCATCAGCTTGACTACGGAGCCGTATTGGTGTGATCAGTTGCAATTATTGGGGGCAGGCAGGGCTTGCGGCAACACAAACATTGCGTAGCCAAGCAGCCTGGGGATAGCGCGCGCAGGGAGCTTTGTTTTCAAGTCTCCCTGGGCGAGATATGGACTAACCGAGTCGGCTTGATACTCCCGCTGTCAGAGACTAAATCTCTGTACATCGGCTGTGCCGCTGTCAGTCTGTGTGCGGTAGCAGCCGCCGCTTTTGAATTACAACGAAATGAGAAGCTGTGGGATCCTATTGTAAATATCCAAATTCCAGTTTCATCTGCTCTTCCTTCGACATCGGTAAAACTTCTACAGTTCTTAAAAAATCCAAATTCTTGATAACTGCCACATTGTGAACAAAAATACAGAATTAGGGTGCATCGGATACGGCTTCAAGTGTTTTATGCATGAATATGTCTATGTAGTCTTACTTACTTACTTACTTACTTACTTACTTACTTACTTACTTACTTACTTACTTACTTACTTACTTACTTACTTACTTACTTACTTACTTACTGGGTTTTAAGGTACCCGGAGTTTCATTGCCGCCCTCACATAAACCCGCCATTGGACCCTATCCTGAGCAAGATTAATCCATTCTCTATCATCATATCCCACCTCCCTCAAATCCATTTTAATATTATCTTCCCATCTACGTCTCGGCCTCCCTAAATGTCTTTTTCCCTCCGGCCTCCCAACTAACACTCTATATGCATTTCTGGATTCGTCCATACGTGCTACATGCCCTGCCCATCTCAAACGTCTGGATTTAATGTTCCTAATTATGTCAGGTGAAGAATACAATGCGTGCAGTTCTGTGTTGTGTAACTTTCTCCATTCTCCTGTAACTTCATCCCTATTAGTCCCAAATATTTTCATATGCACCTTATTCTCAAACACCCTTAATCTCTGTTCCTCTCTCAAAGTGAGAGTCCTAGTTTCACAACCATACAGAACAACCGGTAATATAACTGTTTTATAAATTCTAACTTTCAGATTTTTTGACAGCAGACTAGATGACAAAAGCTTCTCAACCGAGTAATAACAGGCATTTCCCATATTTATTCTGCGTTTAATTTCCTACCGAGTATCATTTATATTTGTTACTATTGCTCCCAGGTATTTGAATTTTTCCACCTCTTCAAAAGATAAATTTCCAATTTATATATTTCCATTTCCTACAATATTCTCATCACGAGACATAATCATATAATTTGTCTTTTCAGGATTTATTTCCAAACCTTTCTCTTTACTTGCTTGAAGTAAAATTCCCGTGTTTTCCCTAATCTTTTGTGGATTTTCTCCTAATATATTCACGTCATCCGCATAGACAAGAAGCAGATGTAACCCGTTCAATTTCAAACCCTCTCTGTTATCCTGGATTTTCCTAATGGCATATTCTAGAGCAAAGTTAAAAAGTAAAGATGGTAGTGCATCTCCTTGCTTTAGCCCACAGTGAATTGGAAACGCATCTGACAGAAATTGACCTATACGGACTCTGCTGTACGTTTCACTGAGACACATTTTTAATTAATCGAATTATTTTCTTGGGAATACCATTTGCAATAGGAATATCATATAAAAATTATCTTTTAACCGAGTCATATACCTTTTTGAAATCTATGAATAACTAATGCATTGAATATAATGTTTTTAGGTATATGCAGCAAGGAAAATGATTGTAAGTAGCTCAATTATCCCATTATTGATATACCATTATCGGTAAATGTAATTAAATAAAAACAGATAAAATGAAATAAATATTAGTCTACTAGAATCTAAAAAATGTAGTGAATGCGTGGAAACATGCAATACTTGTCATAACAGTAAGTTAGTTTGGCAACTCGTCATAAGATAATTTTCTACCTCGGATTTGAAAGATTTTAACGGTGTATCAAGATGCCCCACCATGCATAACTGTTATTTTGTAATCTTCAGTATGTAAATATTGTTCAACATTTATTATGAAAATGTAATGGAGGTAATCTGCAGTGCTTGGGAAGAGTGGCATAAGTCAGTTTCCACAAACATTTTTTAATAATTTATTGACAACTTGCTCGCTTGGGAAAAGAGTCATAAGTATTTCTCCCATTACAATAATTCATATAGAAGAAAATTAAATAGACATAAACCAGTGTGAAGACAGTTTTTTTCCTTCTCCTGTAAAATTAACATTTTTGACTTGTGCCACTTTTCCCGAGCACTACAGTAATGTAGTTGTATTTGTGTACGAGGTGTATACAATTGATGGCCACAGTGATGACATCATAATATCTAGAAAACTGTTAGTTTCTGGATATAGATAGATAGACGGATTTATTGAGTAATATTATACATACAGATTTTTATATTATTATAGTTTTCTCTAAAATCCAATGCACGGGTCTTCTCACCGTACGTGCTTTGTACCTAAAACAATCCCACTTTGTAGGTTTCATCCTCCCACCTATGATTATATCCACTACTCTCTAAAAGAACGCACATATTAAAATGAAAATGGCACACAAAACATATTATATAATATATCCTAACCTGAAACAGACATAAAAGTGTATAGTTGGGTAGATGCTATTATCCCTTCCTCAGTCGTGTCACAAACTTCAACAGCTGAAATTCTAATCTTTCTCGCCTTCAAGAGGAACAAGCCAATCTTTTGTTCGTATTCTCGATTCCCCATGAGGATCAAGGCATGCAAGCGAAGTCCTATTCTGACTTAGCATCGAGGGTGGTAGATATTTTCTCCGTACATGTTCCAATTCGACACACAGTAATAAAATATGTTTATAGGAGTCCTTTTCTCTGCAAATCGGACAATGGCGCTCTCCTTCTTCGTTGACAATTTTATTACCCTTCCATGCTCCCAGTTTTAGCCACACTAAACTATCTTTGTTACAAGAATTTATGTAGTCACACCTCCCCCAGTTAAGCATGAGTTCTGATTGTAAATGTAGTGAGGACTTTTCCGAACATTGGAGCTCAATCTCTTGCCTCTCGATATCAATTAATCGCATCTTCACATTACGCCATACATTCCTCCTGTTATTCTCACCTTTCTCCCACACCCATCCCATTCCTATATGATGCAGCCCCCTCTGCAGTTTATAACCCCCCCTTTTCCCAACTCTCCCTTTGTTGAACTTTGTTGCAAATCGACCGTAGGAGCGACTGATCCCCAAATATAATTTTTAACCATTATTTTATCACTAGACTTCGTGGAATTGCCACGAGAATCGTAAGGTTTACTGCGCACGCGGTATAGACTGTATGAGAAGGAGGCGTGCAAAAGATGGTGTATGTATCTGATGTAAACACTGAGCAGTATACTGTGGTTACAATAAAATCTGCACGAAGTTGTGTCCGATCGTTTTAAACTGTCGTGTTTTCTGCTGTCACAATGTCTCTTTATATCACGCCGTCTATGCACTCTTAAAGATTGTTTGCATATTGTACAAAATTTGTATGTTCTTTAATACTAAAATACTTAGTACCAAACTCCTCTATAAACACGCAATTCTTAAGTATTATATCGCAGTATGTTTGAATGAATTCTTGTCTACACTGAACAAATGTTAAGCTTTGACTATTTCAACCACAGTAATGTAAAAACAAGTCCTAACATAGGTATACATTATCTGTAGCTGCTTCCTCTAATTGGACCTGTCACAACTCTTAACGTGAACTGCTTATACTACGAGACCGGCAGGTCGCTCACCTCCTATACGCGTATACTACTGTACATCGACAACCTGATTGCATGCTGCGTGTGGCAATTCAACGAAGTCTATTTATCACCCTTACTTTCATATGAATTGCTTCGTTTTGAAGCACAAACTCCTTTAGCACCCCGCAAATAGCTGTGCTTCTGCCAATTCCAAGTCTCTGTATATATGTTTAGTAGTTACTCCTCCAGTTTGCACCTATAATTGTGAAACACCCGGTATAATTGTATCTTTTGACCCACAGTGCCGTGCCAGTTAACCTCGACAACCTGGCTCGCAGCTGCGTGTACTTCGAAAACCACTAAGTACAAGCTTTATGTGTCATTATGGAGCATAAAATTATGAAGGCTTTCAGAGAACAGCTGAACGGCTAAGAACCAAACGTCAAGTTGTGGGGACCGGCACCAAATTGCAATCAAGCCGAACCACTCACCGTATTGATAACGGCTTTGATCGAGCTTCGGCTTCTATCTTTAACCTGATCAGAGCCCAGCATTCGTTCTAATTAGCTGTCATTCGAATTTTGTGCCGCATCTGACTAATTCATACAGATCCTCTCCGTCGCTGTCTCTGTGGCATGTCGATTCTTTTGATGTGTCCGTCAGCTCGTCTGGATCAGGCCCAGCCATTTCATGTCGCTGCTCATATCCTAATATTTGTGTGTTTGCATCCACGTTAGCGACGTCGCTCGTAAACCCCACGCAACGTGTTTCAAGCCGCCGCGACGCTCTGTTAATGAAACCAAGGCGAAGTCGGAGAGGGAAAGAGAGTTAATAACATAAATTATCAACACTGCAGCGAATATCCGATTAACAGACATTTGTAGGGGAAAGTTGACAATATCGAAGCACTTCGGAAGAATGCACTTATTTTCAACAAGCGTTGTAATTTTTTTAAGAAATATTGTTCAGATTATTCTACTTCTTATTTACAGCCTTCTTTCTTTTAAGTATAAATTTTTATTTCAAACTACGTATTTTCAAAATTCTTCAATGTTCTGACATTTTGTTACATTTATATAATCGGTGTTCTACACTTCTGGCGGACAAGATAGGAGTTGGGGATTTTATTGCTGTTCTTCATTTTCCTGGCATAGACGTCAAAGTAATTCGTGAAGATTACCTACTTACTTACTTACTGGCTTTTAAGGAACCCGGAGGTTCATTGCCGCCCTCACATAAGACCGCCATTGGTCCCTACCCTGAGCAAGACTAAGCCAGTCTCTATCATTGTATCCTACCTCAAATCCATTTTAATGTTATTCTCCCATCTACGTCTCGGTCTCCCCAAAGGTCTTTTTCTCTCCAGCCTCCCAACTGACACTCTATATGCATTTCTGGATTCGCCCATACGTGCTACATGCCCTGCCAAACTCAAACGTCTGGATTTAATGTTCCTAATTATGTCAGGTGAAGAATACAATGCGTGCAGTTCTGTGTTGTGTAACTTTCTCGATTCTCCTGTAACTTCATCCCTCTTAGCCCCAAATATTTTCCCAAGAACTTTATTCTCAAACACCTTTAACCTATGTTCCTCTCTCAAAGTGAGAGTCCAAGTTTCACAACCATAAAGAACAACCGGTAATATAACTGTTTTATAAATTCTAACTTTCAGATTTTTTGACAGCAGACTAGATGATAAAAGCTTCTCAACCGAATAATAACAGGCATTTCCCATATTTATTCTTCGTTTAATTTCCTCCCGAGTATCATTTACATTTCTTACTGTTGCTCCTGGTATTTGAATTTTTCCACCTCTTCAAACGATAAATTTCCAATTTTTATATTTCCATTTCGGACAATATTCTCGTCATGAGATATAATCATATACTTTGTATATTCGGGATTTACTTCCAAACCTATCTCTTTACTTGCTTCAAATAAAATTCCCGTGTTTTCCCTAATCGTTTGTGGATTTTCTCCTAACATATTCACGTCATCCGCATAGACAAGCAGCTTATGTAACCCGTTCAATTCCAAACCCTCTCTGTTATCTTGGACTTTCCTAATGGCATACTCTAGAGCAAAGTTAGAAAGTAAAGGTGATAGTGCATCTCCTTGCTTTAGCCCACAGTGAATTGGAAAAGCATATGACAGAGACCGACTTATACGAACTCTGCTGTAAGTTTCACTGAGACACATTTTAATTAATGGAACTAGTTTCTTGGGAATACTAAATTCATTAAGAATGTCATATAAATCTTCTCTGTTAACCGAGTCATATGCCTTTTGGATATCTATGAATAACTGATGCACTGTACCCTTATACTCCCATTTTTTTCTCCACATTAATATAATTTTATTCCCAATTCTCCGATCACAGTTCGGCGACGTTTGTAGGAATTTAGTCCAGGTGACACTAAGGGTGTGGATACATCATCTTGCAAATTTCAATATTTGATACTCTATCACTTCTGCGGATTTTCATCACTTATTAAATAATAAGATAAGGAATAGGAAAGGAAAACCTAATGAGAATTGGATGGACGTAGTAAAAAGAAGTATGGAACTGAAATGACCACAAGATCCAGATAAATTAGATATGGAACAATGGATGAAAAAATAATAAATGAACAGCATGACAATTTTTATGTATTATACGCTTTTATTTTTATGTTTTTTATTTATTTAGTTAGTAAGCAAAGTGAGTACAATTCAAAAATGTACAACAAAAAATTTTTGTAGCCACTACCGTAAAAGCCAGGTTCGTGTGCGGTGTGGTCTTAGCCAATAATATGACATAAAATTTACAAACGCAGTTTACTAAATACAGTAATTCACTTGGGGTAATTCAAACCGACAACTAACACACAAGAGCAAAAGGAAAGAGAAAAATAGAAAAAAAGGAACATTTAATATAAATTTACAATCAGACAGAAGCCAGTGATATTCAATAAAAACATGAATATACTATTCGACTGAGATAAAAAAGCAAAGAATACACACATTTGTTAATATTATATTATAATATCATGAATAATTTTATAAATTCTTTTTTTAAAAGGTGCAATATTAAAAATTTAAAATTTGAAAAAAAAAAAAACTAAATGAAATTTATTTCGTATAAAGTTTAAATATTTGTTCAAACCAGGTCAAAATATCTGTGTGTATGTGATACAACTATTAAAGTTTTCTATTTTTAAAGCACCTAAAATTGATTCATTGATCTATTATGTACGCCATCTGCGGCCAATATAATATATTGAAACAGATTTAAAAATGTTACAGTAAATATATATTTTCAATTTTTTTCACTACACAGCTTGAAATTTGTAATTTTATTATAAAGTCTTGGGCCGAAACTAGCACCATGTTTAAGAGCTGCACTGTATGACATTTAGGCTCAATTAATGGGAATGTAGACTTTTGTTTTCGAGTATGATATTCATGTCGATTAGATTTATGTTTTATTTGACTTTTGTGGTAGTAAGTTAGTAAACTATATTTATGCATTTTTTCAATAGCTAATACAGTGGACTCTCCTAAGTTCGATTGAACGGAATTGAAAGTTCAGTTCAATAAGGGTAGTGGGTGTGGCAGGTGAAATGAATACAAATTCTTATTGGTTATCCATCAACGAATACAGTACTGTACTTGCATTTCCTGCCCGCCCCGAGACTTGTGTATGCGCTTCTAGTACACAGTGGATTTCGACAGTTCCATCTCACAAACGGCACAATTCTCAAATGGAAAAAGAGAGTTCATTAATTTAAAATCCGTGATTAAATATGGATGTCCTAATCAATAGAATATTCTGTTTTCCTTTGACAGAAGTATCTCTACAAGACACAGAACCAATTCCCATTCAAATGGCAAACCCATTTCTTAGTGCCCCTATAGGGGCGTGTCTAATTCTCCTACGTAAGCAGTTGAACTATAGGATGTCGAACTTAAGAGCTTCCACTGTACTTTAAAGTCTGTATAAATTAACGTTGTTTGGTTGAGAGAAACTACAGGACTCTAGAAAATCCTATAAGAAAAAAAATTAAATATTGCAAGTCTAGATTCATTCATTCAGTACACATGCTGTTATAGGACATTGCGATACTAAGGTGGTAAGTCCATTACAACAGAATCAAGGAAAACTAAAGAATTCAATTCCAGCTTGGACTGATTACATAGTTGGTGTACTGGGGTACGGACGCTATAGGAGCAGGAAGTCAAGAATAAAATGGAATTTGAGCTCTTTTAGTTATTTCCGCTAAAACTACAAGAAAAGAAATAATTTCCATTTAAAATCTTTGTTTTTTTTCTTAAGTTTTCTCCAACCGTAAGCCAAATGTCAAGTAATGTATGGTGAATCCTCGGCCTCATATCGCCACATACCATGTCGCTATCACTAATTTCATCGACACTAAATAGCCTAGTAGTTGATACAGCGCCGTTAAATAACCAAGTAAAAAAATTATGTTATGAGGGGACCTTTATTTTGCTAAAGAGATTAGAAATTGGTTGTTACAATACATCTGATACATCATAGTAGCCAAGATGATTCAAAGCGATGATGCTGACACTCCACGAACATAAATATTGAAGAGGTATTGGAAATAGGCTATAATGAATTTATTGGTTAGGCTACTGAAAAATCTACACTGTACCGTTGTGTTCTATAACAGCATTATTACTGTTAAGGCCCATTCATAATGAAAATTAAACACAGACGTAACATAAACACAGAAGTTTGCGATCAGGTTACCAAAAGGGATCTTTCACAATATTTACATAAACATAGACATTAACTTTACCATTAGACGTTAACATGAAAGTTTGCAAACTCCAGAATTTCATGTTCATGCTTACGTGATTAGGAAACTATACACAATCATAGTGCGCTGAAGTATACAACAGAATAAAACGAAATGGCGTCGTTGTTATGTTTCCATGGTTACCCAGTATCTTTGCGGTTATGTTTATGTTCCCATCGTGAATGATGGTATAACTTTTTAGTTTTACGGTAACGATTCAATTCTTAATTTAACGTTTATGGTATGTTTTAATTTTCATTCTGAATGGGCCATCATGAGTTGTAACAATAGTCTGCACGCTGTAAAGTCATCTTACAAAATTTATCAACACTGGCGGTAATATAACAAAAAAATTGTTCGTTCAAAAATAATTAATGAAATAAAAATTATAGCCTAATGTAATATGTTATAGGTTAAGGTACAGGGACATCATTTTATTTTTACTAACATTTTTAATATTAACTTGCTTATACCTCTGGATCAACGCCGTTTGCTATCCCCTTCCACGACTGGAGTTCGTTGATACTGACGTAATATACAAACAAATCACTTTACTAGGTATAGGAGGGAAGAAAAGTAGTTCATCCATTTATGTAAACTAGGAAATATTGCGCTTTTGAGTTTAATCATTTTCATTAGGTTTTTGTTTAATCAAAATACAATACAGTATTAACAATGAGTGTTTTTACTCACAAACTGAGCTGTCCATGTGGTCGTATTCATTATGCAGTGTATATTATGCTATCTACGACACATTAGCGTACAATATAGAGAATGAAGTTAAATTGAAAAATAATCATAATATGGATATTAAACACATTTCCATACAGGCTTCAGTTCTTTTGTACATATTATCGCATTATAGACTATTGTACTTAATTCCAATTACCAGTTCTTCGTACTAGTAACTCATGTTGAAATAATTCTGTATCTACTCTATAAAAGAGTACCTTACGTACTGTAAATTCAATCTTCACTTCTGCCCGATCCGAAAAGATAAAATTACTCAGACATGCTATCTACCGTCCGTCCAAGTGGTTATGTCGTAGGGTCGTAGAAAGGAGGGAAATCACGTGACAGTTAATTACTTAACGAGGCCCTTTTATTTAAGTTATTTTAAACAATTGTATGATATTACGTAGACGTCCAATTCCTAACAAAAATTAATGTTCCCAGAAAGAGCTAAGACAGCCCAGCCACTAGCTGGCGAATAAAAGCTGGTTGGGGAAACCGGGATACGACGTAGACAAATGGACGACAGTACCTGTGCGAAAATGATTCAATATTGAAAGCTCTTTCGTCACTAGAAAATGCGAACATATTTTTGGAACGTACTGTGGCTACTATGACTGTGTATGCGGTCTTGGATCTGTGTGGAAAACGGTTGAAGGGGTGGGAGTGAAGTACATTCAAAAACTCAGGTACAATAAAAATTGAAGTAAAAATAAAATGATGTCCCTGTACTTTATTTACTTATAATGTATCAAAATTTAAATCGCTCTCACGGCCTACTGTATTCGTAAAGAAACAATGAAAATATTTATTTAGAAATACGACTAGAGTAATCTAGTTTTAAGTACCTTAACTACACAAGAATGGTAGAAATGACAGAATTATTTAAATATTCATTTTTTTATTATAAACACAGTGAAATACAGAAAGATAGGAATTTAATTAAATATACAATTATGCAAGTGATATTTCGTAAAATAAATTTGTTGGGTGCATTTGATGCTGACTGATAAATTATTTGTGAGTCTTTAATGTGTTCCTCATGGATTTGTATAGACACAATATAGAAAAATATGAAATCGTCACATCGAAAACCCGAACTCTCGATCTACCATTCTATCGGATTACAAAGAAACGAGACATTCTCACTCATATCATTACAAATGTTTATTTTCCCAACGAATTGGGTTTCCCAAAACCTACATTCCCAATTACAGTTTTCCTAAATCTAAGTTTTTCCCAGAGCAATATTTTACTACTACACAACAAATAATAACAACAAAGAATTTGAAAATGTTAACCAATTGCTCGTAAATAATTCAAAATATGGTGATCATACGATCATACGATCGTATTCTTCACAACGCGGTTCTCGAGATTTTCTTGTCAGTGATTTCTCAATTTTTATAATTTTCTGACAAAGTTCTAGATGTTGGAGCATAGTTTCCATATCTGCTTGTTTTTTATGGAGTTCACTCAAAAATTTATAGAAACCTGGGTGGTAACACCTTACCACAATCTCAAATTGGTTTTGTCATACTTCAGATATAGTTATTGGTTCTAAGACCTAACACTCGTAGGACGGTATCACCACAGTCTAGTATGTATATACAGTCACGAAGCTCAATATGTAATAAATATGCATCCATAGATAGTTGCTATCCACTAGGATCGCTGCTATCACCTCATTACAGACAATGCGAAATAGTACCTGCACAATCTATTGTTCCTAGCAACCTCAACAACTCAAGCTTCGTGACTGTATATACTAGACTGTGGTATCACAGTGATTCCATATTCTTTGTGGAAGGGTTTCCTCATACTTCAACCTTCTAACTGCTTCAAGAATACCTCTGAACACTTTGTAGTAGCGGTTTCTTCTTTCAACTGAAGAAGGGCAGGTATAAGGAAGAGCTAGATTTGATTTCTTCCGCTGTTGTCCAGTTGACCGATGGGAAAATATTTGTATACTGCATTTAAAAGTTCCTTCGACATATGTACAATGTCCAGCAGTTTATCAGCCTTCTTACGTTTTCACTTGTCCAAAATATCAGCATTTTTCCACATGTAAGTTAGAAGTCCCCAACTTTGTATAGGAAACTAAAAATGCATTTACGTTTTTGTGGAAATAAATACCAATAGAATTGGGAATTGCATTCTTTTGTAGGTAGAAATTTCTTTGGGAAAATTAATGGGAATGTTGAATTGGGAAAGAAAAAATTGGGAATTCCAAACGATTAGGAGTACAAATTTTTGGAGAAAATGTCCTTGGGGAAAAAATTTTTTAAAAGTATACTACAATCAAATATGACACTGAGGTTCTTGGGGTAAAAATGTGACAGCGTAAGTTCTGTTAATAATAATAATAATAATAATAATAATAATAATAATAATAATAATAATAATAATAATAATAACGATAATAATAATAATCATCAACATATCATCATAAACGAAGTATAAATTATTAATTTGGAAAATAAAATGATTACTAGCTACAATAAACACATCAAGGGTGGATTGATGGAGGCTTAACACTTGACAATATGGATGACACTGTAGGCTACTCGGCAACTGAAATTCAGTATCAACAACTGGTTTTGAAACATGAAGTCATTTATGTATGAACCAACTTTTACAAGTACAGTCCTTCAAATCTGCTGCATAATGAATATTACAAAATCAATTACAACAGCATAGCTTTCGCAGCTAAAAAAATTTAACCAATAGAGCTGATGTAACAGTGATGTTTTCTACCTCAATTACGTTTTTTGTTCTATCAGTGCAGTTGGTGATAATTTGTGTTCTATCAGCGTAGTGATGATCAGAAAGAAGTCTTTCCAAATTGCGACCTATCGACGTATAGTATAAGATGGTATTGATTAGTTCTAGGCCGAATATGATTTTCATATATTAAAAAAACTTATATATCGAACTTGGAGTCAGGCCACAAAGGGAAAAACATTAGAGGAGTGGGATTCGATCCGTTACTCTGGATTGAGCTTCGGCGTAGCTCAGTAGTTACAGCACTTGGTACTTAGAACCAAGGAACCGGGTTCGATCTCCGGCGCCGGAGCGAATTTTTCTCCTCTAATTCGTTGTTGCCATAACATATATATTCTGTAGGAGCAAGAATTAATCTTTACGTAGAGCATTTCTTAACTTTAATACACTGACTATTACACTCTTACTACGTCATACTAATTTTGACCAATAAAACGGTACGAAAGGACGTATTTCAACCAATCATGGCTGCTTATCGCACGATTTTGTCGCGTCCCTAGCATTTGTCTAATTTTATCGCGTACCTAGCATTTGTTTCTTTCTTTGCCAACATTTGAAACTGCGCTGGTCTGGACGTCAAAAAAAAAAAAGTATATAGGTATAAAATTACAAACCACTCCAGTCGATGCACAGCAGTTTCAAATATGACTCGCATTGGCATTCAAGAACAAGAATTAATAAAAATCACTGATCATACCTATGCATCTTCTGAAATCCGATTTACAAATAAATGAAGAGCACCATTCGGAAACCCTGAATAAGTTGAATACACCATGTAGGCCTAAATCAACGAGTTCCACTTCTATTACGCACACGTCCAATATAACATCAATTGAACCACCAACCACATTCAAATTTGAAAATTGTACATTCAATAATTATTCCTTTTAAAATTATTCATTCGGAAATTCTGAATAAGTTGAATACACCATGTAGGCCTAAATCAACGAGTTCCACTTCTATTACGCACACGTCCAATATAACATCAATTGAACCACCAACCACATTCAAATTTGAAAATTGTACATTCAATAATTATTCCTTTTAAAATTATTCACGTTTATTTTTAATGTCTTCGTCGTTAATTAAAACTTTTCTAACACTTGTGTACACTATATTAGTTAGGTTATGTTATAGCTTCTGCTATATGATATTATGGATAGTCACGTATCAGAGATTGTTTAATATTAAGATTTATTGAAAATCATCTGTCAAGTGACGTTGATTACTGGGATTCGGATAATTGAAGTGGAATGTTGCATTTTAATAAAAATGAAACTGAATCAACAAAGCCTTCTTGACTAGTAACATTGCCATCGTGTTTAATAGATCGAGAACTTGTCGACGAGAAGGCATTGGTCACTACTGCCATCTGGCATGCATCTAGCGTAATATTTGTAATGTTGAGATGGTACAATAATACATTTGAAGACAGTTGTATTTTCGTAAGTCAATTAATATTTTATTGTATTGGAGTACTTCGTTACTTCTAATCTTTATATACTTTCTTCTAATCGTGTAATAGTCAATTAAATCCCACTCGAGTTTTGATTTTCTCTAGATAAATCAAAACGTCTAGTGAGATTACTGTTGATAAAACATCATTAGTTTACATGTCATTTAGTTTATGTTACCATGTTAAAATTCAGGCTTTTTGTTATTCTGATTTACTAGAAAGATAGGTTATTTAATGAGCTAGCAGATGGAAAAATAAACAAAAAGTGACTTACGTGTAGCTTGTTCTTTCCGAGGACCCTTCAAATGAATAATGTTAGTTTTATCGAACGAGTAATTTCAGCCATCGCCGGGTGTCGAACCCAAATGCACGGAATAATAAACTCACGCTCTAGCACTGAGATATAGGAGAGGTTATCCTAGTTACTTTATGAATTTATGTCCGTGATTCACGTGATATTGCATACATCATGAATTAAATAACAAAGAGGCATGTCGTTTCATGATAGTGCAAATTGGAGGAAAATGTAGAAACTCAAAATTCATAATTATACATGCGAGAGTATCTTTCAATGCAAAAGAATTATATCCATCATCACGGTATGGAATGCGGACGCCTGACCTCTCACGAATCGCATGTCTACAGCAAAGATTACTTGTGGGATACTCAGTTTCCTTTCTTCCGCGTTCATGTGGTTTCAGAGTTAAACCATTTTACTGCCTTGAAAAAGAAAATATCCTTCACAGACAATCTGGATAAGGGCGACCAAACGATTCATTCATCTTCCAAATAACTTCTGAATTATCGATGTTAGTCTGGCCGGTGTGAAGCCTTATGCATTCTAACCAATACTTCAGACCAGGCATGCCAGAAATCAGATTCATAGGGTGCTATGCATAGAAATTTCGCTAGCCCGCGCTACGAGAGTGCTAAACTAGTCCCGGCTATCGATTGATTACTTGTACAGGATTCATATCATATTATATCGCTAACACTGGTTTATGAATACAAAAACGTTAGTTCACTGATCATCCACCGGAAGCCCGCGCTAAGAATGTCTATGAATATGGCCCTAATGTGCAGTTACGTGAGCGGATCGCCGGTCTGTGCAGACTGCATCATTCAAGGGTTGCTCTTACCCGTTCCTAGCTGGAGGGATGTACAATAATCTATTCTGCGCTTATAGGGTTGGATTAAATACCCATTTGGACATTATAAACACACTTAGCAGAAGGAAAAAAACACGGTTATTATCAGTGTCTACTGGGTGTTAATTTCAGTGTGTCATGACGTTACTGTTGTGAGTCAGCGATTTGAAGCGAGTTTCAGCTTTTATATCAGAGAAGTTGCCTATTAATCAAGGCGTTCAATCTGAACTTTAGAATGTGTACGGTATAACTTGAACGTCGTAGCAACAGATGGCGGCCTGTACAGACTGTGTGCTACCATAACCTCTTTCGAACTGTGTTTTGCGCGGACAAGTCGTACACAGGGTATTTGTTATCATCGGTTGCGTACGGCAACATTCCACAACACAAATCAAATGCTCCGTGTCCATGTTGACCGTCGAAGTTAATGTCAACAAATACTGTACATAAGTAAACGTCTTAACCATCTCCCCATATCTCGATAGTAAGAAAAAAACTCACCCCAGTACGTCTTTCCGAACAGTTCACATTCCTGTCACTACTGGAGTTACCGTACGTATCGGTAAGTACTCTTCAGAATGAACGCCGTACTTGCTAGGCAACTTCTCTGGCACATAGGTAATACACCTCTGCGGAAGTGTAGGAAGATTGAATTGTCTAGGCTCATCGGCTAGCCACATGACGTCATACAGCGAGCCATGACACACTTTGAACTGAACACGCAGTATATTTGACAATTGTAATACAAGAAATTTTAGGCTTACTCAATTATACTTTGTAAAGCATAATTTATTAATATGATTTTATATAGTATTTCAAGAGAAAAAAAAGAATATTGCAGTAATTTCGAAACAACAAAGAATGCAGAAGTATTTCATTTTACGTATTAGGTAGTAATTATTTTAAACTAAGAGACCCTACTCTTTCATTGTTCGTCAAACATTATTATTTATTGGGAGCAATGGTACACAAATGTTGAAGAAAATATTATATTCCCAATTAATTACATGCAGCAGAACATTGTGAAGTTTTTACATTGAAATCATTTCCTTGCTCTATGTCAATATAAATTAACATTAATATTAATAAATAATATAAATTAAGCTTAGAATTTAAATTCACATATAGTTTATTTGGAAAACGTTGAGAGCAAGTATAGACAAGTTGGGAGTGTTACTGAAAGAAATTAAAAGTGTAGTTCACAAGCTGTGAAGCGACGATATTCTATTTATTGTCAGGTTTAAAGATTTATTAATGTAAGTATATTAGTGTAATATAGTGACGTGAGATGGAAAATTTGCCAATACCTATTTTTCCAGAAAATTTTTCCGCCTTGCAAATAGTTGCTTTCTTCGCTCCTTACAACCTCAAGAGCCTTACATGTATTCCTCACTATATTCTCATTACTTACCAGCTTATGAAATGAAAGTCGTAAGTCGTCTAATCTTGGATGGCTGTGTTAGTACAGACTCCAAAACAACGCCAATGTCAAGTTCGTTTTGCCATAAGAGTACTGATTAAGAAATAAGTGCTGGCAATATCATATTTTGAGAACTTTACTAATCTGATCTAAACTGTCACAAAAATATTATATCGACATGGGCTGATGAAAGTTTTTCATTTTAAAATAATTATTGTTGGCTGAGGAAAACATCATAACAATTACCTTATATGATTCGTAATTTCTCTTCTTCGTTATCTGTGAATTCCTCACTTTATTTATCATAACTCATTCACAGACATCCAAATCAGTACCCGTACTGAAGCAAAAGCTGATATGCTGTTGCTAGTCTGTATAGCCCTGTCGCGTTCCCCTCCAAGGCGATTCACTCCTTCCAGGTAGGGGAATAGAAAGTGAACATCACACAGAGATTACTGCACAATGTACGCGACTGCACAATGTGCAGCGTTTTGGCGTGCCTGCTTTGCTTTAGACACACCGCACAAAATGGTTTCACAGAAAGATAGATTTATTTGTTCCATATTGTTTTTAGATTTGCTTTACAGCTAGAATAAGTAACATGTCCAGTTCTTATGTTTAACATCTAAAAATGCAAAATATGGATGTCACCTACAATAATTTATTAAATATACATGGTGGAAGTGAAATAACCTAGGAGAATGAAAGAGACGGTAGGGTAGACGTAAATTAATAGAAAACCTATACAGTATTACGTTTTGTGATTAAATGCACGGTTAAATAGAAAATTAAGTTTGAAGTTTGAACAGTCCGACAACATCGCCGCTAATACACTCTACTCCTATACAGATGTAAGAGGTCAACGAACTCGTTGTGTCTCGTTAGGTGAGCTGCTCTTTGCCAAGACGTTGCCACTTGTTCGCATCGTCCAAGGCTTGAATTTAGAGGTGTTTTAAAATTAAATTTACACGAAAACCGTGCACGCAATTAAAATACGCCAGAGGGATAAATTACACTTTATTAGATTTCCTATCGACATGGATAAAAATCTCGATCCTACTCGCAATAGTTACCGAATAAGAGGTTGTGACACATTTGGGAATTTTTTTTTCTGAAAAAACTATGAACTTTCCACTAATATAATATTATAATTTATTGTTACGTACAACATGAGCTATTCACGCTGGAAATCTGCAAGGTTATTTCACTTCTACCCTGTATACAAAGGATTATTACATTAGTATTTGTTTAACATACAGAATGCAAATAATAATATATGAAATATGTAGGGAGAACATTCTATGTATATCTGAGGCTTAACATGTTATTAATAAATTAATCTTTATAGTTTGTATATAACATTGATTGGACAATTAGAATTGTATTGAGAGCACTGTAGGTATAAGATTATTGTTTCGGTTGTGTTGCTAAAACAGTAATATTATTAGTAAATCTTTACCTTTGTGCAAGAAGTATAAAATAGTTTCACTCATTCTGAAGTCCAATATGCCACACTTGACCAGAGCAGATGTAATTTATATATTTGTGTATTTGTTTTTATTTTTAATTGAGCACAATGTGCTTCACGACTGTCATTTTTCCATCCATTCGTTTAACCAAAGGCGTTTTACACGAGCGAAAAATATACTATTTAAGCGGATTTTTAAGCAAGTGAAATTTAATTGAGCAAACCCACTGCGTTAGAACGAATTAATTACTCGCGCTATATTAAATGAAAACCTACAAAAATTTAACTAATAATTCTCTATAATTTGGATAATTTTCGTGGAAATCCACATAGATGTTCCATCACGAAATAATGTCCTTCCAATCTCATAAGGGAATAATTTATTTCAATATAACTGAATTGTTAAATTATGAACTGAATGCTACATTTTTGTTCCAGATTTTCAAGCTGCATGTAGTGAAAAGAATTTTAAATGGGCCTATATTTATTTCAGAATTGTTAAATATGTTTCAATTGGCCGCAGATGACGTACATAACAGATCAATAAACGATTTTGTGCGAGATCGTGCGTATTTCCTTGGTTTCCGCACAAAACCAACCCGCGGTAAGTCTAAAATTCCACATTCAGTATTCCCAAACTAACACACGTAACAATTTCCCTCTTCTTACTGCTTAAGTGACATATTGATTTTACTGCTTTAGGCTTTTAACATATTATTTTTTGAGATGTTCTACTACTACTACTACGATGGCATCACAGCCCAAAGTCGAGCCTTAGCCTCCTCAATTTTCTTCCTCCAACTGTCCCTGTCCTGTGCTAATCTCCTCCAGGCAGTTGTTCCGAGATAGTCCTGAGAATCGATCGTTACCGCATCTATCCATCTATTTTTGGGTCTTCCAATTGGTCTTTTTTAGAGATGTTCAGTATAGTAATAATTATACATTGGAAACTTACCACTGCAATTTCACCTAAATTGCACTGTTAATTATTGTTTTTAATTTTTGCAAAAAATAAGTATACTCTATAACTCCACTAAAGTTACTGCATTCGTCATGCAAGTAACATTAAGTAAGCTGTGAAAAAATCAACAAAATTCCAAATGCCGATGTTATTACTGCAATATGTTATATAAATAATATTGTTAAAATATTGAAATGAAAAATAAATCATTACATAACCTTACCGTTTGTTTTAAGTTCGCATTTATAGACTGGGGGAAAAAAAGACAGACGTATATCACGGCCTGCTGGAGTATAGTAAACACAGAAAATATTTTAAAGCAACAATGTTGGAGATAGATATTTTTGTTTTCCAAATTTGCCGTCATTGAACAGAAACCAAGATGGAGATTTCATTGCAACTAATTAGAAATTCGTCTTTCAGGTATGTATTAAACGATCTTCGCACAAAATAATGTACGATACACGAGCGGTATGTTTTCTTTCAGTTCTCGGAAATTAAAAAAGCTCAAATACGTTTCGCTTTTTCAAACTTTTCCTCAAACATGAAAACTTCAACATGCCGCTATTGTAACGCATATTACTATTTAAGTGCTCTAAAATAGAAAACTTTAATATTTTATCACATACACACTGATATTTTGTTCTGGTTTGAACAAACATTTGGATATTAAAATTTAAACTTCATACGAAATAAAAAATTTAATTTCATTTTCTCCTATCTTCATCTTTTAATGCAGTCACCGTTGTTGAATTAAAAAGTGGTCATTACTAAATGACACATAATTCCTGATCCATTCATTTTATACAGAGTTAGTAAAAAATCCTGTACCACCTAAATAACTTTTGAAACACGTGTTTCAGTTATATGGAACTCGGTGTGTGAGGACAGCCGTATACTGAAAATTCAATAATAGTATTATCGTTTTTTTTTTACTGTTGTTGAATCAAGAAAACAAGAAATGTTTCGAATAATAAAATAATAAAATGCTAGCGCACCGTTTAAATTCTGTGTTCGAACTGGTAGCCCTCAACTAATTGACAATGTTTCAGTCGATCATAGGGACCATTTAAGGAATGTCTTAATCAGAATTTAGGAATATCTTGTGCCGCTTCTATTATTTGATACTCCAGATTTCTAGGCTAAGTTGTTGGTTCCTTCTGGATATACTACTGACTTCAAATGACCTCACAAAAAACAGTCCAAAGGCGAAAAATCTGGGGATTTTGCTGGTCACTCTATGTAACTTATCCTACCAATCCATCGTTGTGGAAAACCCTGACGAATATTCTGTACATATTGAGCTAGAGATCCATAGATGTCATCTCTGGATAGCCCACTGTTCACTGGTTGTGGAAACAAGTTTGTGATAGCCGGTACTACGTAATTTTAAAGTAAATCCAAATATCTATTATCTGGACCATCGAAGTCAGAGTGAGTGAGTGAGTTTAATGCCAGTTAGAGTATTACCTCAAGCCTCTATGTTAGCCTGTAAGATCAGTTCACTCATTTAGTCAGATAGGCTACTCAGCTGCGAATTCGTTAGCCCTTATTAATTTGGACATTAATTAGTAGCCCTATATTTTAATTAACTTATGACAAAGAAATAAAATCTATACACATTTGACAGTGGATGGATGGATGGATGGATGGATGGATGGATGGATGGATGGATGGATGGATGGAGAGTGGGTGGATGGGTGGATACATGGATGGATGGATGGATGGGTGAGTGGGTATGTGGGTTGGTGTATGGGTAGAGTGGATGGATAGGAGGAGAAAAGTTTAATATATACGCCAAAGCGCATCTTTGCAAGGGAGTTGGAACTGATAGAAACTGAATATGTGAACTCTAAGCCTGTTGGCCACTTATCTCACTCCGAGTTTCCCCGTTCCACATTTTTACAGCGAAAATCTAATGGCACATTAAAGAGAGACTACAACGATAAGGACCGCTTGAATAATCACTTACAATTATTGTTCCCATGGTACCACAAGTGACATCGAAATAAGCTTTCCATATCAAAAATTTACAACTTTTCTGTTCTGGTCCTCAAATACAGACGTTTCACGTCAGTAATACTTTATTCTAATTTGTGTAAAAATTTCATAACTTACATGTTATAAAACAGTGCCATTCATACCTACATAAAATCAGATATCTTACATTTTAGAGTCTTACAATTTCATTAATTGTGCAATGCATAAAAAACAAGTGTTTTCCTCTTACTTACATGTAGAGTAAATGATTTCATCCATGTGTGCCTTTATATTTATTGACTGATAAAATATAAAAATAGATATTAATAGTAACTTTGTAAATATTGGAGCCGTTGCGCAAAACATGAATAAAAATTTGCACATAGTAATGTTTTCCACAACTCAAAGCACTTGTCATAATAATGTGTGTCTCCAATGTCCACCCACTTCACTTGCGTGATTCGGGTTCCGCATTCTGCGGATAGATGGCAGAACTTGTGACCCATTTTCTAGTTGTACACCACTTCGGCGTGTCACACTGTACATGATGTGTATCTGTGAAGAGTTATGTCGTGTACTAGGGTGAGTATGTGTAAGTGTTCGTGTAAGTGTAGTGTCGGGAATGGGTGATGATGATGATGAATATGAAGGGAGAAGGGAAAACCCGATGCCGACACGTAGCCTACTCCTGTCGAATGGCACCAAGGGGGCCGCCAGGCTTAACGTCCTCGTCCAACGGACGAATCACTATCAACAGTGACATATGCCTTCTCTTCATATGCACTGCGGAGAGATTTGGGATTTAACCCAGGCATATTGGTGCACAATCTAGTAATTAGAAGTTGTGCACCGCCGAGAATCGAACCTGGGCCGGTTAGTCTGGAGGTAGACACGCTACCACAGAGCTAACTCGGCGGACTTGTCGTAATAATAATAATAAATAATAATAATAATAATAATAATAATAATAATAATAATAATAATAATGATTTATTTAACCTGGCAGAGTTAAGGCCATACGGCCTTCTCTAACACTCAACCAGGAGTAAAACTGCGTTACAAAATACACTACAAATTTACAAAGTACACTACAATTTTACACACAAAACTAAATATGATAATAATAATAATAATAATAATAATAATAATAATAATAATAATAATAATAAAATGTAAAGAACAAGTAAGTAGAAATCAGACACAATATATAACATACAGAAAAAAAGGAAAAAGCATAATAAAATGTGAACAGCAGGTCAAAATAAATGAGACATACAAAGTATAAAGCATAAAAAAATTAAGACAATTATTGATGATGATGATAATAATAATAATAATAATAATAATAATAGTAATAATAAAATAGTGTAGTACTAGCATACAATGAATACAATATTTTTAAGTACACACAGTAAGGAAAATTATGATTATATATAGCTCAACTTATCATATTATAGATATACCATTATCGGAAAATATTAAAACAAAAATATAAAATAAGTTAAATATCACTAGAACATAAAATAAATGTGAATACGTGGAAACATGCAATACAACACTTGTCATAATAGTAAGTTAGTTTGGCAACTCGTCATAAGATAATTTTCTAACTTGGATTTGAAAGATTAATAATACTACTGATTATAATGTCAACTATCTACGCAGTAAACTCTATATTGCCATATTCGTTCCTTTATCTCTTTTCGCTTTACTATGTAATTTTCAATTCATAGCATCAAAATGTCTTCATGGAAATACAGAATATCATTAGTTTGAAAATACTTTTTATGTCTTGTTAAAGGACTTACTCTCTGTGGAGGAAATATACGAGTACATACGCTATATTTTTATTCCTGCTCAGAATGGCATGGAAGAATTGCTCTCTTTGTAAGAAACCAAAGCATCTACGAGATTCAGTCGCTCCCTTCTCCATATACATGTACAAAGGCAAATGGAAAGACGGTTTGTTATATAAGCCCGCAAAAGACCGGAAATAAGGTATTCCGTATTTCTCTCTTGATTTCAGAAGTAACTTTATATCACAAGGTTCTTGTTATCTGATTAATTTTTAACCAGAAACATCTTAAAGACGAAGTGAAATACTGAGAAATCTTAGGATAACAAAGGAAAGATTCGCTTGTTTAAATAAGGTTTTTGAAATCAGGTAAAATATTTAGAACACTGGAGATTTCTTAGGAAACGGAAGAAACGATTTACAACTTTACAGCATTCTGTGTCTCTCAGAGTAAGTCTGATTCTCTCTACATGATTTTTTTGTTAAATTTTCGTATCAGAAACAGTTCTTTCCAGTGATATAGTGATATATTCATTCCGTGTCAATCTTCTCTGTAAATCTTGATATCTTTCGAGCGATTAACCTCTTCATGCTCTTTTTTATTTAGTTGGTTATTTAACGACGTTGTGTCAACTACTAGGTTATTTAGCGTCGATGAGATTGGTGATAGCGAGATGGTATTTGGCTAGATGAGGCCGAGGATTCGCCATAGAATACCTGGCATTCACCTTACGGTTGGGGAAAACCTCGGAAAAACCCAACCAGGTAATCAGTCTAAGCGGGGATCGAACCCGCGCCCGAGCACAACTTCACACCGATAGGCTAGCGCCTTAACCGAGTGAGCCACGCCGATGGATTTTCATGCTCTTTCGTAGCTATACCGGTAGGTTATTTTGATACAGACTTTAAAAAGTACCAAAGGTTGAGTTTGGAATTATTTTAGATGGTTATTTAACAACGCTGTATCAACTACGAGGTTATTATTATTATTATTATTATTATTATTATTATTATTATTATTATTATTATTATTATTATCTTCAATAATTGTCCTATTTTTTTATACTTTGTAGGCCTATGTCTCATTTATTTTGACCTGCTGTTCACATATTATTATGCTTTTTTCTTTCTTTCTGTATGTTATATATTATGTCTGATTTCTACTTACTTGTTGTTTACATTTTATTATTATCAGGGAACGGATTTATATGGACTAAAAATATATGAAATATGTAAATATATATGTAGTTATTTTTACCAAAATATGGAATTAAATATGGATTTTTACCAAAATATGGAATTAAATATGGACTTAAAATTATAAAAAAATGACTATGTACGTTAAATATTGGTACATTTTAATCAAACTAAACAAAAATATAATGGACGTACCTTATCTTCCAATGTAGTTTCAACAAAACACAATTTTTATTGTCTGTTACCATAACAATAGGTTACAAACATTTCTTTCAAGTGCTGAAAAGTGAATCTTCTTCTATTGTCTCTGAGGATAGATTTATACTGACTAAAAGAGCGTTCGACGTCACAAGAAGTAACTGGTACATAATTCAATTTCACAATGTCTGCTGGGGATAAGTCCAAGTTAATCTTCACTGTTGATTCACCACTCATCACAGCAACAACCTTTGTAGTTCTTCATATCCAGGGTTTTTTGAAAGTACAGTGTCCACCTTAGCTCTTACTGCATCTGCAACTTTACCTCTACCACGATTCAGTTGTTCCACAGTACTATTTATAATTTCAAAACTTTCAGATAGTGAAAGGTGCCTATTTTGGAGACTTTTGAGCGTTTTATGATGCATGAAAATGTATGCTGAATGTGAGCTAAGTCATTCTTCACACTTATGTCACAGGTAACTGTTTTCGCAGTATCAATTGAGACTGCATCTTCAGAGTCCAATGCAAGGAGAACATTGTTAATAGAGTCTATATGTTCGGCATAATATTCAACTGCTTCTAGCCATGTACCCCATCTAGTTAAAATTGGCTTTGGTGGCAATGGAATTTCAGGGTACATTTCTTTCAACACGTTAACTCTACTGGGAGCTTTGAGAAATACTTTTTCACTGATGAAATCAACAAATCTACTTTAGGGAAATTGTCTCTGACCACTTCTGCCACACGATGAAATGCATGCGCCACACAAGTAAAATGAGTCAATTTAGGATATACAACAGATAATGCTTGTCCAGCTTTGACCATATAAGGGCAGCATCGCTAATAAAGAATAACACATTATCGTACATAATACCCTTTGGCCACAGGATACCCATAGCTTCGTTGAACAGTTTAACTATAGTTTTGTTATTGCACTTTTCTAGAACATCACAATGTAAAAGAATTCGTTCAGAATATTGTTCACTTAACAAACCGATAACTACATTACCAACAAGTCTACCTTCTTTGTCGGGAGTCTCATCAATGGAAACCCAAATTGAACTATCTTTAATTTCATCTCTTATCTTCTGTATTGTCTCATCGTAGATGGATGGAGCATACGTCTTCCTAAGTGTTGACTCATCCGGGATTGTATGTTGAGTATATTTTTCAAGGAATTCCCTGAAGACCTTATTCTTTAGTTTGTAGAGAGGAATATCAGCAGAGATGAGAGAACGGCACAGGTCGATGTTAAACTCAGATCTTACATTCGATGTTGTTGGTTGTGTTAAAAACAATTGTCTCTGCTTGGAATTTAGTTGTTTGTTGGCCTGATGTTTACTAGTTGTAATGTGTTGTTGCACCAGGAACTTTTGTGTAGATGATACTGCACACTGACACAAATTACAAAATAATATTTTATTGTCAGTTGATAAACCATCTTCTTTAAATTCTGAAATGTAACTTGTTAGTTTTGATTTTAAATTGACTGAATGACGTACTTTTGGCATATTTACCGTCTTTATAGTATGATTTACAAAACTGAACCTATGTGTACTCTGACTGGCATTTAACTGTTGAGCTGCACAACTGAAGTCTGTTAAAAATTTTAAATTAAATTAATACAGTTTTGTAACTTACTTTCCCATTGTTGATAGGACTGCTAATTTTCAAATAACTCTGATGTTAAAGGGATTACTGAACATGTGTTTAAATCTCTATTGTTGAAATGTATTTTTAAAAGTTAATGGAATTTTGTTTTGTTTTATTGTTAAACCTAATATAATATGGACTGTTTTATATGAAATATGGAAAATATATGGAAATTAACGAAAATATGTACTAAACTCTAAAATATGGAAAAATATGGAAAATAAAAGTAGGATTTTTCAACCCTACACATTGTGAAACATAAAGATAATGCAAAATATAAATTATATTAGCTTTATAAGTAAATATGTATTTACATATAAATCCTTTCCCTGATTATTATTATCTTATTCAGTTTTGTGTGTAAATTTGTAGTGTACTTTGTAAATTTGTAGTGTTTTTTGTAACGCAGTTTTACTCCTGGTTGAGTGTTAGAGAAGGCCGTATGGTCTTAACTCTGCCAGGTTAAATAAATCATTATTATTATTATTATTATTATTATTATTATTATTATTATTATTATTATTATTATTATTATCTATTACTATTATTATTATTATTATCATTGTTATGTATCGATGAGATTGGTGATAGTGAGATGGTATTTGGCGAGATGAGACCGAGGATTCACCATAGATTACCTGGCATTCGCTTTACGGTTGGACAAAATCTCGAAAAAAAACCCAACCAGGTAATCAGCTTAAGCGGGAATCGAACCCACTCCCGAGCGCAACTTCAGACTGGCAGGCAAGTACCTTAACCGACTAAGCTACGCGGTGGCTAAGGAACATGAGTTGCTGCCACAAAGTCAAAAGGAGAATAGGAATGGCAAAGCAAGCTTTTAATAGAAAAAGAAGCATCTTCTGCGGACCTCTGGAAATAGAACTAAGGAAGAAACTAGTGAAGTGCTTTTTCTGGAGTATGGTATTGTATGGAGGCAGAAACATGTTCATTACGACGAAGTGAAGAGAAGCGACTAGAAGCATTTTAAATGTGGATATGGAGAAGAATGGAGCGAGTGAAATGGACAGACAGAATATGAAATGAAGATGTGCTAGAAAGATTTGGTGTAAAAAGAATAATGCTGAAACTAATCAGATCAGGAAGAGAAAAAGGAATTGCCTGGGTAACTGGCTGAGAATGGTGAAAAAAAGGAAAAGTTCGGGGCAGCTGAAGATGTCAAATGATTTTTTATTGGGTTATTTTACGACGCTGTATCAACATCTAGGTTATTTAGCGTCTGAATGATATGAAGGTGATAACGCCTGTGAAATGAGTCCGGGGTCCATCACCGAAAGTTACCCAGCATTTGCTCGTATTGGGTTGAGGGAAAACCTCGGAAAAAAACCTCAACCAGGTAACTTGCCCCGACCGGGATTCGAACCCGGGCCACCTGGTTTCGCAGCCAGACGCGCTGACCGTTATTCCACAGGTGCGGACCGTCTCAGATGATAGACGACAGTTAGATAGGTCTATGTATATGCAGATACTGAAAAGAAGTTAGAAAATAGGGAAGATTAGAGAATGCTGAGTTTGCAATGAAAGACCCCTTAGGCAGAATACCATAAATGAATGAATGATTATCTCTTTCAATTTTTTGTGTACTCTATGTGGTATATTTGTAATGTCCTTTGTATAATAATAATAATAATAATAATAATAATAATAATAATAATAATAATAGTAATAATAGTTTTATTTTCCTGGCAGAGTTAAGGCCATCAGGCCTTCTCTTCCACTCAACCAGGATCAAATCACATACAGAAAAATACATACCGCTATGGAAGTTTTACGGGTTAAAGAAGATCCTATGGCCTTAACTCTGCCAGGTTAATTAAAACCGTTATTATTGTTATTATTATTATTATTATTATTATTATTATTATTATTATTATTATTATTATTATTATAATATTACCTTAATTGGAATATAGACATTTCACTCAATTTCCTGCTAATTTTTTTTTGGCTACCCACATATGATACACCCAACACACAATGCAGCCTCGGGGTCTTGGATAATTTTATTCAGTCGATGGAACCTACATACAAGGAGGTCGGAATCGTTGGAGATAATAAATCTCAACACACAGTTGAAAGCCTAAAACAATAATTGCTCTGAAATAATAGTCGTTAAATGTTGTCTAATTGTTATTTTGTGCTCTTTTATAAATTTGCATTCGCTGAGTAAATTCCTGTAGGATATTTTGACAGCAATAGCAGATTTAAAATGAAGCGTAGGTATATTGCAGGTTGTATTGTATCGTTTTATGAAATGTTTTGACACGCACCTGTACTTAACATTGGATTTCAGTACAATATGGTTCACATGTCAAATATTACAGGGATATAATTTAGTTACATACTAGAGAGAAATTGAATATGAGTAGCAGGTGTTCAACATACATTACAACCACCGGTGTAGCTCAGGGTGTAGCGCGTTTGCTGTTCATCGGGAGCTGCGCTCAGGTGCGTATCGATTCTTGTTAGGTTGATTACCTATAGTCCGGCCCAAGAATCTGTCGAGTAACTTCACGCATATGGGAGGTGGAGTCTGTCTATGCCAGAGTGTACTGCGGGTAGCATCACCTGGAGATCGCTAAGGGGTAAGATGCTCGTGGTAGAAGGTAGAGTAGAGATCAGATAGAAATGATCCAATCCCTGCAACTTCATTCAATCAACATCAGCTCCTAGAGCGATCATTGGCCCTAGTCCTCCCACATACCACTTGCGCAGAGATTTTTTTTTTGTCTTTCTACTCTACAGATTGCAGGTTAGGATCATAGTTGGGTTTTAACACGTAAAACTACGTCTTTGTATTGGGAACGTTGTTGGTCGCCAACAAGAAGTTGTGCTACATATGAGCCGTTCAGAGCAGAAGTGGTGTAAGTCAAAAATGTGTAATGAGGGTTAAAGTAAACATCCTGTAAAATACAGCGCAAAGTAGCAATTAATATTCAATTTATATAAACTATTAGTAGTCAGTGGATAGCACGAAGGACATATTAATTGCTACTTTGCGCTGTAGTTTACAGAATTTTTACTTTAAACCTCATTATCCAATTTTAACTTACACCACTTCTGCTCTGAACGGCTCATATGTTTCAGAAGGATTTGTTGAATCACACCTTAATCCGTTGTTTTTGCTAAGAAAAAGAATAATTAAAATGTATTTGTCAAAACTTGTTCATTATCCAACATATTTGATTTTTTTTTCAATATTTTGTTTATAATATTAAACAAATTTACAATTCATATCTGTTCAATTTTTTCCAATAAAATTCGTGTGAATATATATATGACATAGAAATATTTCTTCGTACTAGATTAAATATGTTGTTGTTTAGTTAACAGTCCAAAGACAGGTTTTGAACCTAGTGACACCAATAAGGCATCACTCATGAAGCAACTAAGCCGGGACTTATTGGGGTAGGATGGCCACTTCCTTTCTCACTCTATTGCATATACGTATCGTTGACTACTAACATATCGATAGCTGAGAACCAGACCGTTCTAAGTCCAATTTTTTATAAGAAACAAATCTGTGTTTCATTGTGTTCTAGTTCTTATCTGCATATATGAATCGAACAAAATTGTAAATATTCCTCTCCATAAGGTTGCTATGAAGCTATTCCCAGTTTTTTTTTTTCTTGAGGCTTTGAATGTCAGGAGCTTAAAATAGCTCTGCTGAAAAAAAAATAGTAAAATGGACTTGGAACAGTCTGGTTCTGAGCCATCGATATTACAATAATCAGACTTCCGATGTATACGAACAATTACTTACCCTACCTTAAAACTGGGCAACTTTGCACCATGAATATAACTTTGCACCACTAACACTTTTTAAATATTGTACATGTGATTTTATAGACCTCTGGTAGCATTTTTTCAAGAATGTGATTTGAGGTACCATCTGCTGCAAGTTATGTTATAGGCCGCGCCACCGTTTCTGGCACGTGAAATAAGTAATGGGAAACTTAAGTGCGAGTCTCTTACCTTTGTAGCAGTCTATGGGCGATAAAGCTGATAATTGTGATTGGCAGATGGTTGATGTGACGTGTATTTAGGAGGAGGTACCGTTCTTAGCTGCAGTGACAACAGAAACTCACTGACTGGACACTGTACTCAAGGACACACCGCAGGAAAGTTAAGTGCGAGTATCTTACTTTCGCCGCAGTCTGAGCGGTAAGACTGACAACTGTGGTTGGTAGATTGCTGACGTGACGTGTATAGGAGATGGTACCGCTCTCAGCTACACTATCAACAGATGCTCGCAGACTGTGCATTGTACTCAAGGACTCGCGCCAGAAACGCTGGCGTCAGCAATACCAATCGTTTATCTGTTCATCATCTATGGAATGAGTTGTTGAAATAACGGTGAACGTTTTGTATTGTGCTACTGAAACTTTCGAATCATTCTATTTGAACGTAAGTTTTTAACAATAAATTTATATTAATTATTAATTTATATGCCTATGAGTTTGCATATTGTAAAACATTAAACTAATTATCCATATCGATTAAATGAGTGGAATGCAGAAATGCTAGGGAGGTGATACAAACTGTAGGATAAGCATGATTGATTGAAACACGTCGTTCCGTACCGTTTTATTGGTCAAAAGTAGTATGACGTAGTAAAAGTGTAATAGTCATCGTAATCTACATACCCCTAAGTAACAATCAGCATTACATCTCATGGTCGGTTTCGACTTCAACTTTATTTCATATAAATTGTTCTCATGATCGCATTTCAGCAAGAGTACAATATATTTAAATTCAACTGCTGATACTATATTCTGAGTCATTAGAAGTAACGTTCATGGTATTCACGTTGATAGTCCCGTGTTCACTCATATTTTTATTTGGGCTCTTATCTCGATATTGGGGATTCTATCTTGTAGAACCCCGAAAAAAAAGTATATGATTATGTCTCGTGAATAGAACATAGTATGAAATGGAAATATAAAAACTGGAAATTTATCATTTGAAAAAGTGGAAAAATTCAAATATCTTTAAGCAAGAGTAAGAAATACAAATGACAATCGAGAAGAAATTAAACGCAGAATAAATATGGAAAATGTCTGTTATCCGGTTGAGAAGCTTCTGTCATCCAGTCTGCTCTCGAAAATGCTGAAAGTTATAATTTATAAAACAGATATATTACCGGTTGTTCTTTATGGTTGTGAAACTTCGACTCTCACTTTGAGAGAGGAACGGAGTTAAAGATATTCGAGAATAAGATGCTTAGGGAAATATTTGGGGCTAAGAAGGATGAAGTTACAGGAGAAGGGAAAAAGTTACACAACACAGAACTGCACGCATTGTATTCTTCATCTAACATAGGCCTAATTAGAAACATTAAATCCAGACGTTTGAGATGGGCAGGGCATTTAGCACTTATGGATGAATCTAGAAACGCATACAGAATGTTAAAAAAAGACCTGAGGGGAAAATACCTTTGGGGAGGCCGAGACGTAGATGGGAGGATAATATTAAAACGGATATGAGGGAGGTGGGATACAATGAAAGAGACTGGATTAATCTTGCACAGGATCGGGACCGTTGGCGGGCTTATGTGAGGGCGGCAATGAACCTCCGGGTTCCTTAAAAGCCATAAGTAAGTTTTTGTTTAAATAGAAACATATTGTTGAATTCGTGGAGATGATGACAATGATGATTATTATTTTAAAATAGTAGTATTTCGAAAGTGCTTGATCAGCTATAAATTTAAGTTACTTGATATCCATATCTTTTTCTGAGCGACTCTATGTAATGCACCTATAATTTTGACGTTGCTGTCAATGACGTTGAGCTCAACTGCCGTTCGTCTGTGTGTTGTTGGTATACCAAATAAATCAATGCCATTCATCATATTCCACCTCATGTTGTCTATTTTTTGCCCCGATACACTAGCAATTTTATCTCGAAAATATGTAAAGTTTAATATTATTCCAAACTCGGACAATTCAAATTTGTTCATGATAGATCTAATATTCTGTTTCACGTATTCACAAATTATCGAAATAGGTAAAATGTTTATAATTAGTTTTTATATTCGTTATGCAGAGGAACGTCACGAATTTGCATTTCATATCAGTGTGAAACGTTTACCTGTTTACCAATTTTTCGAATATTCAAGTACAGTGTGTTTCAAAGTTTACACTATAAAATAATGTAGAAATATTTATTCTACGAGGCTTGGGATTTAGGTGCTAATTACAGGCAAGCAATACGTTCTCACATTTGGTACAACCCGCTTGAGTCCTTTCAGGCAGTAAACCTTTTTCAGCTTCTTCTCCTTCTTCTTCTTCTTTTCTTCTTTTTCATGAAGGGATGTATTAAGGCAGGCGTACATGATCGTCAACAATGCGAACATCGAATTTGTCACGCAATACATTTACCTTGGCCAAACCATATCATTTCAGAACAGCATGGATAAAGAAATCGATAGACGAATAGCATCAGCGTGGAAAAAGTTTTGGAGTTTGTCCTCCATCCTAATGGACAAGAGCCAGAAATTGCAGAACAAGACGTAGAACTTCAACGGCTTCATTGCACCTGTACTTCTGTATGGGGCGCAATCTTAGTAACTCACCAAGAAACAGACATTAAAATTAGGAAGCTGTCAAAAGAAGAATGGAAAGGAAAAGCTTAAAAAGAGAGTCAAAAACGAAGAAGTGCGGCGAAGAAGCGGCATAGGGGACGTGGTCACACTAGCTAATAGGATGAAATGGCGCTGGGGAGGACACGTGGTACGAATGCACCCTACCAGATGGAAACACACGGCGACACTGTGGCGTCCAAGAATTGGCTGGAGAAACCGTGGACGACCGAGGACCAGATGGGGGGACGAGATCCAGTTGCAGCTAGGAGGACTGTGGACCAGAATAGGACGCCAAAGAACACGGTGGAAGGACGCAGTCAACCAACTTTGAGCGGCAGCAACAACCAGCGCTAGTGTAATTGTGGACAAAAAAAACTAGGAATGTAAATATAGACCATCAAGTCGGCTCTTCTGATGGTCAAGACTCGAGCCACCCCTGCCCAAGCAGGAGGTCTTGCCCCACTTGGGATTTACGGCTTACAGTATATTATTATTATTATTATTATTATTATTATTATTATTATTATTATTATTATTATTATTATTATTATTATCCATTTATACTCAGTTTCTGGAATCTGTGGAGTAAATCGACGCATTTGGGTGGAGCCTATGGCAACCGAATGAACGGAGCCTATCAGTGGGGAAGTGTATTGCGGGCTGCATCGGCTCACTGCCGCTAAGGGGTAAAATGCGCGTGACAGAAGGCGATAAGTAGGTTTGGCATTTCAGATGCTTCTCTTCAATCAATGCTTTCCCCAGAGCGACCATTGGACTATTCCCCTCCATTCACCACTTGCACAAAGGACTTGTTTCGTTCCTATACTCCACATATTCCAGAAACGGAGTAGAGTGAGTTGTGATGCAAACGTGAGTTGTTAGCAATGAGCACTGTAAGAAGTAATTTTTCCTCCATAAATCCCTTCCGCAACCCCATGCATGACAGAGGAACGATGGTATCATTGGCGCTTGTGTCTTCGCAGTGTATGTATCGAAGTATGTATGGTACAGCCAACCCCAAAGAAAAACCAGACAAACGCCTTCATGCAGTATTATTCGTGATCTACTTGGTATCACAACATCTGCTAAAGATTTCGATAGCGCAGCTGCTCCTGTAGACATCTGTAACCTGGTGCTGGTTAATTAATAAAAATAAATTGTGTTAAATTATATATTTTAAATTATATTTATTGTAAAATATGTGTTTATTGGTAAAATTGCATTACCGTGAATCAAAAGTGTCTAAATTACTCATGAGAACAATAATGAAATATGCTTGGTCTCCTACACCGATTGCAGGAGATGCAATGAGCATGAAACTTTACCCCACGTGCTAGGTTCCTGCCCTCAGGGCGAATTACTGCGAATTGACAGACATAACACAGTCCGCTCAATAATTGCTAACAGATTAAGGGAACATGGTGAATATGAAGCATATGAGGAAGTTCAATGTCTTTCTACGGAAGGATCTACACGGCGTGCTGACATCATAATACATAATTGACCGAGATAAAAAAAACTGGTCTCATTCTTGACCCCACTGTAAGCTTCGAAATTAATGCATATTAACCAAAGCAGGTACATGAAGAGAAACGCCCTATTTACCTTCCATGCTGTGATGATCTCAGTCATAAATATAATATTCAAGATTGGAATGTCATTGGACTTATGTTTGGTGCGCAAGGAACAATTTATTCCCAAATTTACATTGGAGATCCTCAGAAAATTAAAGGTTCCTGAAAAGACTCTTCAGACAATTGCATCAACCATTTTAAAATATTCATTGAATATCATCAATCACCATCTCTATTCATCTTTATAATATTCAATGTATATTATTTATTTCCAATAAATTTTTATCGTTTTGATAGCTACCACATCTTGTCGCAGAATATTCTTTTTTAAAATTTCATTATGTATTTTTTTAACATTAATTTACATTTTCTTTTTTGTTCATTTGAATTGATTAGAATGCCGATATTTTAAATCCAAGATTTGGACGGCTATCATTTCGATCATGTATGGAGCAACCAAAACCTCAATCAGAGAATTTAAAGCATGCAACATATTAAATTTATTTCTGTTTATTCATTGTTTTATACTACAGACTATAACATCGCTGGCTTGTAAAGCAACTAATGATATAAACCAGAAAGTATGCATGTTGTGGGTTAAAACAACTAATAACACAAAAATAACTTTCGCGTATGTCTTTTATGATGGTATACTAACAGGAAATACGATTATACTGCACCAGAAGTGAATAAATATTACGTATGCGAGAGATATGTGTGATTCTGAAGTCCCTGCAACTGAAAGTGTAGGAAAATCGCATATTTCGCAGACAAGACCAACTACGTGGACTCACTAATGATTATATGGACCCTGAAAATAGACCATAGTTTTAGTTTATGAATAACGAACGTAGTTTAGTCTGACAGATCGCATGCAGCATCATTCCTACTCAATTTTATGAGACTGAAAGTGAAGCTAAATTTGAGAACAACCGCAAAGTCGAGGGATTCTAGTCAGTGAACAGTAATTTTACTGCAGCTTTGAACTAGATGAACAGAATACGGTGGAGTTTCAAGGGATGAAAAATTAATAATAACATATTCGTTATAGTTTTCACTTTTATGAAAATAATTCGGTAATGAAATACGACTCTAATATAATTTTGTTCTAGCCACCGGCAGCTTGCCTGCTGATCCTGAGTTCCGATTGGGCGTGGATTTGATTCCCGCTTGGACTAATTACCTTTTTGGCTTTCTTCCAAGGTTATAGTATCGTAAGTCGTATGTCAGGTAATTTATGACGAATTTTCGGCTTCATTTCGCCAAATACCAGTTCACTGTTATCAATTCTATCGACGCTGAATAATCTAGTAGTTCATACAACGTCGTTAAATAAACAACTAAAAAATAACGTAACAAAAACTTTCATATCTACGAATTTGTTTTCGAGGGATAGATTTGGGGAATACAGATGTATTATTAATATTATTATTATTATTATTATTATTATTATTACTATTATCATTATTATTATTATTATTATTATTGTTATTATTATTAATTAAATTGAAATACATAGTTTTCTGCACACTCTAAACTTTCTTCTCTCCCTCAAATATGAAGATGAAATTATAACCTAATCAATGACTAATATGTAACCATTCACTAGATATTGTACTCTTTTACTCTTTATCAAAATTAGAGTATGAAATAAAAAGAGATATTTATCATTATTCATTTTATTTGTATAGTTTATGGTTGTATTGTCTCTGTATTAACATGAGGTAATAATAATATGCATACGGAAAAAGTACTGTATATAGATCAGTAAATCGGTCGTCACTTGTTACTTCCTTACGGCTTTTAGAGAACTCGAAGATTCATTGCCGCCTTCACATAAGCCTGCTATCCGTTCCTATCCTGAGCAAGATTAATCCAGTCTCTACCATCATATTCCAACTACCTCAAATCGATTTCAATATTATCCTCCCATCTACGCCTTTGGTCCACACCTGTGGAGTGACGGTTAGCGCTTCTGGCCGCGAAACCAGGTGGCCCGGGTTCGATTCCCGGTCGAAGCAAGTTACCTGGTTGAGTTTTTTTCCGGGGTTTTTCCTCCAACACAACATGAGCAAATGCTGGGTAACTTTGGGTGCTGGACTCCGGACTCATTTCACCGGCGTGATCATCTTCATCTCATTCAGACGCTAAATAACCTAAGCTGTTGATAAGGCGTCGTAAAGTAGCCTACTAAAATAAAAAGAAATCTACGCCTTCGCCTCCCCAAACTTATTTTTCTTCGGGTCTTCTAACTGACACTCTATATGCATTTCTGGAATCATTCTTACCTGCTACATGCCCTGTCCATCTCAAACGTCTGTTCCCAATTATATCAGGTGAAGGATACAATGCGTGCAGTTCTGTGTTGTGTATCTTTCTCCATTCTCCTGTCACTTGATCCCTCTTAGCCCCAAATATTTTCCTTAGCACCTTATTCTCGGACATCCTTAACCTCTGTTCCTCTCTCAAACTGAGAGTCCAACCATACACAACAATCCGTAATATAACTGTTTTATAAATTCTAACTTTCAGCTTTTTCGAGAGCAGACTGGATGACAAAATATTCTCAACCGCACAATAGCAGGCATTTCCCATAGGCCTTTTCATTCTGCGTTTAGATTCATCTCGAGTGTCATTTATATTTGTTACTGTTGCTCCAGAGAATCAGTCCCATTTCGAGGCTTATTTTCAGGTTTCTTAACAAGCCGTTTTTTTACCGTGTCTTCTGTATGGTTGTGAAACTTGGAATCTCATTTTGAGAGAGGAACAGAGGATAAAGGTGTTTGAGAATAAGGTGCTTAGGAAAATATTTGGGGCTAAGAGAGATAAAGGTACAGGAGAATGGAGAAAGTTACATAGGGTAACGCAGGACTTGCGTGTATTTTATTCATCTGACATAATTAGGAACATTAAATCCAGACGTTTGAGATGGGTAGGGTATGTAGCACGTATTGACGAATCCAGAAATGCATGTAGAGTGTTAGTTGGGAGGCCGGAGGGAAAAAGACCTTTGGGGAGGCCGAGACGTAGATGGGAGAGTAATATTAAAATGAATTTGAGGGAGGTAGGTTATGATGGTAGAGACTGGATTAATCTTCCTCAGGATAGGGATCGATGGCGTGCTTATGTGAGGGCGGCAATGAACTTCCGCGTTCCTTAAAAGTTATTTGTAAGTAAATAAGTAAGAGTGTCACACCATCTTTTGCGAAAACAAATGAGTGAGGTGTATAAACAATTGAATACTCTTCCATATTTAAGTATTAAAATATATGAGTGCCATTTCAAATTTAAAAGTGGGGGTGGCTCGGAGTGGGAGGCGAAATCTAAAATGCAAATAAGCCTGGTTTTTAGACTTCTTCTTCAATATCTAAATCGATGTATTTTTTTGTTTAAATTTAATACAATTCAATTAATTGGTTATTTAGATTAGGAAGTTTTGAAATGAAAGCCCTGTATAATTTTGGTATAATTTGTACTAAAAAGCTACTACTGTGTATAGTACTAGCGCAACCTCTCAGGAACACCTGTTACGAACGTCATACAATAGGAGAAAACGTTGTAAACTTTACGTAGCTAATGAATGCAAGACTATTTATTAGCATGAGTTCGGGTTGGGAGCGATGTTCATCACTCATGTAATTTTAAAATTGAAACAATCGAGGTACTGGAGTACATTGGTCCTGACGGGCAGTATTGTCTGCACCCACCCCCTTTTTTGTTCAACAAACTGTGAAATGTAATTCTAACCGGTGGAGCCACGATATCACGCCACTGTGAACAGAATTGAATAGTTAACAAACTGTGAATTGGAACTCGCCAGTGATGACCAGTGGATTGGACCGAAACGACTGAATTTAAGATATATCAACCAATAATTATGAATATAAACAAGTGTCATATTCCCCTTCCACGTTTGTCAAGTGTAAACATCGCTACGGACTGGAATTAAAACCTCCAGCAGACGTGCAATATTACATTAATGTTTAAGCTTCCTCGATCTGTCTGCCTGTCTGTCTGGCTTATTTCCGACTTATAGGTCTGCAGCTATTGTATAAATACATAATTGTCAACTCAGCACTTCTGAGTATAGTTGAATTTTTTAATATTCCATCATAACCCAGGTGATCTGAGTAGTTATTTCGGTATGGACATTACTCTGAAGAAATGAGTGATAAAGGTCAACCTACACAATCATTCAAAACCCCAGTAATAATTATTACGTTAGTGTAATAATAAAATTATTATCTTATGCAAACTAACAGTAGCGTATATTTTAAAATTTTCAAGAAAAATTAATTAGTGTCACCAATATGACAAACATTCTCACGTGTTTCTTTGGGTTTAGCAACAATAGTCATCGATAACATACTCGTGTACTAGGGTGAGTGTCTGTGTAAGTATTCGTGTGTTGTAGGGAGTAGGTACGGATAATGATGGAGTAAGTTTTTACGTGGTTTTAATTATTTTTATCTTAATGATTATGTAATTTATTATTTATTCGGAGTAATAAGTTTTTTAGAATTATGGGAGTTTGATTTGGTAAATTTGTTTTATTATTGGTCAAATTTGTGCCAGCATCCGCGGTTATACATTGAATATAAGTGAATTTTTTTGGTTAAAGTAGATAAAAGTTTTATTGTGCGGAAGGGAGAAGGAGAAACCTGGTGCCGGCACGTAGCCTACTCCCGTCGCATAGCACCACGGAGGTCGCCAGTCTTAACGTCCCCATCCGACGGACGAATCACGATCAACAGTGACATATGCTTCTCTTCATATACACTGCGGAGAGATTTGGGATTTAACCCAGGCATAGTGATTAGAAGTTGTACACCGCCATCTCTCCTAGTCCCGAGGTAGAAATTTTACATGAAAATCCTTGATCTCACCGGGAATCAAACTCGGGTCGGGTAGTCTGGAGGCAGACGCGCCACCACAGAGCTAACACGGCGGACATTACTAAAGAAACACCACACCTATTTAGACTACCTCAAACAGTTTGAAATTTAGAAATGTATGTGAGCAGTTTGTTATGAGTAATTATTAATTTTTTGATGTTATTTTATTGTAACTTATGCATGTACATTTATTACGTATCGAATCCTTCCCTGAGCACGAGAATACTCTCTGAAGGGGGTGCTAGAATTTTGTTAATTTACAATTTGTTTGTATTATATTTTTCTGTAAATGAACAATATTATTAAATTATTATTAATTTGTACAAGAATATATAAACATTAATCACAGACATTACCTAGGTTAAATGAGATGCCAGCTATTCGTGCGTAACTAAGCTGTATTATAAGTCATCATCATCATCATCATTATCAAATTCTGTCAAGGATTAGGCTTTCTTGCCTGTTCCGCCTCAGGTGAGCTGGTCTTTCCATAGCTTTTTCGGCCTTCCAAGGTCTCTCTTCCCGTTAGGTCTGTAAGCAAACAATCTTTGAGGTAGTCTGTCACTGGACATCCGTGATATGTGTCCATACCAGTTATCTGTTAAACTTTTATGGTTTCAGTGATGGCTGTGATGTGTAATTCCTCTCTGATGTCAACATTCCGTTTATGATCAAAAAGAGTGTAGCCCGCTAGGGGCCTTAATAGTCTCATCTCATCCGCTTCTATTCTTCGGAGTTGATTTGATGTTAAGGCTCATATTTGTGATCCATATAATAAAGTTGGGAATGCCATTGTTTTATAAAATTTCAAAATTGTCTCTGATCTGACTTTGTTTAATAATGTTGATTTTACTGTACCTAAAAGTTGTTTAAATTTGCTAATTGTATGTCTACATCCCTAGAGTTTATGTAGGAAAGGTTACAAACCGGGGTAATTAAACTCACTGACTTGTTCTATACACTGATTATTAATACTTACTTAATTATTTACTTACTTACTTACTTACTTACTTACTTACTGGCTTTTAAGGAACCCGGAGGTTCATTGGTCCCTATTCTGAGAAAGATTAATCCATTCTCTATCATCATATCCCACCTCCCTCAAATCCATTTTAATATTATCTTCCCATCTACGTCTCGGCCTCCCTAAAGGTCTTTTTCCATCCGGCCTCCCAACAAACACTCTATATACATTTATGGATTCGCCTATACGTGCTACATGCCCTGCCCATCTCAAACGTCTGGATTTAATGTTCCTAATTATGTCAGATGAAGAATACAATGCGTGCAGTTCTGTGTTGTGTAACTTTCTCCGTTCTCTTGTAACTTCATCCCTCTTAGCCACAAATATTTTCCTAAGAACCTTATTCTCAAACACCTTTAACCTATGTTCCTCTCTCAAAGTGAGAGTCCAAGTTTCGCAACCGGTAATATAACTGTTTATAAATTCTAACTTTCAGATTTTTTGACAGCAGACTGGATGATAAAAGCTTCTCAACCGAATAATAACACGCATTTCCCATATTATCATTGGTCGTGCCAGAGAATCAGTCCCATTCCGAGGCTTATTTGAAGGATTCGTAACAAGCTGCTTTTTTACGGTGATGGGTTGTTAGCCCTTAGCCCAACCCCTAAGCTGGAGGACCACCTCTCATCGGCTGTCCGCGACTGCTTATTCAATATATTCACAGCTACCCTCCATATCTGGAGGCCGTCTCCTCGATTAATAATTATGAATGATTATTAATAACAATTTTAAATCTTTGATGATTTTTCCCTTCAAAAGCCATTATTTTAGTTTTCTTCAGAAACTATTATCTAACCACGATTAATTTTAAATACGGTTTAGAAAACCATAGTTACTACATTTGTAACGGATGTTGGTTTACATTTTCTTAGAACTTAAAAGAATTCCTTTACGTTTTGAATTTTTAGTGCTAAACGTCTCCACAATGACAATTCCAACGCATCTCTGCATTAACATCTGTCCCCAAATATCTTTTTCATGACGCTCAAATTCTATAATCCTGCAGGGACTGAATTGTCGCACCGTTAGCAATTTACAACTAGGTTGTCACTGTCAGCAGAAAATGCTATTTTATGTACTCTTTAATAAGGGAAATAATCCTGCTAAACTCCGGATTATGTTTCAATTGGGAGTAATAGACATAAGTGAAAATTATCGTGTTAATTAAACCGGATATTTCAATTATTGTACAGCTTGATGCAAGCTGCTACAGAGGCACAGGTCACGTGAGCTAATGATTTAGTTATAATTCCACTGCTGCTGGGGATAAAAGCTCTGTGGTGGTATGACTGACATTAGGGGTACACGTATATTTGTCTCTATGGATTAGGAAAGCATATCTGTCTAAAATTAACAAAGCGACCAGATATGCTTAATATATTCGCCGTATCCCTCTCTATTCTGCCCTCTCTATCGTGGATTACGAGATTTAGTGCTAAATTTAACTTCTAGCTTAGTATTAACAAATTAACAACCCGAATTTGTTTTATGTGATTCAGCAAATAATTACGTAGTGTATTTGTTTTAATACGACGGATGAAAAATATAGCTTGTAAGTTACTGTTGTAAAAATATTATATCTCATTGAAATGTATTGTAAGCATCCGCCCACTTATCACAATACTGGAATATAGTAATGTTTTGGACATCAGATCGAAACAGAATGACTATCAGCCTAGATCATACCTGCACAAACAGCGCTCAACGAGCGTGCGCGCTCCTTCGGAGCGGGAGAGCTGTGTTTGCCGCTCACCGAAACTGAGAGGAAGATACGTCAGAATGACATAGACTTGCTATAGGTAGAGGAGAGGGAAACGACCACTCAGTTATCTAGTGGAGTGCAGTGTGTAGGCCTATTCTCAGTAACTGTTTCACGTTGCTTACCTACTGCTACAGTACAGTATGGAGGAATCTGAAAGACGGAACGTAACATTTAAGATTAACGATTTACAGCTCGAACTTATTGATATTCAATGTAACGTAAGGGCTAAAGATCGTTTGAATAATATTACTAGCCTGGTTGAGTTTTACAAGACTAAACATTAGCAAGAATATCCACGACTACACAGGCTGGCTGTGAAAATGATTTGCTATGTTCGGCTCAACATTTACATTTGAGAGCAACTGTTTTCTATATCAACTTTAATAAAGACAGACATCGAACATCTGTAACTGATGTTCCATTACGATCAGTAGGCTACTGTTCTTTTCAGCTGCCAACAGCATAAAACCTCGTTTTGATATACTTATAAACAAAAATATAACAAAATGATATTGTAATAATAATAATAATAATAATAATAATAATAATAATAATAATAATAATAATAATAATAATAATGTTTTATTTTCTCTGGCAGAGTTAAGGCCATAAGGCCTTCTCTTCCACTCAACCAGCCTTAATCAATACAATACATAAATTTAAATTACAAATATTTACACTACAATTAAAAGGTTCTCCAGCAATATTCTTCACTACATATTTATTTAAATTTAGATAAATCTATAAGGTAAAGTAGTAACTTAATTTATGAGCTAATTTAATTTAATGAATTATAATTAATTTAATATTTGAAATAGCTAGTAAAATGATGAAAATTAATTTAATATAAGCTTACTAAGACTATGTTACAGGAGAATATATATATATATATATATATATATATATATATATATATATATATATATATATATATATTTTTCTATAATGAGGATATTAATGTAATTGCCATTAGAGGTTTTGTAAATCTATTTAGAGAAATTAATGATAATAATAATAACAATAATAATAATAATAATACTAATAATAATAATAATGGACAGATGTTAGTTTCATTATAAGTAACAAATATTAATAAGCAATTAATCTGTTAATTGTACATTTAAGTAGCTATAGAATTTCTATTATGTCTGTAAAATAAATATTTCTTTACTAATTAATAATAGTACAAACACTGAACGGGAATTCATTTCATAAACACTGTTACTGGTACTGTATTTCCTTTTGTGTATATTTTGTACGAGATCACCCCTTCTTCCAGTTCAACCTTATAATATCTGCATTCCGCTCATGACCTGTGAGCCGGCTCAGAGAGCGCAAACCTTGTGCAGGCCTGGCCTAGATCATATATACCCAGATAGCTCGGCCTTATAGTCTTTGACGTTAACAACTTTTTTCAAGTTGACTATGCTGCCATCTGGTTGTTACATAAGGAGTTAGGTCATAATTCCCGTTTGAATTGCATCAGCGACTGTACTGTCATCTCGTGTTCGTTTACGGCGGACGGGTGGCGATCCTGGCGGTTGTTCTCTTCAAAGTGCTGCCGATTTTAACATAGGGATGAGCTATCTGTTACATATGAAGACATTACTACAAAAACAATCCTTGTCAAAATTGCTATTTTTTTTTCAGAAAAAAATAAATAGAACAACACATGTCACCTGTTCCCGTACAGCTGGTGTTTATTCTTGTGGGTATTGCATCTGACATGGATCATTTTTGGAGTCTATAAACATTTGAAATAGAAAATGTGTCCTTAACTCAATTTCATTAAAAATGACTGGGCCAGTTTTTGTAATAATGTCTTCGTATAGCCTGTGATCTAGGCTATCAGTATTTTGTCCTGCGGTAGCTCACTGACAAAGCGCTGACTTAAGGTTCCACATTCTTAGTTTCGAAGATCGATCTTCACCTTAGCGATAATTGTCTTCTTCCTAATCTCCTTCAAAGTTTGGATTATTCAGTCAGTTCAGGCTCCATATTGTTCAGACCATCTCTCCTTTGTTCTATATAAGTTTCTTCTGTCATTCTGTTGTATTTCAAGGCTAGTTTTGGGATTCTGATTTCCTTCATCCTGTCTACATGTTGTTGCCAATATCTACTGGTTTTGTCTATTATCTAATTCAGTAAGACTCAAGACCCAAGTAAGACTCAAGCCCCAAGTAAGACTCAAGCCATAATTATTGGACATAAGCGTTTAGTTAACTCCCTTAATAATGGTAATCTTTCAGTTGTTACCCTTAACAACACGCTAATCCCTTATTCATCTGTCGTAAAAAATCTTGGCTTCTTTTTTGATAATAATCTAAGTAGGAATTTTCAATTTAAAGAAACGATAAAAAAATCTGTTCCTCCATTCACTCTTTGAGTCGCTTGAGAAACTTCTTGCCCCAGCAACTAAAACTTACCCTAGTACAAACCCTAGTAATGCCGCACTTCGATTATTGTGACGTTTTGTTAAGTGACCTAAGTTCTGAACTGTCAGTCAAGTTACAGCGAGCTCAGAATATGTGCGTCAGATACGTGTGCAACATCCGACGGTATGATCACATATCACCGTCCTTCGCAAGTCTCTCGTGGCTCCGACTTAAAGAACGCGGAACTTTACACTCTTTGTCTTTACTCTTTCGAATTCTGCACACCTCAACACCAAATTACCTTTCGTCTCGTTTCTCCTATCTATACTCTAACCACGACGTAAATACCAGATCACTTATCTGTGGCACGCTAAATATACCTTTTCATAGAACATCTTGTTATTCCTCATCTTTTACAATATCCACCTCGCGTCAATGGAATTCCTTGTCACAAAGTATTAGGGGCTGCAAGACAACAAACACCTTTAAAAACAGCTTAAAAGATAACCTTATTAGCATTTCACTCCAATCATACTGATTTAAACTATCACTGACTACACTGTTACTTTTTTCTTTAGACATCATCCTGATTGTGCTGTATTTTCAAAATTGTCTCATAATAATCTCTATTATCAAATATCATTTGTAATATATTAACATTCTATGTATTTTAGTTTAATTCTGCTACACAGTTTATTTCAGTGTTTAATTAATAGTTCATAGTATTTGGTTGTTTAATTCGTAAATAACTCTTGTATACATGTAACTCTCATCTAAATCAAATTGTTGAATTCTTTGTAAGTTCATGCATATGTATTTACACTTTTTGCTGGTTGAGTGGAAGAGAAGGCCTTGCGGCCTTAACTGTGCCAGCTAAAATAAATCATTATTATTATTATTATTATTATTATTATTATTATTATTATTATTATTATTATTATTATTATTATTATTATTCTGTTCGTAATTGAAGACCTCGATGCAAAAACCGGTCAAGTCTATAAATGAAAATTTTATAGGAGACAAATCAACGTCCCACAAAAATTGAATGTGCATTAATTTCAAACTGATTTTTTACACGGAAATTTAGGAAAATAGTAGGTTTTTCATGTGATTACTAATATTCTTGTTAGTTATCTTTCGTCCATAGAATTTTTTTAATGGTGCACTTGAATGGTTTTTGTTCCGAAAATACAATAGATTTTTTTGTCATTTTTGAACTTCATTTATTTGTAGTTTGAAAACAAGTCTACGAAACTTACTCCAGTCTCAGGTGAGTTCCCGCTGAGGAGATAATCAACGTACTGTATATATAGGCTACAGAAGATTTTACCCTTAAATGGTTCAATCCTCTGAAAGCTACTAGTTATGTTTTTATATGAAGTTTAGAAGCTGAATTAGTTTCAAATACAGAGTGTAACAAAAGTTTCTGTAACAGTATGTTAAAAATTCTCTTTTATAGTTTCCATTTTCTCAGGAACAATGACCAAATTTTATGGTGTAGGAGTTGGTACTACTTTATTGTGGAGTGATGCAATCCTTTGTTAATAATTTGGCTGAAAATGTGATATTTACCATCAAATATTTGAAAAAAAAAAAAAAAAAACAAAAAAAAAAAAAATTGTCACCGTACCAGAAAATTTTGTTACACTCTGTATTTTATATTTTGTAATTTCTTCAAATTAAATTTCAATTTCTGTAAGAATTCACGAATCTGATAACATTGTTTGAACCAAAATGTAACACTGCTACAATATTTAATCATAGTAGTAATTTAGGCCCAAAAATATATAACAACTTTATATTTAAATATCTTAATCTTGTCAATTCTAATAGTTCTAGTTTGAACCAAAATGTAACACTGCTACAATATTTAATCATAGTAGTAATTTAGGCCCAAGAATATATAACAACTTTATATTTAAATATCTTAATCTTGTCAATTCTAATAGTTATAGTATTAACTTTAAAAAGTTACGTATAGATTTTATAAAAATTGAAAAATAGTAAATTTAAATTTATATATTCTTATTGCGTAGTACACATAAGACAAATTGTATTACATGCGGCATAATTTAAATTCAGGATTCCGCCCCTGAGCACGAATTCTACTCTTTCAGGGGCGAGCTAAAGTTTTTCTGTATATATTATATTTTATGTTACAATTATTAGCAAAATAAATAAATAAAATAAAGAAATACTTCTTTTTTTTAGAATTCGGCAATAATTGAATTTTATATTATCTTTACACATAAAGAATAGCCTTAAGTAATTTCCTTTGCGCCATGGAATGACTACAAATCACCTTCTTTCAGTTTTCCCTCTATCTTCTGAAATTAGCAAAATGTCTCAATTCTGACGCAACCGTTTCAGGAGAGTCTACTCACGAAATTTCACCACCACTTCCGTTATGAGAGAAGTTGGTTGTAATTGTTATAGACCTGTGTAGTAGGTTATACAGCACATTTAAACAGAAAACAAAAAAACTTGGAACCGTCGTCTTGCTAGGATCCATATCTCTCCTCTTTTCTTCATTTCTAAGCACAGCCTTACTCTGACGAAAGTCCTAACCGCCCGCCCAGAACAACGAAGTTTGTCTATATGCTGTAATGACTAACAGTAATTAGACCTTAATTCCACATTCATGGACCACATTTGGCCTGCGGGCCACTGTTTACTGTAGGAGTTAAGAGATAAGTACAAATAGAGACAGAGAGAGAGAGAGAGTGAGAGAGATGGAGGGTGGAGGTTTACTTCTGCCTGACTCAACCTCAAGTTTAACATTTTGACATGTATGCATAGAGAATGCTACCCATAGCCTCTCTGGTACCTGGAGCGGTCTCCAACCCATGAATAAACTAAGCAGTATTAATGTTAATCATTGCATCCTAGAAATGTGTGCATTTAACATGGAGTTCCTCCGTCGGTCCGTTCTTCTGTCTGTCTGCGTAGTTGTTAGGTAAATCTGCATGCCGAGTTTCCATAGAGCAAGAGGCGTAATTACGTGGTTGATATATCCCAGGGGAGTTGATTCTTTCTTACACCACGGCTGGCTGCAGGCCGCCGCTCCTTGCAGGTAGCCCCTAATAATGTTTCATTACTCCAAACGCTAAGCTGTCCAAATTCTGCCATAATGTAAACAACTGAGTAAGTTTCGGGAGGCCCTTTGAGCTTCATCGTTTCCGGAGGAAAGAAGGACACATAATTTACAACTATGGAATTGGAGAGCCTCTGGACTGACCGACGTTGTTGTAGCCACACCAAATTGACACAAGGAATTTTTAATTGTTGGAGAACAGGCTCTTTATGTGAAACCAGTTTGCATATACTGGAACACTAGTAGCTAGCTCGTTGAGTAGCAACGGAATCTTGGATACAAAATCTGTATAACATCGGCCATTCCATTGTGTCGGTTGTGAGATTTTGTACTGTAATCTGCGAAATAAAATATTTTACAATAATAGAATAATAATTATTTACTAAATTCGTTCAAAATTTATTTCTATATTGTTTACAGGAGTACTTCAAAATCTCTTCAAGAACATTATAATACATACCGCAAAAGCAAGCGCATTTTTCTGACCTTGACGTCGTACGCGGGCATTAAGCTCTAGGTATGCAAGGAGGAATAAGCAGCCTGTTGGATTAAGAAAACAGTGGTGCACAAACTTCAAACGGAACGTGAAATTTTATGTCGTTATTTTTATATGGCTTCTTTCTGTTTGTTATTTTCTATATTGTCTGTAAAATAAAAGTACTAACATCTATTTATTAGCCTAATATTGCAGTTGTGTTTTAAATGTTAATAACATAATAAAGAGTAAAGAAGGAATATTCACACAAATTCCATAATAACTGCAACTATACTATACTAAGTGAATTAAACACATCATTCATAAAGGAAGTGTTATCCCAAAGAAAGACACTGAATATGACATGATAAGTTGAAATTGATATTGATGGTACAGTATTTTTACCCTCATAAAAGTAATCAAAACAATATTATAATGTAAAGCAAAGTTGTCTAGGTATATGTTTTAACTGTAACTAATATTACATAATAAAACTCTCATCGCATTATGCTTTTAGGTGATATTGGTGCGCAACTTTCTGTTATTAGAATATTAAATTATCTCGAAATCTGCTGAAGCTATAGAGCTGACATTTTACCAACACATAGGCACTTATCTTTAGTTTGTGATGTAACAGTATTTGCTTTGTTAATTCATTTCCTTACAAACAATTTCCATGCTAATATTTTCAAACATTTTAATACACTATCTTCAGTAATATGCATTTACGATATATTAGATATACGAAAACATTGTTTTAGTACCTGTAAGGCTACTAAACAAACATATCTGAAAATTTCTCTTTTCTGTAGAAAAGTTGAGAAAATATTCCTTTTGAATAAAAAGCAAACTTGTGAAAAATGAACATTAAAATTAAAACTTACATTCTTATAATGCACTTATACTTCTCAGACAAATCTAAAAATTAACATGGATACAGTTTTAATAAGTTCTTTTGCCTTTATCCATTGACTCAGTGCTGGCCATCCCTGTATGTAGCTCGAGTAAGCGGTATATACTACCTCTTTCGTCTGTCTGTTTCCTTTCCTCTGTAAGGCGCTTAGGCTCTCCTGGGCTCTAAAGCGCGCGCTTGCTCCTACGGGCATCAGTTGACATCACTGCCGTAGATCCTACAAAACATATTTTTCATTTATTTGTGACCTTTGTGACCACTTCATGACTTGAGACAAGAGTTCTTTAAGACACAAGATTTCTGTGAAGTTTTGGGATAAATTATATGAAGTTATTTTTTCTGATACATTAGATAACAATGCATAAGAACTTATATGGAGAAATAATGCTCTAGCTTTGTGTGTTGAATATCTTTTTTGTAATGTATATCTATGTGGCGGTTGTGATCGCTTTTTGGCGATTGTAATATTGTGTGAACTTCTTCAATATTACGTCATGACTTCTGCATATGGGCCATTTTCGCAAAACTTGCATGTTTGATGTCCCCAAGCTAAAATAATATAAAATGACATATGTTGTTTCTTAAATTATAAAATTTAATTTTTCTTAAATTTTTAAACATGGTACTTTCAGGAACAACGACGATAGCCCTTAGTATTATCTCCTCTTCTGTTAGCAACGCCATATCATCAGCAAATCTTATTTTCTTCCTCCTACTATTACTCCTCCCATGTTCTGAATACTGTTCTTCACTAAATCCTCCAATTAGATTTTGAATAGGGAAGGTGATAAGGGGAATTCTTAACGCACTCTTCTCCCTATTTCACTTCCTTCTGACATTCCTCTCCTATTTTGACTTTGACTCCTTTCATATCAAGATTATTGAACAGCCTTCTCTCCTTCCAATCCACATCAATTTTCTTTAGGATCCCCATCAGTTTATTCCAATCCACGCTGTCAAATGCCTTTCTAGGTCCACAAATACTATATACTTTTTTCTGATCTTGTATTATATGTCTGCCTCTGTGCAACGTCATAACTGATGAAGAAGGGAAGATGATAACCAAAGTTTGTACTAACCTCTAAGAAAAAGTATGTCTAAATACTCAGCTGAGTCTCAAGTAAGCAGTCGGCAGAGAACTGGAATGAAGGCAACCAGGTACTTTTGTTTCACTTTTAGTATTCTGACGCCCACAATCAAGATAAGCTACTTTAATTGGACGAAGTTACGCAATAATAGACCAACCGACAGTTTAAAAAAAAATAGATATTTGCACAAATCTGTTGATGGCAGGCTAATTTAGTTCAGAGAAAGTAAAAATGCGATATTTGAATTTTGCTGCTACTTATAAGCAAAAATTCGTTTATTGCAAAAAAATTCATTTATTTATTTTGCTTTTAAATATTAATTCAACTGCTGGTCTCTTATTAAAAATCGGTTAGACTTTTTTGGTATTATTTGTGCTACTTTTTTGTAATAGTATGGATGTTTTTTATTTTTATTGGGTTATTTTACGACGCTGTATCAACATCTAGGTTATTTAGCGTCTGAATGAAATGAAGGTGATAATGCCGGTGAAATGAGTCCGGGGTCCAGCACCGTAAGTTACCCAGCATTTGCTCATATTGGGTTGAGGGAAAACCCCGGAAAAAACCTCAACCAGATAACTTGCCCCAACCGGGATTCGAACCCGGGCCACCTGGTTTTGCGACCAGACGCGCTGACAGTATGGATGTTATAATACTTCTTGCCATAATATGTTTTATAAAAAAAACAGATTTATTTCAATAGCCAGTATCTCGAAACAGGTTTTTGGCGCTTGGTCTGTTATTGCGTAACTCCGACCATTTAAATTCAATGGCGAGTTACTGGCACAGATACAACAGATCTGTTTTTGGTGAAGTCTTCCAAACACCTCGTAACTACTTAGAAACTATTTGAACATGCTATTATAACCAAAATTAAGTGTAAGGGGAGTACAGTACATGCTTCTGAGGGAACAATTAAAGAAGTGTATATTGAGACAAAAGAAAGACTGAGAAACGTGTTGGGACTTGAATGCTTAGAACATTACGTCATTGTGCCGCAGTTCCCTCAGCCTTATTGTTGTCGTACCTAGAGAGGAAGAACAATTGAGCAAGGACCGTTGTATAACGCGAGGGCTGGCGTTTATGCTTTTGGTTTGAATGTTGTAGTAATAAAGCCCCAACTAATTAGCAGTAACAAGACACGCACATAACCAGTTGTTTGGTCGGACCACCCCTTTTATCCCCACCCCCGCTCGCCGCCCGCCATCCCCCAGTCAGTAGCTAGCTGCCCGATTTCTGTGAATGTTACACTACCGCAGTCAGATTGTTGTTTGCATTGCCAAATAAATGCGTCCGACTACTTACTCAGCCCAGCTCATCCTGGCTGCATGTAGATACAAAGTAGCTTATTTAGCTACGCATCACTTAGTATTGTGCTTATACCATGGTCGCATTTAAGTTGAAACTTCGTTTAATGCTCCTGTTCAGCTTGAGAGGAACCCGTGGGCACTTCTCCCGGCCGTAGATAACTTGTTACTATTGTTATGTCGCTGGACGATGGTTCTGATTCTGTACTGCTCGTGACGTCATCCGTTTCAGTGTTAGATTTAACGTATAGGGTCCTTCAAAATTAACTTTAAAATTTCAAGTCACTTTTGATTGAACATTTGGAGGGTGATTCACGAATATAGTGCAATACTCTACGAACTAACTTCTGATAAAATTGTGATAAAAAAGGTTCATATATACGTCATCATCATTAAATACATCATGGTTCAGGCCCTTAGGCCTGTTCCATTTCCAGGAAATCAGAACTGTTCTCTCCATTTGTTTCTGGGCCTGCCAAGATCCCTTCTACCAACTGGTTGATATAGGAACATCTGTATACAAGTCCGGTTTAAAGTCCATTCTCATCAGATGTTGGTACCATTGCTGTCTATTCAATTCAATTCAATTCAATTCAATTCAGTTCAGTTCAATTTATTTTGGCCATTAGACATACAGTTTTAGGCTTTGTCAGAATACATTGAAAAACATATGAATACATTAAAAAACACTAATAAAAGAAACAGTAACATTTAAATAATGCAATGAAAACATGAAATAATTTGAAACCTTTAAATTAAAGAAAACTAACTAAATTGCAATTAAACTTAGTTATTAAAAAAACAATTTCATACGAATTTGTGTTGAAAAATTCAGCAACAGAATAAAAAAGATTATTTAATAACTAATTGTAAAATCTAGTTTTGAAGCTATTGGTTTGTAATTAATAATATTGACTGGGGAGCTTATTATATAATTTCACCTCCATAATTAAAAATATTTGTGTTGCTCTTGTGTAATCTACAATATGGAATATTAATTTGTTCACAATTTATAATTTCATGATCATGCATATTGGTCAATAATGAGTAATTGTCGATATTTTGTAGAGTGTAAAGTAGCCTACTAGATAATATATATATATATATATATATATATATATATATATATATATATATATATATATATATATATTCACACACACACACAAATTTATGACTGGTAAAATCCGCGATTGTCTGAAAAGTGGCCGACAATGTTCCAGATAGTTTGATTTACATAAAATTGTAATAGTTTTCTTTTGCAAAATCAAGACACTTCCAATTTTGGTTCCATTTCCCAGAAAATTAGGGCATATCGGATTATCGACTGAAAGAATGAAAAGTAGACACATCTTAAATAATTTTGAGAAACACAAGTCGTTAATTTCTTTAACAAATATAAAACTCTTGATAGCTTTGTGCATATGTATTCGATGTGCTTATCCCATGTTAAACTGGATTCTATAAAAAAAGTCCTAGAAATTTTGTATAGTTGAGTCTGTTGTCCTTATTTATTAGATAATTTAGTCTAAAAGTTATGTTGATAGTTTTTTTCTGATTAAGCAAGAGTCTCTAAAGTCAAGAAGACTTTGTATTTGTAACTCTTCATAAATTTCACTATTTCTCTTCTGATCTTTCAATCTGTAATCAGCAACAGGTCTCAATAATCTCATCTCCGCCGTCTCTATTCTTCTACGTTGCTGTTTGGTCAGTACCCAATTTTCGGCTCCATATGTTAACAATTGTATTGCCATTGTCTTATAAAATTTCAGTATTTTTTCCTTCCGGATTCGTTTCATTGTTCCCAGGAGCTGTAGAAATCTGGAGAGTTTAGTATCTTGATTGCTTGGTTGGTCATATGTAATATTACACCCTATATAATTAAAATTTGAAACCTGTTCTAAATTGATATCATTGATTGAAATTTTGGTTTGTCTGGGTTGAGATCCTATGAATCCGAAATTTTTTGTTTTCTTTTGTAGATACCTTCAAATTGTAATCGAAAGCTATTTTATACATGCTGAATACTGCTTTTTGTAGATTGTTCTAATTATCTGAGAGGATCAATAAATCATCAGCAAAAAGCATAAAATTTAGAGGTGCTTTTCCGATAAAATTAACATTTAGCTGTGCTACCCATTTTCTCACAACTTCGTCATAAACGTACGTCATGATTTTAAAATTGACTAAGTCACAGCTTTCTGAAAGCTGAACATGAACGTGGAAGTTACAGGCAATTAAATATCTAGGAAAATGGTACTGGATGTATTATAAATTTATTAAAGTTAGCCTACATTCATATTAATACACACCAGAAAAAATTGCATTAAAGCTGGTTTTCTAACATCCTACTTTCTAAAGCAGTGCATGTATACTCCGTTTATGAAATCTCTAGAGTAAGTCGATGTATTTGGGTGGAGCCTCTGACAAGCGAATGGGCAGAAACTATTAGTGCGGGAATGTATTGCGGGCTGCATCGGTTCACGGGCGCTAAGGGGTAAGATGCGCGTGGCAGAAGTTGATGGGTAGGGGTGGCATTTTAAACTTTCGTCTTAAAGCAATTTGTTCTTCAGAGCGATCATTGGATTTGCCCCCTCTACTGACCGCTTACACAGAAGGCTTGTTTCGGCTCCTATACTGTACAGACTCCAGAAATGGAGTTATAGTCGCACGACAGTTACCTCCTCACGTCAACGCTCCTTCATCTCACTTCGCTTTTGACACGTTATCCATTTACAGCAGTAAATGACATTACAAACTATGGCAGATGATAAGCTAAAACGTTACACACTCAACGCTGAGGCCCGGTTTCTTCAATCTTTTTTAAAATACACTAACATAGCGTTAATTAAGTGTAAGTTAAAAATATGAATTGCTGTTAAAAATATTGCGTTTCTTCAACTTTACATTTCACATTTTAACATACTGTTTGTTAACACTCTGTTAGGACCAGAGATTCTAGAGTTTAACCATGACCTATAACCAAGTATAGGCTCACTTCTGTTTTCTGAACTCTGACAATTGCGATTCTCGCTTGTTTCCGTTGTTTGATTCAGAGGGGATAGAAGTCTTTCTAATCTCTCAGGTTTGATTTATGCTTCTTTCCTCGTCTGTATCACAATAGCGTGGAGTGCCGTATTGGTATTGCTGTTATGAAATGGAAAACACTGGAAAAAAAGAAATCGAGGGACTAATTTCTCTTCGTTCGAGAGACGCCTTCTGCTGGAAATTATTTCGCAGTGTAAACCAATTAATGAGAATAAACAAACAGATCTATAGTCGCGACGCTGTTATTCCCGGCGTGACTCCTCCTCTTTGTTTACGTCTTAGGAAGTGAAGGCTCTATAAAGTCAAGGCAGGTAGTATCGTTCGCCATTTTTGTTCTTTCGTTGCCGAGCTACTATACGAGGAATCTATTTGCCACACCGTTAAACATTATCATGTCGTAGCTCCTATGATAATAAATCAAACGCACTGTAATTCAGCGAGTAATTGAGCGGGAAATAACGTCTTCGTGTGCTTTCTGCGAACGCCAACGAAAGAGCCAAAATGGCGGGCGATTATATTAAGTATTTATCGAGCCTTAAGAAATGAATAACGTCTTTCTTAACGAATCACAAGACGCACACGTTTAAATGTAGCCGACCTGCAACGCGACTGGCTGCCGGAAATTAGAGCGACGGGACTATAAGTTGAAAGCGAAAATTGAGACTTGGCAGAAAATAGTCTATAGCTTTGTATGAACTTCTGGTATGTCAAATCACAGATATCATCCTCTCTGTTTATGTATTCATAGATATCATTTCTAAATAATCCAGATATATAAGTTCAGCATCTAACGCACCAGCCATATTGGATACTTCTATGCTAACAGAGAGTTAAATGATTTAACTGCATGAAATAGGGCAGTTAAATTAACAGCCTGTTAGTACTAACAGTAGTTGAAGAAATGCTTCAACTGTTAAGTTTACAGTTAAAATTCAAATTTATTTACAATTTACATTTGAAATGAATACATATACGAAATGAGCATATGCTCGTGCTCGGGTACAGTCCAGTAGTCTACATAAATTTTACAGAGATCAAATAATAATGCTGATGATAGAAATAATAGTAACGACAATAACAACAATAATAATAATAATAATAATAATAATAATAATAATAATAGAATAATCGTGACGGAGATGATACAAAGATAGTAATACAAAATAACTCATTAATAATAATAATAATAATAATAATAATAATAATAATAATAATAATAGTGATAAAACAAAAATATTTAGAATAATAAAATAAATACTAAGACGGATAAAATAAAATATAAAACCACTAGCGATAGTTAACACAACTTAAATAAGCATATAATAACCGGAAAAAAATGACGAACTCGAAAATCAACAGAAAAGTTCGTTGTATCGCAGACGACAGCAACCGCCGTATTGACATTGTGTTGTGCATTAATGGTAGTAGGGGTGAGACCGAAAGTCTACGTAACTGCCGTTCTCTTCGAGTCTTCTCGTACAATCATGGGAAGTTAATGCTGCAAAAACAAAATGTCTAAGAGTCGAACTGTTAATTATTACCAGGAAATAACACACCGTTATAATTTAACAAAGGTTGAAGAAACCGGGCCTGAATCTACTAACAGTGGTTCCAGGTATGCCCAAAAACTATTTCAGGCACAATAAATGTTTCAGCAGATCATTTGCTTGCTAGACGTGGACTCTTTCTCCACGACTCTTACGCTGTACAGCTTCAAGGGATATAAAACAAACTGAATATATGTTGGCGAGGAATTTTTGTACTTAAATCATAGCTCCGATTTCACTTCCTGCAGGGCAGAGGAATTTTAGGTATTGAAAAACACGGGCGCTCTGTAGATGCAATAGTTTTCCCGTACTGCAAGTCACGAAGAAATCTCCTCCAGAGCGCGTCGAGCCAAGAGCGCCATGGAATTCGCAGCGACCGCTTTGCTGCAGAAGCAGAATATGGATCTGTTTTCTGAACTTAGCCACCGCAACCCCCATATTTATTATCTACGTCCCTTTAAGCCCATTTAATCGTTTATCGCGACTCTAAATCTCTCCTTTACTCGTATCTGGCGTTCCCTCACAATCTCTCGCGTCTCGCATCACTCTGCTGACACTGAGGCGAGCGAGACGGAGCTCGGCCGAGTCATCCATCATGGACGCTCATTCAGCTGTCCGCCCCGCCGCAAAAGAGGTTGCGGGGGTTGGCTCCCTTCTCGGAAGCTGCGGGGTGGTTTCGGACTGTGGACCAGCTCTTGGAATAAATTTAATTCAATCGACTCGTTAAAGCCCTAGCTTGTACCACAGGATGTGTGAGTAGCCACACAGACGAATGGACAAGTCGGCCACTGCTCCTAGTGTTGGGTACGAGGTGTGTTTGTGTTTCTGACAAATACGGCTACTGAAATTTTCTTCAAAATATTAGGGCCTACAGGAAATCTTTTGTGCGAGATCGTGCGTATTTGCTTGTTTTCCTCACAGAACCAATACGCGGTAAGTGTGAAATACCACATTCAGTATTCCCAACGTAACACACATAACAATTTCCCTCTTCTTACCGCTTAAGCGCGACATTCATTTTACTGCTTTAGGCTTTTAACATATTATTTTTAGAGACGTTTAACATAGTAATAATTATAAATTGGAAACTTACCACTGCAATTTCATCTAAACTGCAATGTTAATTATTGTTTTTAAATATTTGCAAAAATTAAGTAAAGTCTACTACTCCACGAAACTTATTGCATTCCTGATACAAGTAACATTAAGGAAGCCGTGAAAAAATCAACAAGATTCCAGATGCGGATGTTATTATTGCAATATGTTATATAAATAATATTGTTAAAATATTAAAATGAAAAAATAAATCATTACATAACCTTACCGTTTGTTTTAAGTTCGAATTTATAGACTGGGGGAAAAAAGACAGACGTATATCACGGCCTGCTGGAATACAGTAAACACAAAAAAAAAAAAAATTTTATAGCAACACCGTTGAAGAAAAATATTTTGGTTTTCCGAAGTTGCAGTCATTAAACAGAAACCAAGATGGAGATTTCATTGCAACTAATTAGATTCGTCTTTCAGGTATGTAATAAACGATCTTCGCACAAAATAATGTACGATACACGACCGGTATGTTTTCATGTTCTCGGAAATTAAAGAAGCTCAACTACGTTTCGCTTTTTCAATCTTTTCCTCGAACATGAAAACGTCAACATACCGCTCTTGTAACGTATATTACTATTGTGCGAGATCGTGCGTATTTGCTTGCTTTCTGCACAAAACCAATACGCGGTAAGTGTGAAATACCACATTCAGTATTCCCAACGTAACACACTTAACAATTTCCCTATTCTTACCGCTTAAGCGTCATATTCATTTTACTGCTTTAGGCTTTTAACATATTATTTTTAGAGACGTTTAACATAGTAATAATTATAAATTGGAAACTTACCACTGCAATTTCACCTAAATTGCACTGTTAATTATTGTTTTTAAATATTTTGCACAACAAAAGCAACTTTGGTACTAGGATCCACAAAACTGCAACCACAGTCTCCAGTGCATCGACTTCCTGCCAGACGGAGGGTTTATCAAATGCTGCCATCTATAGTGCTAATGCTTCAACTTCGACGGAAACTGGAAAATCAATATTCACGCAAAAACGTTTCACAATAGAAAACACTGGTGGTGGTGCTCCAGTGACTCTGAATAACTGCACAAATGTGACAATTAATTTTAATGTGCAGAAATAAATAATTTTGTTATAATTTCAATGTGCAGAAATAAATAATTTTCTTAAAGTATTAAAATGAAAAATAAATCGTTACATAATCTTACCGTTTGATTTAAGTTCGCATTTATAAACTGGGGAAAAAAAAAACAGACGTATATCACGGCCTGCTGGAGTATAGTAAACACAGAAAACATTTTATAGGAACAATGTTGAAGATAGATATATTTGTTTTCCAAAGTTGCCGTCATTGACCAGAAACTAAGATGGAGATTTCATTGCAACTAATTATAAATTCCTCTTTCAGGTATGTAATAAACGATGTTCGCACAAAATAATGTACGATACTCGAGCGGTATGTTTGTTTTCATGTTCGAGGAAATGAGTGAAAAAGCGAAACGTAGTTGAGCTTTTTTAATTTCCGAGAACATGAAAACGTCAACATACCGCTCTTGTAACGCATATTACTATTTTCTACGATAGTACGTAAAGTTGCATTTTATCCACTGTTATCACTGCCTAAAGTGAGCCTTTAAAACACTAGTGCATAAAAAAGTAAGTACAGTGAAATCTCGGTAAGACACTCTCCAAGGAACCGTATAAAAATAGAGTATTAAACGGGACAGCGTATTAGCGAGAGTGGGTCATTTTTGGATTTTTTAATTTCAACACAAAGGAGAGAAAGGGGCTGAAGATAAATATGGATAAGAGTATAGTGATGAAGATATCGAAAGAATAGCAGTACGCATTAAATATTAATATGCGTTACAAGAGCGGTATGTTGACGTTTTCATGTTCGAGGAAAAGATTGGAAAAGCGAAACTTAGTTGAGCATTTTTAATTTCCGAGAACATGAAAACAAACATACTGCTCGTGTATCGTACATTATTTTGTGCGAAGATCGTTTATTACATACCTGAAAGAGGAATTTCTAATTAGTTGCAATGAAATCTCCATCTTGGTTTCTGTTCAATGACGGCAACTTTGGAAAACAAATATATCTATCTTCAACATTATTCCTATAAAATGTTTTCTGTGTTTACTATACTCCAGCAGGCCGTGATATACATCTGTCTTCCCCCCCCCCCAGTCTATGGAATGTTGTTGATTTTTTCACGGCTTCCTTAATGTTATTTGCATTACAAATGCAGTAACATTTGAGGTGTTGTAGAGTTTACTTAATGTTTTTAAAATATTTAAAAACAATAATTAACAGTGCAATTTAGGTGAAATTGCAGTGGTAAGTTTCCTATTTATAATTATTACTATATTGAACGTCTTAAAAAATAATATGTTAAAAGCCTAAAGCAGTAAAATGAATATGACGCTTAAGCGGTAAGAATAGGAAAATTGTTATGTGTGTTACGTTGGGAATACTGAATGTGGAATTTTAGACTTTCCGCGGATTGGTTTTGTGCTGAAACCAAGCAAATATGCACCATCTCGCACAAAATATTACAGGAAATCTTTTTTCTACGATAGTGCGTGAAGTTGCATTTTATCCACTGTTATCAAGGCCTAAAGTGAGCCTTTAAAACACTAGTGCATAAAAAAGTAAGTAAGTTATAGTAGATATATTTGTTTTCCAAAGTTGCCGTCATAAAAATAGAGTATTAAACGGGACCGCGTATTAGCGAGAGTGGGTCTTTTTGGATTTTTAAAATTTTAACACAAAGAAGAGAAAGGGGATGAAGATAAATATGGATAAGAGTAAAGTGATAAAGATATCGAAAGACGAGCAGTCCGCATTAAAAACTTATTACAATAATTTATGACATTTTCAATACATTTGATATCACACAGTGTTAGGAGAAAATCCACAAACGATTAGGAAAACACGGAAATTTTACTTGAAGCAAGTAAAGAGATAGATTTGGAAGTGAATCCCGAAAAGACAAAGTATATGATTATGTCTCGTGACCAGAATATTGTACGAAATGGAAATATACAATTGGAGATCTATCCTTCGAAGAGATGGAAAAATTCAAATATCTTAGAGCAACACTAATAAATAAAAATGACACTTGGGAGGAAATTAAACGCAAAAGATATATGGGAAATGCATGTTATTATTCGGTTGAGAAGTTTTATCATCCAGTCTGCTGTCAAAAAATCTGAAAGTTAGAATTTATAAAACAGTTATATTATCGGCTGTTCTTTATGGTTGTGAAACTTGGACTCATAATTTGAGGGAGGAACAGAGATTAAGGGTATTTGAGAATAAGGTTCTTAGGAAAATATTTAGGGCTAAGAGGGATGAAGTTACAGGAGAATGGAGAAAGTTACACAACGCAGAACTGCACGCATTGTAGTCTTCACCTGACATAATTAGGAACATTCAAATCAGACGTTTGAGATGGACAGGGCTTGTAGCAAGTATGGGTGAACCCCGAAATGCATATAGTGTGTTAGTTGGAAGTCCGGAGGGAAAAAGACCTTTGGGAATGCCGAGACGTAGATGGGAGGATAATATTAAAATGGATTTGAGGGAGATGGGATATGATGATAGAGAGTGGATTAATCTTGCACAGGATAGGGACCGATAGCAGGCACATGTGAGGGCGGCAATGAACCTTCGGGTTACTTAAAAGCCATTTGTAAGTAAGTAAGTATTTATTTAACCTGGTAGAGATAAGGCCAACAGACTTTCTCTTCCTCTCTACCAATGATCCTTCATGAATAAACTGCGGGGTTATAGTGATAGCGAGATGGTATTTGGAGAAACGAATACGAGGATTAACTTTGAATTGACCTGAAATTCTTCCTATAGTTATGGAAATCTGAGGGTAAAAAGTCCCTATCAAGTATCAGCTGCAACGGATGAACATGTTATCAGTACATATGTGCCATTATAAGAAATGAAAAGAATACAATGTAATTTTAATTAAGTTTGGAGTCTGAGTCCCTTACTGAGACTGTCAGCTAACAATGTTAATTGTAGTTAATCAGTACTTAAACTAAAATGGAGTTACCTTGTCGACAAACGCACCTTTTGTCTCTTCGTAGAATTATATCATTAATAAAAGAAACACATTTCGACTAACAAGGAAATAAATATATTTACGCTACGAAACTTTATGACATTCAGAAGTTAGCAGAGCATTTTAATTTCAGAAGAGCGGTTGGCAAAGAAATTACTCACATAAAAATAGCGACGTTAGTCTCAATTTTTCATTAGTAATTGTGTGAATACGTTACGTCGTAGGGAGAACCGTACAGAAAGTGCTTTTAAAATATGATTTCTATTACCTTCGGTGCAGATGTCAACTTTAATGCTTTAATGTGCCTCCTAAGGTGGCGCCACGCAAGTGAGAATTCAATATAATACTGAATATACATCATAAGCAGCATAGGAAGTTCCAAAATCTTCGTCTTCATGGAAGTAACACACAATAATTATCATTTGATTTTTATTTATTTCTACTTGTTTATTTATTTTTCATTTTTTATTTTATGCTTTTATATAGGCAAATGTATCCATTTTTAGACGCCATGAAAGTGCATGGGGCGCATAGAAGTAGAGATCCATGCTTTCCTTACCAGTACTAGAATGCAGTGGTGTGCTCGAAACCACGCTTGGACCGTCTTTATCTCAGGGAAACAGCCGGTACTCAATTTGACAGAGGGCTGAGTGGATCCCGGTTGAATTCGGAAAATTTTAGTAACGATAAAATCCTGTTGTCACCTGTTATCGTCTTTATTTTATTTAATTCTTTCTTTTAATTACTTATCTTTTGGTTTTCCTCAGATTTTTGTTTTGTCTATGTTGAAAAACAAAACAAATCGGACTAAATTATAAATATAATAAACAGGATGGAAGTGAAACAACCCTACATATTTTAGATCGAATATCTCATGTTGTGTGTAGCAAAAAACTGTAATATCATTGACAGAAAGTTCATCGTTGTCTCAGAAAAAAATGTTTTTCCCAAGCGTTTAGAACCTTCTTATTCGGTAACTATTGCGAGTTGGATTGTGATTTTTGTCCATATCAATAGAAAATTTAATAAAGAATCATTTATTCCTCTGTCATATTTCAATAACGTGGACGGTTTCCGTGTAAATTTAATTTCATAATCACTAATTTCAAGCCACTCAACGATGCAACCACAACGCAACGTTGCAGCATAGTCTAGTATATACAGTCACGAAGCTCAATATGTAGTAAATATGCATCCATACGTAGTTGCTAACCACTAGGATCGCTACTATCGCCTCATTACAGACAATGCGAAATAGTACCTGCACAGTCTATTTTTCCTGGTACCCTCATAAACTCAAGCTTCGTGACTGTGTATACTAGACTGTGGTTTTAGCTAGAAGGAGGCGCGAGGCAGATCACGTACGCTCAGTTCGTTGACCTCTTACACCTGTATTACGATACGAAAGGAGACTGTTAGCGACGAGGTTGCCGGGCTGCTGGAATTTTCAACTTAATTTTATAATTAACCGAGGAGGTTAACCACAAAACGTAATATAGGTTTGCTATTCATTTAAATATATCCTATCGTCCATTTCAATCTGCAGGACTATTTCACTTCCACTCTGTATAAATATAGAGAAAAATTTCATCCCCCAGTAATAGGATTAATATTAATGCAAAAATGAAACGTTTAAGTCAATATGTAATTTCTTCTTCTTGTTCTTTTGTTGAAGAAATACTGTAATTTGATTTTTTCCCTAATTGACACACAATTCTCATTTGTTGTAGGCCTAGCTCTGTAGAAATATTACTTACCACAACAATTTAAATATAAATTTACTTTAAATATAATCAATCAATTAATTAATGATGAAATAAATAAATAAATATTGGCTATATGCCAAAAATTTACAATTTAATTACCTGCTTCATCTCATTGGTTCTTTGGATAGGTGTTGATATGAGTCTAGGACGAGAGAAGTAAGAAATATTAACTTGTGAAAGAAAGTCTACCCAATAGGAAGCGCTACATCAATTCAAACAAGTGACTGCACAATAGTGTGATTTAACTCGTTGCAGTTGTTGATTAAATGAGATCGGATGTTGAAACTTCAGTAAAATTCTATCCATTTATTCCTCGAACAAAAAAGGTTTCACCTTGATAATTTCATCACTGCTGAGTTAAATATTTATCGCTGTTAATAACATAGTAATAGGAGCAAATCTTTATCCATAAAAGTAGTAGAATGGATGAGTTCACAGTACATCCAATGCAAATTATATTCCGTGCCACAAATATTGAACATATATTACAATTTTTTGGCAATTCTAATTGCTGGAAGCGTTTTAGATGTTAAGCCATAAGAGGGTTACAAATGTTTCTGGTTAATGACCAACATACACGATCTACCAAAAAGTAATTGGACACTGTTTTTGCCCATTTGGAACCTCTTGGTACCACCTCTTGTTGCCATAACAGCAGCCACCCTGTCAGTCTTGCTCTCTACTAGTTTGTGTAGGATATCCACTGGAATGCGTCGGCATTTCTCTTGCAATATGGCACTCAGTTGGATAATGCAAGTTGGCCCCATGTTTCGACAGCTACTACAGTCCGCATTTCACGAGAAGATCCGAGCAAGGAATGCGAGTTTTTCCCCACTCTAATAACATATCCCCAACACATAACCAGCCAGCCATTGACTGAGTCTTGTTTGTCCCAGCCGGCCAATGACATCACGCCCATCCACCTGCTTCTTCAAGAACGCCGAATTACTGGCTTACTCTCTCCTCTTACCCCGCTAGGACCATACTCCCCTCGCAGGGATCTTCTTGTGGAATTTGGACATTATGCAGTTGTATGCAGACAATAGTGTTCACCGGTTGAACTGGCCTGCACAGAGTCCTGATCTCAATCCCATTGAGCACCTTTGAGAGGAATTGGACCGGTGATTGAGGTCTCGGGAGATGCGGCCAACTTCCTTTGTCCAACTGAGTGGCATGTTGGAAGAGGAATGGCGACGCATTCCAGTGATTATCCTACATAACCTAGCGGAGAGCATGCGTGATAGAGTGACTGCTGTTAGGCCTATAGCAACAAGAGGTGGTGCCACGAGATTCGAAAAGGGGCAAAAATAGTGCCCAATTACATTTTGGTAGATAGTGTATTTTCAAACACAAGAAACTATTACAGTGCACGCGCCAGAAAAAGGGAATAACTTTTGAAAACAGGTTGTATATCGTAACCATTGGTAAGAGAATACAAAATGTCGGAATGCTTGCCAGATAAGTCATGGAATCAGTGGGGATGGGGTCTAAATGCATGAAAAGATGAACGCCGAGTGGAAGTATTCCTTCTTAACGTGAAATATAAATGTGGTTTCGCCTCTACCCTAGATTTATGCTTTCCGCGTCTTTAAATAATTTTCGTTTCTTTGGAATTTTCGAGGGATTAGGTTCCTTTCGTCTGTTATGAAAAAGGAATGGAATATATTTGCAATTTCTCTTTTCCTTCTGTCGCTTTCTCATTTTCTTCATTTCCTCTCTATCTGCGCGGCTGCTCTTCAAGCCTTTTCACTGACAATTTTACTCCGCACGGAAGAATTTAGTTCCCTTTCCTCATTTCTCATCCGCCTATTTCTTACTTCCTTTTTTTTTTTTTTGTACCGAACGGTCACTGTTTCAACTCCATCCTACCTATGATAGTGTTGTCTTGCAAACTGGAGCCAATGAATAAATGTCGTCCCGTTGTATAAAGACGACCATCGATATAATTGGATAATTTCTCTTTAAATATTGACATATAACGATTTCCGATACGTCCACCGAGCGTAATGCTGTTTCATTGAATCCCTCTGGAGGAAATTTTGATAAGTACACAGTGCAATGTAAAATACGCCAGGTGTTCATCCAAATATAGGACACAGAGATTTAAAAATGCATCCTAAATTCCAAGTATGAATATAAGGTGGGTGCTCCTGTTATGGCCATGTTCCTGATATGGCCACCCCTCTATTGTGAGTTAGTTAACCAAAATATCCGCTAAATTGCAGCAGCATCAGTGAAAGGGCATCCTGGTATGTCACTTGATCGTTTTCCATCCAGTCAGGTTGAGTAATATGGCGTCAGTTGCCTGTTTTGCAGTTTTCATGTGACCTCTTCTTATTTTTCTCTGGTAAGTCTCCTTTGTTTTATGCATGTTTTTCAAAGACTTGTTTCATGAAAACCATCGTACTCCATTCAGTTTTTAATGTTCTGTTGATTAGTGTTGTAGATGATGGCGTATCTTTTACGAGTTGTTCATAATCAAACGATTTTCATGAAAGCTTACCTGCTCCTGATATTGCCATATCAAATGCACCATGGCCATATCAAGTTCATTTCACTTTTATTTTTTCACCTGACAAATTTATATGCCTTATAGCTGGGATTACGCAAACATTTTTTTATTTTAAGAAAAACAACTTATTTTTTTTATGAAATACCTGTTTTGACTACACTTTTGAATTATAAAAAAGATTATTAAGTGTCAGTTTTATTCATTTTACACAAAAATTATTTAATTTTAGCACAATTGCGCTATCAAACTGAAAACTATCACGATTTGTAGAACATGGAACAAGGGTGGCCATATCATGTGCACATGTTCCTAATATGGCCACTAGGTAGACTTTTCGAATTTGGGACTTTTTGGACAATTAAAGCTATTTTTATGGGGAAAGGAAATTGTTTTAATAAAGTCCATTAGACTGAGAACGAGTAAGAAAAAAGTGGTTTACATTTTTTTTAAATGGCAGCTAGAAAAATTCTCAAACCTTAGCATGGCCATATCAGGGACACCTACCTTATTTGGAGCTACGGTTTATATTGTGGATCATGTTTAAAAACTTCGTAGGCTCAGGAAAGCAATGCAACATATTCTAATTACAACCACCAAAATTAGTCTTCGAAAGTTATTGTCCATAGGATCCCAAGAAATGGAAACCACTACGATGGGAAAGCCAAAAATATTATTAATTCAATAATGTGTAAGCATTAAGTTATAAACAAAACAACTATTAATTACTTTGGCAATACAAGAAATCATTAACATTTTATAAATACCCGTACAAAATTTGAGAAATCCTTCTGGACTGAAAGGCAAAGAAGAATGTAATTATATACAGTATGTAACAAAGTAACTATTCCTAATTTTTGATGTGATAGAGAGCATAAAATTATATATATATATATATATATATATATATATATATATATTTTTTAATAATACTGTAATGTCCGGAAATTCTAGTGCTACAAAGGAAAGAATGAAAGGATTTCAACTTGAAAAGTTACTTTATTTACTTTCTACGGTTACACAGTAACTTTTTATGTAACACCAGATATTAGGAAGGTGGTATTGACAAACTATAGGAAATGTTCAAAATTGCGACCTCTATTGTTGACACAAAGTATAAAGCCGTATGATTGAACGGCAAATTCTTTGGAATATCTGTGGTCGGTTACAAAGATCGTCAAAAGCAAGAATAATTCTAGAAACTAATTCTTCTTCCCTGTCGATGTATGTTTCATAAACATTTGATTTAATATGACCCCAAATACAAAAGAATCAACTGGAGTCATATCTGGGGAACGTGGCGGCCAAGCAACTGGACCTGCTCTCCCTATCCAATGATTAGGAAAATGTACATTTAAATAATTTCTACAATTTAAACCGAAATGTGAGAGTACACTGTCGTGTTGAAAGATGATGTTTCTTCGAATATTAATCGGGACATCTTTAAGTTGCTCCGAAAGCATTTTCTCAAAAAAAAAAAAAAATAATAAACATGTTCATTCAATCGCGCAACTTAAGATAGGTATGACATGTCTGCAAGTTCAATATCTGTATATCGATGCATTTTAATGCCATTAAATTAAATAAACAGATGTCACAGACGATATTGTGTGACTCTACCAACAAACAGACATAATTATTATTTCCATGGTAATAAGAACAGTTGAAACATAAATGCAGCCATAATATGAGTGATGAGGTCTGTCTTTTATACGAAGCATTTCCAAATACTACTTTAGTAAGAAAAAAAAAAAAGTTTTATTTTCATGTCTTCTATCACAACAGAAAATTAGGAAAATTTATTCTGTCACACCCTGTATATAATATTGATTGAATAAACTTGAGAGAAAAGGAAATCTACAAACACCTTAATGCATTAAGTGAAATTAAACATATATCACAATTTATGAACACTCTATGCTTACGGAATTGGTTCACAGAAATGTTGGGTTACAGCGCATTTTGTATTTGTCTGCCGCTGATATAACAAATCTCCGGGAATGAAGAACCATTTCTTATTCTTTTCGGCGTATAGTTTTATGGACGGCATAAAATTCCTATATGTTTTCTTTCTACTCACGTCAAATCATGCGAGGAGATTTAAAAGTACTATATTGATTCCAGTTACATTCTCTCTCATATATCAAACTACGGAACTGTAAAACATTTTACAGATATTAGAACTCATAAAATTATTCATTTCATGTTCATTATCTTCGGTATTGGATATGAACAATGATTTTGTGGGATTTTATTCATTGGTATTTGAAGGCTAATTAATTTTGTTTCGATAATATTTATAGTTTCTTGAAGTGTGATATTTGTATATAAGTTTTTCTATGTCTAGAGACATTAGTTTTGAATTTAGGTTAATATTCAGTTTGTTTAGATTATCTATTAGAAGTTTCGTGTGGTTTATTGTATATTGATTTTGTAATTGTAAGGTTTGTGTTAACCATTTGTTAAGAGAGAAAAAAAAATTAGCAGAAGCCAAGGAAAAAATAAAATAAATAAAATAAAAAAATAAAAAAAATAACAACCGTAATCGAAGTACAGATTATTATAAAGATAATTAAAAATAAAATAAAAAATATATATAAAACTCTGCGGAAATATTGTGCGGGCATTTCCCTGAGAAATTAAGTGAGTTTCAATGCAGACCTAAATTATACATTTAAACTCTTTCATGACACAATGTTTGAAATATAATTCTTATAATTCCTGTTTTCTTGTTGCTTCCATTTTTCATCTCTGTTGAATTAGTTAGTGTATGAAACGCTGAAAATTAATTATGTAAGTATAACTTATACTCGGTAATATTGCCTTCATACATAACATTATCTGACAGCCAGTCGCAAGAATTCATCTCTTAGTATAATGTTGTCTCTACTTAAAATATGAAATTATTTTAAATAATATTTATTATTTTCAGAATTAGATGATGCATTTCAAAAACAAACTTATTGCAACACGAATATTTAAGTAGCTACTTTTATCCGACATTAAATAATGATCTCGGATTGTAAATAATTAAAATTCTGCTGTAAGTATTCATTTCTGTATGTATTACTGTATTATTAATTTTGTAGTCAAGTTATTTGTGTGGAGAAGGTGGTTTTATGGACATGTGTGTGTTCTGTTACATAAGATTGAATAAATAAATGAAAAAAAAAATGAGAATGAGTCCATGAATCTAAAAATGGATGACACGAAACAATTTCCTAAAACCCTATTATATTATACGTGCCTATAAATGCGGTAAAAGAATAACTCAGTATCTTTTTTATCTTGCAAGTATTGAAGTTTGGATATGCATGTTTGTACGAATGTCATTCTCATCATAAAATGTTTGTGGCTGACGTTTGCGAGAAATATATTTTTTACATTTTTCCCCTCGTATTATTTGTGATGTTTACAAAATTGTGTACAATAAAATTCTAATGTTTACATAATATGTTTTGTGAAATTGTGTTTTTCTTTAACTTACAGCCGCGCATGCATGCATTCTCGCATGGTCTGTTTGTGTATTTGTTAATTAAACAACTGCAATCAAATGGACGAAAAAATGTTCTGAATTTCCTACTGGCTGGATTTTATTGTGTAAGCAGCATTGTTATTGTGTGATAGATTTATATTTATTTTAAACAGTGTATCAGTATCAGTATGGAAGTAGGCGTAGGTTAAAACTCTATACTATGCTTTACATTGCGAACTACACACAAGTATTTCAAGTTCAAGGTAAATAATACGACCTGTAGAGAATCTTACTGTGTTGCACCTGCTATACCTGGCTGCTCAAAACAAGTGGGCAACAGGGCATGTGACTGTTCGTTTACTATACCCATCTCTGTTCTTTGTTTTTCAGAGATTTTCTCTAATGGTAAGACGCATAACAGGTAACATACAGTGTGTTAAAAAATATACAATATTTTGAAAAAGGCATAGGGTACAGAGGGGTAAATCAGATAGCGGGGCTATACGGATAATGTTAAGGTTTTTCGCATGCTCTGTGTCTACCGACGAAGCCATATTGTCGTTTTTAGCTTCACAGTGAATGAAAGAGTGCTGTTAACGTTTGTGGTTAGTTTGGTGAGAATTCTCCTATCCTGAGACAAGCAAGAAGAATTATTCTAACGGACGGTATGTAACAAACATCTCTAGTATATGCAGCATGTAATATTATTGTCAGTTAACGTAAGCTTTATTTGTCTTCAAATACTAAATATTATATCGCTTTTATCTGTGATGTTGTCCATGGTATGTAACAGTCCGTCAGACTGGATGGTGAAGCTATCTCTTACATTGTCCAGTAATTAGGTTCTCATTTGTTGTAGATAACTTATGGGGCTATTTGGATACATTTTCGTGGGGCTATACGGATAATAAGTATATTTTTTTTGTCTCGTGCATAATTACTAAAAGTTACTTTCCATTAACGAATGAATATTTGTGACATTTCTCCAGCATTGCCAGGAACATTGTGCACCAGGAAAAGTTCTTCTGATTGTAGATGGTCATTCAGCCCATGCAGGACTTTCTGCTCTTGAATGCTGCCAGAACAATGACATGGAAGTCCTTTGTCTTCTCTTACACACAACGCATATTTTGCAGCCCCTCGATCGTTGTGTTTTCAAGTCACTCAAAGCTAATATTATCATTGTGAAGCAACATCACGGCTACACAGGAATCTGCGATCTAATACAACTAAGATCCAATTCTATTCATTGTTTAATTAAGCTTGGAAGGCAACTGCATCTGGCAATAAATGGGTTTTCCTGAACAGAAATTTTCCTCTTCAGATCTCAAGCAATCCAGGACTTCCATTTTGCAATTTCTGAGACATATAGGCCTTCCACTACTGCCAATACCGAAGACATGCAAAACGAAGTAGTTCAGCCTGAAGAACAGCCTAGTACTTCGAAACCTCCTGTGCGAATCGTTTCTGAAAATCTTAGAGAGGTTCTTCCTAGCCCTCAAAAGAAAAGAACGCAAAAATCTTCTCGAGCTGAACGAACAGCCTATCACAGCACATCACCAGATAATGTAGCAACTGTTAAGACAAAGAAAGAGGTCCAATTAAAGGGCAAACAAACTCGACTTCAATTCAGTGATAGGCCTTAGGACAATGGCAAAGAAAGTAGAAGAAAAAATAAAAAAAGCTAAAAGAGAATAATGATTATAAATATGTGTTTTGCATGATCAGTTAATACTTCAAGTCATCAACTCTGAAAGGTGAATGGATTCGCTCCCAGGTTTCATGAAAAGTGCGTGGGAGCACGAGGAAGAAAACAATTCATTTGTGGTAAATGCTTATAAAATAATCATGTAATTAATAAATTTGTTTCAATGCATGAAAATGCCAACATAATATAGCATTTTAATTGCTATCCATATTACCCCGCAGCAGTATCCAATTAGCCCCTCTTAATTTCTTCATTTGCAATTGGTCGGGTAATTCGGATAGCTTAATTTTAGTGTCAATAGCAATTTATCTTTAGTGAAATTAACTCCACAGTACGATAAAATAATGTACTGTTTGTATGTTTACTTGTTTTCTCTCTACAAGATGAAGCTTCTTCTGAGTTTGAAATTTTTTGTTAACCTATCCGAATTACCCCTCTATACCCTATGACTCGGTTAAGACAGAAGTTTTATATGATATTCTTATTGAATTTGGTATTCCCAAGAAACTAGTTCGATTAATTAAAATGTGTCTCAGTGAAACGTATAGCAGAGTTCGTATAGGTCAGTTTCTGTCAGATGCGTTTCCAATTCACTGTGGGCTAAAGCAAGGAGATGCACTATCACCTTTACTTTTTAACTTTGCTCTAGAGTATGCCATTAGGAAAGTCCAGGATAACAGAGAGGATTTGGAATTGAACGGGTTACATCAGCTGCTTGTCTATGCGGATGCCGTGAATATGTTAGGAGAAAATCCACAAACGATTAGGGAAAACACGAGAATTTTACTGGAAGCAAGTAAAGAGATAGGTTTGGAAGTAAATCCCGAAAAGACAAAGTATATGATTATGTCTCGTGACGAGAATATTGTACGAAATGGAAATATAAAAATTGGAAATGTATCTTTTGAAGAGATGGAGAAGTTCAAATATCTGGGAGCAACAGTAACAAATATAAATGATACTCGGAAGGAAATTAAACGCAGGATAAATATGGGAAATGCCTGTTATTATTCGGTTGAGAAGCTTTTATCATCCAGTCTGCTGTCACAAAATCAGAAAGTTAGAATGTGCTTTATGGTTGTGAAACTTGGACTCTCACTTTGAGAGAGGAACATAGATTAAGGGTGTTTGAGAATAAGGTGCTTAGGAAAATATTTGGGGCTAAGAGGGATGAAGTTACAGGAGAATGGAGAAAGTTACACAACACTGAACTGTACGCATTGTATTCTTCACCTAACATAATTAGGAACATTAAATCCAGACGTTTGAGATGGGCAGGACATGTAGCACGTATGGACGAGTCCAGAAATGCATATAGAGTATCAGGTGGGAGGCCAGAGGGAAAAAGACCTTTAGGGAGGCCGAGACGTAGATGGGAAGATAATATAAAAATGGATTTGAGGGAGTTGGGAAATGATGATAGAGAATGCATTAATCTTGCTCACGATAGGGGCCAATGGCGGGCTTATGTGAGGGCGGCAATGAACCTCCGGGTTCCTTAAAAGCCTGTGAGTAACTAAGTATGGTAGTATTTTTCATAACAAGAAAACAAAGTATAATAAACGTGGCTCCTAAAATTAACATCTTCCGAGAAATGATCACTTGTTCATCAACATCACACAGATCCTCAATGTGATTTCCATTCATTGTAACGCATCATTCTGCCCTACGCCTTAGGGACATACAAGCTTTTGTCTACTGCATTTCCGATTATGATTCTGTATACCCAATAAGAAACAGGCAAAGAGCTCAAATTAGAAGATATGCTGTTCTTACAATACAATTTCAAACCTCTTGTTTTGTACAAAACTTAATTTTAGGATCTATGTTTATTTATTAGTACTTTTTACGCTTGCTTTGATGAATACTATGATCTCTCAGAATGTTGAATGTTTTTTTAAATAGAAATGGCATTGAGCACCTCCTATGATGTTGATGAATAATTATTCATATTTCGGAAGGTATTCATTTTAGGACCTATATTTATTGGCGTAGACTTTGTTTTCTTGTTTTGATTAATACTACCACCTCTAAAATACTGAATGATTTTTAACACTCTTTATAGCAAATCCTCAGCATCATATCGACAAATACTATCTCGCTATCATCAATTCCATCGACGCAATAATACGGGCCAGTTCGTTCTGAGTATATTTTAGGGTGTTTTTTCTACCGGTTGTTCAATACGTATACTACATGTTTATATAAATGTATTAAAAATAATGAAATTCGAAATAATATGAAATAAAATATTGTACATTAAAAGAATTTAAAGTGTTTTACGAATTCGTTTCGAAATTCCGGCCTCAGCTACATTTCGACCATAAGACGTCAACTCACCCGTAAAACCTCACTTTCAATCCTTGTAACACAAATAACTGTTACTCACTGGAATTATTATTAACTTGTAGTAATTAACCCTCCGACTTCGCAATTATTACCTGATCATGAACGAATAATTTCGTATTTGAAAGTACAACACAATTTTATCTACAATTAGAGGTTTTGATTTATGTAGAGAAAATCAAAACTCGAGTGGGATTTAATTGACTTTTATACGTTTAGAAGAAAATATATAAAGATTACGTGAAATAAAGCATTCTAACACAATACAATATTAATTGAACTACTGAAATAGTAAGCTGTCTTGAAAATGTATTACTGTACCATCTCATCATTACCAATATTCCGCTAGATGGCAGTATTGTGTTACGATCGGTTTTTCTCTTATTACCAGTCGTGCCAACTATACAATCTTCATTGAACTCTGTGGACGATTACTAGTCAAGAAGACTTTGTTGATCCAGTTTCATTTGTATTAAAGCAGTTGCATTCCACTTCAATTATCAATATATATTAAACAATCTGTGATACGTGACTGTCCATAATCTCATACAGCAGAACCTATAACATAATCTAAATCATATAAACAAGATAAATTATAGAAAAGTTTTAATTAAGGGTGATGAAATAAACATGAACCATTTTAAAAGGTACAATTATTGTAAGTACAATATTGTTAAACAAGGAAATAATTCTAGGGAAGTGATAAAAAATAAATGCTAGGGAGGTGACAAAAATTGTAGGACAAGCAGCCATGATTGGTTGAAACCGTCGTTCCGTACCGTTTTATTGGTCAAAAGCAGTATGACGTAGTAAAAGTGTAATAGCACGTCTAAGTATATATCGTAGAGAAGTCATGCAGTTCATGATGGTACATACAGGTAACCACCCATCGAGCTCTGTATTGTGCTGAACGTGGTGTGGGATGTATGGTTTGTTGGCTTGACAATAGCTGTGCTAATGTCTCTAATGATGCAGATATGATACAGAGATCAGGTTGTCAAGTGCTAATGGCACATCCACTGAAATCTCAGCGTGATGACGAATGATTGCGCAATTGAGCTTTCTCAGAGTGATACAAACAGACAGTCTGAATATGTAACATTGTTCTTGAAGCAAGCGTCTTTTGTATGCCTAAGCACGTGCAAGTAACAACTATCGGCGTTTTAAAGTACTACAACACGTTAGAATAATAAACCTTTCCATTTGGTAGTAGTAGCTTCATACACATGTCAGTGTGTCAATATTTTGTTTTTATTTAAATGCACCACCAACAGAAGCAAGCTTCCAATTATAAGTTGCTTACATTGATACATATACAAATACATAATAAGAAGAAACAAAACAAACAACACAAACGAAAGAAAGAGAATACATATCGGTAATAGATGTTAGAATATAATATTGCAGTTAATATAGTGCCAAATCTCAATATAATAATAATGCAGAATTATTTAAAAACTAGAGTAAAAAAAAACATTATAATTCACTTATTCATAATTTAAAATCCAAGGAAATACAATTCTTTTTAATATTGTATGAAATTTTTAACTTTTAAAAAGAAATATAATTGAAGAATCCACTGCGAAAATGATGGATGTCACTATCTTGTCGAAAATGAACCAATGCCTAGCTGTAGATATATAGAATGCACATAGAGAGTTATATTGCATTAACACTGATAGTCATTGTCCAGTAATGATCGGAAAATCACAGTTAAGCTTTGAGCGCTAAGGATTTCAAACTTTCAATTGCTTCTCCTGCAAAATGTATTCCAAATGACATCCATCATTCTTGCAGTGGACTCTTAAATTGAGAATCACAGTTTAAAGACAGAGAGTTGTAAGTATTACACATAACAAACAATGGAGAGTTCTTGAAGAAAACAGTTCTAGGAATTGGAATAACAAAAGATTGTATATGACGTAATTCTGTTCTTTTTACATTGAACTGAAGACATTTAAGAAAATTACAGTTATTCAGCATACCGTTAACAGTCTTAAACAGTAAAATTTGACTATTTATTAATCGTCTAGATTTAAAATTTTGTAATTAAGTTGAGAAAGTAACTGATTATATGAAATTTGCTTTTCATAAGACGAGACGTGATGTTTTTTTTTTTTAATATAAATAACGTAAAAATCTTTTCTATACCCTTTCTACTTGCATCTGATGGGACTGGAACTGAGGTGACCATATTACAGACGCTTACTGCTAACTAGAGTTTTATATAGAGTATCAATAGTATTTATATTTTTAAATTCTTTCGTATTTCTGATTATAAATCCTAATTTGAGATGGGCAGGGCATGTAGCACGTATGGGCGAATCCAGAAATTCATATAGAGTGTTAGTTGGGAGGCCGGAGGGAAAAAAGACCTTTGGGGAGGCCGAGACATAGATGAGAGGATAATATTAAAATGGATTTGAGGGAGATGGGATATGATGACAGAGAGTGGATTAATCTTGCACAGGATAGGGACTATTGGCGGGCTTATGTGAGGGCGGCAATGAACCATCGAGTTCCTTAAAAGCCATTTGTAAGTAAGTAAGTAATTTTTATATGCATCAATTACCACGTGATTTAAGTGTATTTTAAAACATAAGTTGTGTGTAAAATAAATACCCAAATCCTTAAATGATTCAACTCTAAGTAATTTTACACCATTCATTTCATATGAATTTTGAGCAATTGTCTTATTTTTAGAATATGTCATAAAGCAACATTTATTAGGATTTAACAGAAAACAATTTTCAATACTCCATCTATATAGTTTGCCCAAATCATACTGTAGATCAAAAACGTCTTGTTGTTTGTCAATGACTTTATACAATTTAACATCATCAGCATATAGTAAACATTCAGAGTGCAAAATCTGTTTAGGTAAGTCATTGATATAAAGTAAAAAGAACAAGGGACCAAGATTGGATCCTTGGGGTACACCTGAAGTTATTGGGAATGATTTTGATTTTACTTGATTGAATGAAACATATTGCTGTCTGTTTGTAAGATATGATGTTATTAGCTGTAAGTATGAAAAAGATAATCCAAAACTTGAAAGTTGTAAAGTATATAAGTTAATAGTTGTATCGCCGAGTCAAACATACCACAAAACATGGCATAGGACTCACTAGCTTCAAATAGGCATACAGTATATTATTTTATTTCATATGCAAACTCGAATAATCAGATCTGAGATAGACAAGATATTTTATCTGAATCATGACACGCCACTGACAATAAAAGTAATAAATCAGAGGGCGGTAGCTGGTATTCCTCAGCTAGTCGTGACAGCCCACAGTGGGACAAGACCTATCAGACAATTGCTCGCCTTAACCCCACCTTCCACAGCAGATGTAAACCATCACCCAACCAGTAGAAGGGTAACCTGTGCTTAGCACGACACCCCCAGTCGTTATAGCTACTGGCGGAACCGGTTTTCTCTATCACACATGCTCAAATCCATCAAGATGGCGGGTGAGCGCGAGTTCCAGTCTTTAGCCGATATTTCATCAGATAATTTCTTGGGCATATCGCAATATAGCGAACGTAGAAGCCAACGACCCCTTCCACTTTTCCCCTACTAGCTCATCAGACACTCTACGTGATAGGCGAGTGTTGTGTCGAATGCACATTTCATGTGGGTGGGGATAACTTCCCCTACTGGCGTTCGCTATATTGCGATTTATCCAATTTCTTCTCACATCAAGACTCGAACCAGCGATTGTTCAATAACGTTGGTTCAAAGAATACGATCCTACGGCACAGGACGTGTTGTAGGAATTCCCAGCATTAATAGTAATATGCGTTACAAGAGCGGTATGTTGACGTTTTCATGGTCGAGGAAAAGATTGAAAAAGCGAAACGTAGTTGAGCTTTTTTAATTTCCGAGAACATGAAAACAAACATACCGGTCGTGTATCGTACATTATTTTGTGCGAAGATCGTTTATTACATACCTGAAAGACGAATTTCTAATTAGTTGCAATGAAATCTCCGTTTAATGACGGCAACTTCGGAAAACCAAAATATCTTTCTTCAACATTGTTGCTATAAAATGTTTTCTGCGTTTACTATACTGCAGTAGGCCGTGATATATGTCTGTCTTTTTTTTCCCCCCAGTCTATAAATGCGAACTTAAAACAAACGGTAAGGTTATGTAATGATTTATTTTTCATTTTAATATTTTAACAATATTATTTATATAACATATTGCAGTAATAACATCGGCATCTGGAATCTTGTTGATTTTTCACGGCTTCCTTAATGTTACTTGTATCAGGAATGCAATAAATTTCGTGGAGTAGTAGACTTTACTTAATTTTTGCAAATATTTAAAAACAATAATTAACATTGCAATTTAGGTGAAATTGCAGTGGTAAATTTCCAATTTATAATTATTATTATGTTAAACGTCTCTAAAAATAATATGTTAAAAGCCTAAAGCAGTGAAATGAATGTCGCGCTTAAGAGTTAAGAAGAGGGAAATTGTTATGTGTGTTACGTTGGGAATACTGAATGTGGTATTTCACACTTACCGCGTATTGGTTCTGTGCGGAAAACAAGCAAATACGCACGATCTCGCACAAAAGTTTCTTGAACACATATCGAAGAAACAGAAAATCTCCAAGTGTATACTCGTATATGATATTGGCAGTACCAAGGTTAGCATAGTAATGCACGTATGGCAACATCAATCACATATTCCAAGCCAATGTAAATTTAAATTATGGTTTATTTAACGACGCTCGGAACTGCAGAGGTTATATCAGCCTCGTCGGTGTGCCGGAATTTTTGTCCCGTAGGAGTTCTTTTACATGCCAGCAAATCTACCGACATGAGTCTGTCGCATTTAAAAACACTTAAAGGCCATCGACCTGGGCCGGGATCGAACTCGCGACCGCGAGCATAGAAGGCCGGCGCTATACCAAGTACGCTACCGAGGCCGACTCCAAGCCAATGTATGTATGTATGTATGTATGTATGTATGTATGTATGTATGTATGTATGTATGTATGTATGTATGTATGTATGTATGACGAAAACCGCACTTACTACGGCAAATCTTAGTTTTACAAAAACGTATATTATAAATTTAAGTTTTTAGTTCATTGCTTTATTTCCAAGACAGTTACGGAAACATTTTATAAAAGGTACTAACAATTTGTTACAGAAATAGTTGATTAGTTCAAACTGCTAAACGACATTTTATATTTTTCTTTGCAGATCATAGGTGAGTTTTAACAGACTTCCAGATAAAGGAAGTTCATGCCCTAAAAACGTGAAGAATATGTATGCATTTATACCGTAAAAATAGATAAATGTGCTACAAAATATGCATTATCAGTCTGAGATGATTTTAACATAATAATAAGGTATAGGTAACTTACGTTTAGTCTATGGATTTTGAAGTACTTGCCTCAATGCTGAATGCTCCATTTATGCTGTTACAGTTCACAACTAAGCAGTGACGTATGTTTTCTGTTGTCATTCTTCGCCTGTTGTCTCTCAGCATAGCTTTGTAGCGCGAAAAACTTCGTTCTACGTCACAAGAAGTAAGAGGGGCTTGCACAAAAGCTGTGAGCTGTTCTATAGAAAATTTTGTTGGTTTTTGGGGTGTTTTTCGTTCGAGAATATCTTGAATTTCTTTAAGTTGGTAATAGCCAGGATTTTTGGAAAGAATTGCTGTTTTCTCGTTCACTTTATCTCCTACATTTCCTGGAACTGATGTTAAACTGGATATTGTTCTATCGAAATCTGCTAAAGACTGCAGTAAAGAAATACCAATTGCGGACTTGAGAGGCTTCCTCTGAGGGCGTCATCGTTACGTTCAAAATTCGTAAACATAAATTAGTCGTGTTTACGAGGTTACACGCTTTTAAAAATGAGGGAAAGACAAATAAACATACATAATTTGCAGTTTCCATGCATAAATTTTAAAATATGATGCTTTTATAAATATAGGCAAAATATGCACTTTTATTTACAATAAAAGTGATATCATTGTATTCAGAAATTTTTTATTTATTTGTTTATTTATTTCATCAATCATTGTTCACGTCATGGCGGATTAGATGTATTCCAGTTCTTAATCCGCCATCACTCTCAATACAAATATAACACAGACTAATACATAATGAACCTATAAGCATCCTCTGTTTACAATAATAATAATAATAATAATAATAATAATAATAATAATAATAATAATAATAATAGTAATAATAATAATGGTACACAACTAATATTAAGTATAGCTCTTGTATTTAAAACTCCTACCTTAGCTTTTTCATTTTATGCTCAATCTCTTAAGAATTATTCTGTTAACTTCATTGACTACTCTTCGTAGTTTTTTTTATCGTGTGACTACTCAACATTTATAATTCCATCTCCGTTAGAGCTTTGACTTTCTCTTCCCATCTAATTTTAACTCTAAAAAGAAAATTTCCTAATTTATGCAAATTTATGGCGTTTAGGTGACCATTCATTTTTATAAGCTACTATAGCATTTATTTGTAGAAATTTTTTATTTACCCAACTGTGTCTCAAATCATTCGTTGCCTGACACTTTAGCGCAATATGCATTGCGTCTTCAGCTAGTCCACACAAAGGACATTTATCCTTCTCTACGTTCCCTCTCCTATTCTTGAGTCTCCAGATACCTAATCTCCACCATGCCATTCCCGTTCTCTCTTCGCTTGAATTTAGTCTAACATATTCTTCCTGTTCCCAAAACTGCTTAACCTCCCTATAGTATTTTAGTGATCCTAGGTCTTTAATATTACTAAAAATATCTTGTCTCGAAGTTTCGTTTGCCCTCTCTTTTACTATTCTTCCAATAGTTTTCGTGTTTATAGACCCTAGTTCTCTCCATAGTCAATTTAGACATAATCTGCTTATTTCTCGTTCCAGCTCCTTCAGCCAATTCGATTTCCAATTAGCGGCTTTCATACAAAAGATACATGTTTTCATAACTGCCGAATCATTCCTAAACAGAATATTACCTAAATATTTGATTTTTCTTTCTAGAATAATTCCCAGACTCGAATCGATTCCCATCTCTAGTAACGCTGCCAGGTTAGAAGCATTCTCCGGTATTCCTAGAAATTTTTTACACATTTTGGCTCTTACTTTATCGATGTTTCTGCTGGATAACCTACTACCCCAGATCTCAGTATTATATAATATCTTTGATTCTACTAGTGCATTATAGATTTTGACCAAATTCTTCACCACAATATTCGGCCATTTATTTAGGCATCTGTCTACTGCTTGGGGTGCATTTTTACCTTTATTCAGTGCCAATTCATTTTGCAACTTCCAATATTCAGAAATTTGTGATTCATGTAGATAATCTTTCAGCATATTCACACAACGATAGAGAACAAATATGCAAATGCGTGAACTTCCTTTCCCTATTCATGGCAATGTCCATGATATAATTCACATAATTTATTATAAACCAGGCCTGTGTACTAATTGGAGATAGAGCTATCCAGAAGATGACTTTTAAGGGGAGGCAGAAGTGAATATTTCAAAATCCACAAAATATATCCGATTTGTTTGAAATTGATCATGGATACTACGTATGTTATTAGTAATGGACATACCAAGTTTCAACTTGCTAAGTATAATAGTTCTGTAAATATTAATGATTTTATAAAACTTTATATCGTTTGATATAAAATACTCCATGCACCATATTGTAAGACATTTTCAATATTTACTTTTATTTATATGTTCAGAGAAGATATATAAATAATGATAAGTATTAGTCTACAAAAAACAAACGAATATAATATAACCACACATCATCTATTTGTCGACTTCAAGGCAGCGTATGACTCTATTAACAGACAACAACTATATTCAGCTATGTATGAGCTAAAGATCCCATCTAAATTGATCAGGCTAGTTCAGATGACGGTGAAAAACACAATGTGCCACGTCAAAATTCAGAATACCCTCACAGATGAGTTTGAAGCAACCAGTGGGCTAAGACAAGGGGATGCACTGGCGTGCATGCTGTTCAACATTGCACTGGAAAAGGTTATAAGAGATTCAGAAATACAAACAACGAATACAATTTATTATAAATCAGTACAACTCCTAGCCTATGCAGATGACATCGACATTGTTGCTAGAACAAGAACAGCACTGGAAGATGCATTTAACTCTCTACTGGACGCAGCAAAGAGGATGGGACTACAAGTGAATGAAAAGAAGACCAAGTACATGATATCTAACCCAAATAGAGCTTGTAGTGCAGATGATTTCTTGGAGATTGGAAACTATAAATTTGATCGAGTAACTAATTTTAGTTATTTGGGCTCTATAGTTAGTCAAGATAATGATATGAGTCTTGAAATTGGTAAAAGGAACTTCCTCGCTAATAGATGCTACTATGGTCTCGTGAGACATATTAGATCTAAAATATTAACCCCCCAAAGCAAAATTAGGATATATAAAACCTTGATAAGACCAGTCCTCACTTATGCCTCAGAAGCCTGGACATTGACTAAAAGGATATACATAGATTAAACATTTTTGAACGGAAGGTTTTAAGGTCGATCTTTGGGCCAGTCAATGTAGATAACGAATGGAGAGCCCGGTATAATCATGAATTATATGAACTCTTCAGTGAACCCAATATAATATCTTTTATAAAAATGGGACGCCTGAGGTGGGCTGGTCATATAATGAGATTAGAGGACTCGAGACCAGCCATCAGAGTCCTCCGATATGAACCAGGGGGAAGTAGACGAAGAGGAAGACCAAAGGTCAGATGGGAGGATGCCAGAACTGTTGGAGTTAAAAACTGGATGAGTGTTGCTAGAAATAGGGATAAATGGCGGAAACTCCTATGGACAGCCAGGACCCATGATGGATTGTCGAGCTAAGGATGATGATGATAAGTATAAGTTTATTATGGGAATAATATAATAATACAGTTATCTTGGTTTTAATTTCATACTTTTAAAGGGCACAAAATCAAAAACTAACATCGGAATATGAAAATAAAGATAATAAAAATGGAAAAAACCAAATTTTCATTTTTTTCTTCAGTTTTGTTCGAAAATTTCACCTCTGCCTCCCCTTAACTAGGCCTATCGTGGTATCCTAATTAGCCTAGTAATATCCACTTAACGGATATTAGTAGAGGATGCCAGAAAAGAAAGGTGGGGGAGATCAATTTTGATCGTGGCCGCAATTCAAGCGAAGAAAACTCCGTAGACCCGAAATAAAAATGTTGAGTAAACTATTTTGTGATCAAATAAAAAATGATAAGATAAGAAAACAAAGGAATATACAAGATATTACAAAGTGTGTAAGAGCACAAGGCCACAAAGTCTCAATGGTTATACACGGAGTGTCGAGTAACGTGGTAGTAAAAGTGTTAATAAAAGATAGTCCTGCGCGAGTGAAGTACTCAGGAAGGCCCTTAAAATGTTATAACGAAATCTGTGCACAATTTCCCGAGACTCTGAAATGACATAAGCCTATATCTTGCCTAGAACTAAGACGAGTAATAAAATTTATTCAGTCATAGTTATCTGCCCAAGGGTAGGTCTTTCACTGCAAACTCAGCACTCTCCAGTCTTTCCTACTTTCTGCCTTCTTCTTTGCCTTCACATATGATCCATATATCTTAATGTCGTCTATCATCTGATATCTTCTTCTGCCCCGAACTCTTCTCCCGTTCACCATTCCAGTATAGTGGAAGGTTGCCTATATTGGACCAGTTTTTTTGTTTTTAATCCCATGTCTTTAATAATGATTAAATTAAATCAAAATATGTTCTAGTACATTCTACATTCTATCTACTTTAATCCTATAATGTTATATTTTAAATTACACAGCTCCTAATAAATATAAAAAGGTAAAACCAAAATCATGGAAATGGTCCAAATTGGAAAACCGGTTACTCAATTTGGACTCATAGTATCCGAATTTGGACCTCGCAAAAATACATTAATAATAATAATAATAATAATAATAATAATAATAATAATAATAATAATAATCTGAGAGAGGAACATAGGTTCAGGGTGTTTGAGAATAAGGTGCTAAGGAAAATATTTGGGGCTAAGCGGGATGAAGTTACAGGAGAATGGAGAAAGTTACACAACACAGAACTGCACGCATTGTATTCTTCACCTGACATAATTAGGAACATTAAATCCAGACGTTTGAGATGGGCAGGGCATGTAGCACGTATGGGCGAATCCAGAAATGCATATAGAGTGTTAGTTGGGAGACCGGAGGGAAAAAGACCTTTAGGGAGGCCGAGACGTAGATGGGAGGATAATATTAAAATGGATTTGAGGGAGGTGGGATATGATGATAGAGACTGGATTAATCTTGCACAGGATAGGGACCGCTGGCGGGCTTATGTGAGGGCGGCAATGAACCTTCGGGTTCCTTAAAAGCCATTTGTAAGTAAGTAATAATAATAATAATAATAATAATAATAATAATAATAATAATAATCCGTGGCGCTACAGCCCGTGAAGGGCCTAGACCGACCAGCCGGCTGCTGGCCTCACGTACACATGCCGAAGCAGAGATGGACGATCATCCAACCAGAATGGAGGTATCGTGTGGTTAGCACGATGATCCCCCCAGCCGTTATAGCTGGCATTCGCAACCGGATTTCGCTACCTATCGTAGCTCCCCAAGTGCAGCACGATGCTGGGTGGGCACCGGTCCCATACACTGTTCGAAATTTCACGAGAAAATTTCTTCCCCCATGACGACTCGAACCAGCGCGCATTCCCTAACGTGAGTCCTAGGCAGGATGCCTTAGACCACGACGCCACGGCGCGGGACAAAAATACATTAGTAATAGTAAATAAATAAGTAGAAGAAGGATATTTATTATAAATATCTTTAATTCACCAAATTTTACATTAAAAATATATCAGATATTAACATTTTCTGAACGAAGTTACACAATTCTCTGAACTTTGATGAAAAATTAAAGAAAAACAACATAAATTTATTACCAAAACACTATTGCATTCAAGCTGATTGTTACACTCAGAATATTTCTCTTTGCACTGAATTAGTTTTATATTAGTTGCTTGTCTCGGTTACATAGCCTATTTCAAAATTACAGGAAGACTCATAGAAAAGAACAAAAAATGCAAAAATGTTACTGTACATATAACTGGAAAGTTCCCTGTTTGGCTACGAAACTCCTGTGAATAAGAAAACGTAGACATAAAAAATAAAAAGCTGACATATTCCCTCTTGCGTTTGAAAGTTACCAGTGGCGGTATAAAGAACCCAGCCGTATTGACAACACAGACTACTGTGGTGTTTACACCTCTTTCACCACTTACGGCATCGGCTTGGTGTTTCTCTTTCTGAGCTATAACTTCCTGTTGCCTCTTTTGCACCGTTGTAAACCCAGATTCGTCAACGTTTTACATAGTACCAGTATTTTCTGTGATACCATTCTCATCGACAGTTTTTTCTAGTTTTTTTTTTAACACACTCCCTATTGAAACCCTTAGCTCGGGCCATTGATGTCCCTTCTGGATGACGAAGAGAAAGTTTTGAGTTTCGCTTCATAGAAGCGCAGAACCACTTCTTTCCGGCCATTTTTGTTCTCCTTGTTAAAAGTGTAGGGAGCATAATATTTTCCTGCGACATCTAAAGCAAGCTTCTGCACATATTTGATTGTCAACCCATAAAACCTTTCTTCTAACAAGAAAATGTGGTCGGAAATAATTTTTTCAATATCTCAGTTGAAGGTTGCTTGCCTTCCAAAGGACTTCATTGGAAAGCGTTTTTACAATCAGCATGTATCTTTGCTGTAGTCTATATCACTCCATATACGCGAGCTCACTCGTTGAGTCCATAGTCATCATTTCTTTATGCTGCTACTGCCATCTTCAAAGTATCATATTATTTCCTGTAGGTTTCTCTTTTTGATATATTGAAAACATAAAGACACAGAATCCCTCAATATAACTTATTACTTTTTCTTAAAGTTGCCCATAATATAATGCTTTATATTCATTCTGAAAAAAAAATACTAACAGATTCCTAAATTGAACCAGTCCAATCCAGGCAACGCGCAGACGTCCTACCTGGGCAACTTGTTGACGTTTGCAGACAGACGACACTAAACAAACACATGAAATTAAAAACTAGTTTTAAAACACGCAAATAGTAGCTAATGAAAAATACTTGAAATGTATAGTATAGAAATTGTTATTACTTACACCCACTGTATACAGAAGCTTAAGATCTGTAGCGCATAGATTATAAGAGAAAACGCCAAAACACGTTAACGGCAATCCTATTCGTCAAGATGGCTGCAGCTCACTGAACTTCAAGATGAGTATCTTAGGCAGCGTTAGCAAGGAGTGGTGCCAATTGAAATTGAAACAGAGCTTCCGGGCTAAGATGCCGTGGTCTACTGGTGCTGACGTTACCAGACGTTTCGTCTACTTCTGCGGCAGACATCTTCAGTGGTTAGGTATCCTCGGTCGAAGTCTTCTGCTCGGGATACCTGTAGCAACTGATGACCTGACTGGTTGCTTGTCCTTATTTATAGCGCCGCGACAAACGAACACCAAGTCTCGGCGCTATAAATAAGGACTTGATCAAATCACAGTCCCCCTCGCGTATGTGGTACCTAAGAGGTTACGTCCAATTTCGGCTTCCCCTTCAAAATTTTCTAGAGTTCCTTCAGTGGAGCAGCGTAACCCGGAGTGAGACTAGTGGCCAACAGGCTTGGAGCTCACATATTTAGTTTTGTAAAGCCCCCAACCCCTTGCAAGGACGCGTTTTGCGTACCTTTTAAATTTGTCCTCCCAATTCTCTTTCGATTTTTTTATTTTTTTCGAGTCAGGTCATCACTTGCTACAGGTATCCCGAGCAGAAGACTTCGACCGAGGATACCTAACCACTGAAGATGTCTGCCGTAGAAGTAGACGAAACGTCTGGTAACGTCAGCACCAGCAGACCACGGCATCTTAGCCCGGAAGCTCTGTTTCAACTAGACACCGGCCGTGAAAGCCTGCATGCTAAGGCCAATTGAAATGTTTGAAATACATCTATATATGGAAATACAACTGCGGTTCAATTTAGGCAACGGTCCAATATCGACAACAATTTATCACTAAGCCTATTGTATCATGGTACTCTTTGTCGACGGCAACCTGTAGTGGTTACAGGAAGAAATTAGATTAAAGTTATATATACATATAAACAATTCGATTCTACTAGAAAGAAAGAGGCAGGAAAAGAATGTAATGCATGTGTACTGTTGAGGAAGAAATGAAAATAATTCTGTTAACATGTGTAGACCCTGATTTTTTCAAATCTGAGTACATATCAGATGATTTATTTAGAAATTTGACCAGCAGCGAACAACACGTGGGACAAAGCGCGTGAACTGTATTTCCCGCCGCCAATTTAAGGCACAGAGAGATTTAAGAAACTCACCATTTCGGTTGGCGATATCTCGAGACTTTAGCAGCCCATAACAGTATAGAGCGGCAGAGTTCAAACCCCTTACTCCATCGCCATCGAACGAACGCATTTCCTGAAATGTAACCTTAAATCCGATTTCACTTAGTGGAAAACTCGGCGGCGGAAATCCAATGGGGCCCACTGCATGTACACGCTACCTCGCTCCTGCTCTATATTTATAGCGGCAACATTAGAGCGATTTCCCGGCCGCAGAGAAGCTGTAGCTCTCAATGCTGCAGTATCGCTGAGCCGCTCTTCTTTACTGCCTAATCGAAAATCTGGGGTTGAGTTGCCTGCTTATTTTAGCGTTCAGTAACGTTTATCTGGAAGTCTGCGCAACACACAAAATGAAATAATAATAATAATAATAATAATAATAATAATAATAATAATAATAATAACAATAATAATACTGATGATGATAATAACAATAATAATAATAATAATAATAATAATAATAATAATAATAAATGGTCCACACCTGTGGAGTAACGGTCAGCGCGTCTGGCCGCGAAACCAGGTGGCCCGGGTTCGAATCCCGGTCGAGGCAAGTTACCTGGTTGAGGTTTTTCCGGGGTTTTCCCTCAAACCAATACGAGCAAATGCTGGGTATCTTTCGGTGCTGGACCCCGGACTCATTTCACCGTCATTATCACCTTCATCTCATTCAGACGCTAAATAACCTGAGATGTTGATACAGCGTCGTAAAATAACCTAATAAAATAATAATAATAATAATAATAATAATAATAATAATAATAATAATAATAATAATAATAATAATAACACTTTATTTATGTATTTTTTCTTGCTCGCTTATTAATTTTTATTTATTTATTTATTTTTCTATTTATTTATTTATTTTTCTATTTATTTATTTATTTATTTATTTACTTGCTTGCTTCTTTATTTATTTACTTGTTTATTTGCATGTTTGCTTATTTATTTATTTATTTACTTACCTACCTACCTACTTAGGCCTACTTACCTACCTACTTACTTACCTACCTACCTACTTACCTATCTGCCTACTTACCTACCTATCTACTTACGTACCTACTTACTTATTTACTTATTTTTTATTTATCTAATTATTTATTTGTTTGTTTGTTTGTTTGTTTATTTATTTATTGTGGGTCCCTATCACTACGGTATGGCGCGTCCTCAGGTTGCGAATAGAGGAGACGGCCTCCAGATATGGAGGATAGCTGCGAATATATTGAATAAGCAGTCGTGGACAGCCGATAAGGGGTGGTCATCTAGCTTGCGGGTTGCGGGATGGGTAACAACCCATCACCGTAGAAAACAGCTTGTTACGAATCCACACAATAAGCTTCGGAATGGGACTGATTCTCTGGCACGACCACAGAACATATAAAGTGTTAGTTGGGAGACCGGAAGGAAAAAGAGACATAGATGGGAGGCCGAGACATAGATGGGAGGATAATATTAAAATGCATTTGAGGGAGGTAGGATATGATGATAGAGACTGGATTAATCTTGCACAGGATAGGCACCGATGGCGGGCTTATGTGAGAGCGGCAGTGAAACTATGGGTTCCTTAAAAACCATTTGTAGTATACTTACTTAATTATTGATTAAATATTTACAAACTTACTTATTTGCTTACTTATTTATTTGCTTATTTATTTATTTATTTATTTATTTATTTATTTATTTATTTATTTATTTATTTATTTATTTATCGTAACTTTGTTCATTTCTCCATTTCTTCATTCATTCAATGAATCAATCTATCAATCTATCAATCAACAAATCAATTATTTATTTATTTACTTACTTACTAGCAGTGGCGTGCATTCTGGGTACGCTAGGTCTGCTGCGTCTACCCAGACAGACAGGAATAAATTTATTAAATTTGTATTTAAAAGTAATACTGTTAATTTAAGAAAGTCTGCAGAGTCTTTAACTAATTTCAGCTAATTTTGGCTTGGCTACCTATTTTCATTTCCTTCTGGCTGGTACTGTACGTCGCTTTTGAATTATTGTCCGCTGTGTGCTCGCTCTCACGTCATCTTTCGTCACTGGAGAGTTGGGCAGCTCGGCTTGCTGTGCCTACCTGGCCCTGCAGTGAGCGTAGTGTTTCCCTTCATAGTCAGTACATTAGAACAGCTGGCGCATGCGCCCTGATTTACGTGTCTTGCCCATTGCCGTAATACGTTAGGCTGGTAGGCGCTAATGAAAGCGTTTTTGGTGATGAAATTACTGTATTATAGTGTTTATTTGAACTTTTAGTGGTAAAGTGAGTGTGTTATGGAGTTCATTTAAACAAAGTGAGGTATAACTAATGCGATATTGTTGTAATATG